>OY751120.1:11299968-11749968 GCA_963564075.1 Eupithecia subfuscata | reverse complement strand
CCTAACCTAACCTAACCTAACCTAACCTAACCTAACCTAACCTAACCTAACCTAACCTAACCTAACCTAACCTAACCTAACCTAACCTAACCTAACCTAACCTAACCTAACCAACCTAACCTAACCTAACCTAACCTAACCTAACCTAACCTAACCTAACCTAACCTAACCTAACCTAACCTAACCTAACCTAACCTAACCTAACCTAACCTAACCTAACCTAACCTAACCTAACCTAACCTAACCTAACCTAACCTAACCTAACCTAACCTAACCTAACCTAACCTAACCTAACCTAACCTAACCTAACCTAACCTAACCTAACCTAACCTAACCTAACCTAACCTAACCTAACCTAACCTAACCTAACCTAACCTAACCTAACCTAACCTAACCTAACCTAACCTAACCTAACCTAACCTAACCTAACCTAACCTAACCTAACCTAACCTAACCTAACCTAACCTAACCTAACCTAACCTAACCTAACCTAACCTAACCTAACCTAACCTAACCTAACCTAACCTAACCTAACCTAACCTAACCTAACCTAACCTAACCTAACCTAACCTAACCTAACCTAACCTAACCTAACCTAACCTAACCTAACCTAACCTAACCTAACCTAACCTAACCTAACCTAACCTAACCTAACCTAACCTAACCTAACCTAACCTAACCTAACCTAACCTAACCTAACCTAACCTAACCTAACCTAACCTAACCTAACCTAACCTAACCTAACCTAACCTAACCTAACCTAACCTAACCTAACCTAACCTAACCTAACCTAACCTAACCTAACCTAACCTAACCTAACCTAACCTAACCTAACCTAACCTAACCTAACCTAACCTAACCTAACCTAACCTAACCTAACCTAACCTAACCTAACCTAACCTAACCTAACCTAACCTAACCTAACCTAACCTAACCTAACCTAACCTAACCTAACCTAACCTAACCTAACCTAACCTAACCTAACCTAACCTAACCTAACCTAACCTAACCTAACCTAACCTAACCTAACCTAACCTAACCTAACCTAACCTAACCTAACCTAACCTAACCAACCTAACCTAACCTAACCTAACCTAACCTAACCTAACCTAACCTAACCTAACCTAACCTAACCTAACCTAACCTAACCTAACCTAACCTAACCTAACCTAACCTAACCTAACCTAACCTAACCTAACCTAACCTAACCTAACCTAACCTAACCTAACCTAACCTAACCTAACCTAACCTAACCTAACCTAACCTAACCTAACCTAACCTAACCTAACCTAACCTAACCTAACCTAACCTAACCTAACCTAACCTAACCTAACCTAACCTAACCTAACCTAACCTAACCTAACCTAACCTAACCTAACCTAACCTAACCTAACCTAACCTAACCTAACCTAACCTAACCTAACCTAACCTAACCTAACCTAACCTAACCTAACCTAACCTAACCTAACCTAACCTAACCTAACCTAACCTAACCTAACCTAACCTAACCTAACCTAACCTAACCTAACCTAACCTAACCTAACCTAACCTAACCTAACCTAACCTAACCTAACCTAACCTAACCTAACCTAACCTAACCTAACCTAACCTAACCTAACCTAACCTAACCTAACCTAACCTAACCTAACCTAACCTAACCTAACCTAACCTAACCTAACCTAACCTAACCTAACCTAACCTAACCTAACCTAACCTAACCTAACCTAACCTAACCTAACCTAACCTAACCTAACCTAACCTAACCTAACCTAACCTAACCTAACCTAACCTAACCTAACCTAACCTAACCTAACCTAACCTAACCTAACCTAACCTAACCTAACCTAACCTAACCTAACCTAACCTAACCTAACCTAACCTAACCTAACCTAACCTAACCTAACCTAACCTAACCTAACCTAACCTAACCTAACCTAACCTAACCTAACCTAACCTAACCTAACCTAACCTAACCTAACCTAACCTAACCTAACCTAACCTAACCTAACCTAACCTAACCTAACCTAACCTAACCTAACCTAACCTAACCTAACCTAACCTAACCTAACCTAACCTAACCTAACCTAACCTAACCTAACCTAACCTAACCTAACCTAACCTAACCTAACCTAACCTAACCTAACCTAACCTAACCTAACCTAACCTAACCTAACCTAACCTAACCTAACCTAACCTAACCTAACCTAACCTAACCTAACCTAACCTAACCTAACCTAACCTAACCTAACCTAACCTAACCTAACCTAACCTAACCTAACCTAACCTAACCTAACCTAACCTAACCTAACCTAACCTAACCTAACCTAACCTAACCTAACCTAACCTAACCTAACCTAACCTAACCTAACCTAACCTAACCTAACCTAACCTAACCTAACCTAACCTAACCTAACCTAACCTAACCTAACCTAACCTAACCTAACCTAACCTAACCTAACCTAACCTAACCTAACCTAACCTAACCTAACCTAACCTAACCTAACCTAACCTAACCTAACCTAACCTAACCTAACCTAACCTAACCTAACCTAACCTAACCTAACCTAACCTAACCTAACCTAACCTAACCTAACCTAACCTAACCTAACCTAACCTAACCTAACCTAACCTAACCTAACCTAACCTAACCTAACCTAACCTAACCTAACCTAACCTAACCTAACCTAACCTAACCTAACCTAACCTAACCTAACCTAACCTAACCTAACCTAACCTAACCTAACCTAACCTAACCTAACCTAACCTAACCTAACCTAACCTAACCTAACCTAACCTAACCTAACCTAACCTAACCTAACCTAACCTAACCTAACCTAACCTAACCTAACCTAACCTAACCTAACCTAACCTAACCTAACCTAACCTAACCTAACCTAACCTAACCTAACCTAACCTAACCTAACCTAACCTAACCTAACCTAACCTAACCTAACCTAACCTAACCTAACCTAACCTAACCTAACCTAACCTAACCTAACCTAACCTAACCTAACCTAACCTAACCTAACCTAACCTAACCTAACCTAACCTAACCTAACCTAACCTAACCTAACCTAACCTAACCTAACCTAACCTAACCTAACCTAACCTAACCTAACCTAACCTAACCTAACCTAACCTAACCTAACCTAACCTAACCTAACCTAACCTAACCTAACCTAACCTAACCTAACCTAACCTAACCTAACCTAACCTAACCTAACCTAACCTAACCTAACCTAACCTAACCTAACCTAACCTAACCTAACCTAACCTAACCTAACCTAACCTAACCTAACCTAACCTAACCTAACCTAACCTAACCTAACCTAACCTAACCTAACCTAACCTAACCTAACCTAACCTAACCTAACCTAACCTAACCTAACCTAACCTAACCTAACCTAACCTAACCTAACCTAACCTAACCTAACCTAACCTAACCTAACCTAACCTAACCTAACCTAACCTAACCTAACCTAACCTAACCTAACCTAACCTAACCTAACCTAACCTAACCTAACCTAACCTAACCTAACCTAACCTAACCTAACCTAACCTAACCTAACCTAACCTAACCTAACCTAACCTAACCTAACCTAACCTAACCTAACCTAACCTAACCTAACCTAACCTAACCTAACCTAACCTAACCTAACCTAACCTAACCTAACCTAACCTAACCTAACCTAACCTAACCTAACCTAACCTAACCTAACCTAACCTAACCTAACCTAACCTAACCTAACCTAACCTAACCTAACCTAACCTAACCTAACCTAACCTAACCTAACCTAACCTAACCTAACCTAACCTAACCTAACCTAACCTAACCTAACCTAACCTAACCTAACCTAACCTAACCTAACCTAACCTAACCTAACCTAACCTAACCTAACCTAACCTAACCTAACCTAACCTAACCTAACCTAACCTAACCTAACCTAACCTAACCTAACCTAACCTAACCTAACCTAACCTAACCTAACCTAACCTAACCTAACCTAACCTAACCTAACCTAACCTAACCTAACCTAACCTAACCTAACCTAACCTAACCTAACCTAACCTAACCTAACCTAACCTAACCTAACCTAACCTAACCTAACCTAACCTAACCTAACCTAACCTAACCTAACCTAACCTAACCTAACCTAACCTAACCTAACCTAACCTAACCTAACCTAACCTAACCTAACCTAACCTAACCTAACCTAACCTAACCTAACCTAACCTAACCTAACCTAACCTAACCTAACCTAACCTAACCTAACCTAACCTAACCTAACCTAACCTAACCTAACCTAACCTAACCTAACCTAACCTAACCTAACCTAACCTAACCTAACCTAACCTAACCTAACCTAACCTAACCTAACCTAACCTAACCTAACCTAACCTAACCTAACCTAACCTAACCTAACCTAACCTAACCTAACCTAACCTAACCTAACCTAACCTAACCTAACCTAACCTAACCTAACCTAACCTAACCTAACCTAACCTAACCTAACCTAACCTAACCTAACCTAACCTAACCTAACCTAACCTAACCTAACCTAACCTAACCTAACCTAACCTAACCTAACCTAACCTAACCTAACCTAACCTAACCTAACCTAACCTAACCTAACCTAACCTAACCTAACCTAACCTAACCTAACCTAACCTAACCTAACCTAACCTAACCTAACCTAACCTAACCTAACCTAACCTAACCTAACCTAACCTAACCTAACCTAACCTAACCTAACCTAACCTAACCTAACCTAACCTAACCTAACCTAACCTAACCTAACCTAACCTAACCTAACCTAACCTAACCTAACCTAACCTAACCTAACCTAACCTAACCTAACCTAACCTAACCTAACCTAACCTAACCTAACCTAACCTAACCTAACCTAACCTAACCTAACCTAACCTAACCTAACCTAACCTAACCTAACCTAACCTAACCTAACCTAACCTAACCTAACCTAACCTAACCTAACCTAACCTAACCTAACCTAACCTAACCTAACCTAACCTAACCTAACCTAACCTAACCTAACCTAACCTAACCTAACCTAACCTAACCTAACCTAACCTAACCTAACCTAACCTAACCTAACCTAACCTAACCTAACCTAACCTAACCTAACCTAACCTAACCTAACCTAACCTAACCTAACCTAACCTAACCTAACCTAACCTAACCTAACCTAACCTAACCTAACCTAACCTAACCTAACCTAACCTAACCTAACCTAACCTAACCTAACCTAACCTAACCTAACCTAACCTAACCTAACCTAACCTAACCTAACCTAACCTAACCTAACCTAACCTAACCTAACCTAACCTAACCTAACCTAACCTAACCTAACCTAACCTAACCTAACCTAACCTAACCTAACCTAACCTAACCTAACCTAACCTAACCTAACCTAACCTAACCTAACCTAACCTAACCTAACCTAACCTAACCTAACCTAACCTAACCTAACCTAACCTAACCTAACCTAACCTAACCTAACCTAACCTAACCTAACCTAACCTAACCTAACCTAACCTAACCTAACCTAACCTAACCTAACCTAACCTAACCTAACCTAACCTAACCTAACCTAACCTAACCTAACCTAACCTAACCTAACCTAACCTAACCTAACCTAACCTAACCTAACCTAACCTAACCTAACCTAACCTAACCTAACCTAACCTAACCTAACCTAACCTAACCTAACCTAACCTAACCTAACCTAACCTAACCTAACCTAACCTAACCTAACCTAACCTAACCTAACCTAACCTAACCTAACCTAACCTAACCTAACCTAACCTAACCTAACCTAACCTAACCTAACCTAACCTAACCTAACCTAACCTAACCTAACCTAACCTAACCTAACCTAACCTAACCTAACCTAACCTAACCTAACCTAACCTAACCTAACCTAACCTAACCTAACCTAACCTAACCTAACCTAACCTAACCTAACCTAACCTAACCTAACCTAACCTAACCTAACCTAACCTAACCTAACCTAACCTAACCTAACCTAACCTAACCTAACCTAACCTAACCTAACCTAACCTAAGCTAACCTAACCTAACCTAAGCTAACCTAAGCTAACCTAACCTAACCTAAGCTAACCTAAGCTAACCTAAGCTAACCTAAGCTAACCTAAGCTAACCTAAGCTAACCTAAGCTAACCTAAGCTAACCTAAGCTAACCTAAGCTAACCTAAGCTAACCTAAGCTAACCTAAGCTAACCTAAGCTAACCTAAGCTAACCTAAGCTAACCTAAGCTAACCTAAGCTAACCTAAGCTAACCTAAGCTAACCTAAGCTAACCTAAGCTAACCTAAGCTAACCTAACCTAACCTAACCTAACCTAACCTAACCTAACCTAACCTAACCTAACCTAACCTAACCTAACCTAACCTAACCTAACCTAACCTAACCTAACCTAATGTATGGTATGGTTAAATTCTAAAGATTTGCAACATCTAGTAATGAATTCAAAAATGAACTTACCTTCATTGTTCGAGAATTCAATAATTCGACGATATCAACTCACTTGTTTTTGTTCAAGCTTTTTGATTTCTACTTGATACCGCTGAATTGCTTTGGTCTTCACTTTTCCTTTTGTAATTTTTCGTAGATTCACAAAATGTATTGCGTAAAAGAATTTTGTATGCTACCGCGCACGGAAAAAGAATGACATTCTGCTGGCGTGGTAGGGTTGGGATGGTGTTTTAGTGTAGTATCGATTTAAATCGATTCTCTGAAACGTGCGTGCTACCGAATGGATCAAGTAACTACCTGTGTAAAATTATCTTCTACTAATGGAACTATGAAATATAATTATATTTATCAAACACACTCTGATGATGCTGCAATGCTCCTGAGTAGTGTTGGTGACATTCCTGTGTTGTAATACCTGGAATTAACCAGGTGAAATTCCTGTGTTGTAATACCTGGACCTAACAGAACGTTTATTAAATCTATTGTTTTGACCTACGGTTGGACTGGAATATGGTTCCACACGTTTATTTCTTAGGACTCCCCGCGTGGACTAGGTATAGGATGAGGTAGGCTAGGGTTTAGGTGAGGTAGGATGTATTTGGATCGCTTGAGGTCATTCCCCGTCAAACTCTGTTGTTCTCCCGTCGTCTGAGTTAGCGATTACATACGCTTTGCTTTTAAATGTCTGGTTATCACTGAGTACGGGAAAGGCGAGAGCCGTCTGCTTTCGACTTTCCCCGAGGAGATGAAAAGATAAACATCGTAGAGGGGCACCTAACCAGATAAATTTGGCTTATACCTATACCACAATACATAAATATACAGTAATCCGACTCCATACTAGACCGCCCGAATCGACGCACGCACATTAGGCGTCATTTACACGGCCGCTAAGGTAGTCTCGGCATGCACATCTATCCAGTGTCACGCCGCGCGCCGCCGAGACTGGTCGCTGCGCTGAACGAGTTTGTTGTGCCGCGACCCCCGCGCTGTCCGCTCCCGTTTCGGTACCTCAACGTTGCATGTGCGCGAAATAATGAATTAAATAATGGCGGCATCACGACCACGAGTATACTGCAGTGTTTACGGGTGCCTAAACTCAACGTTCGTTAAACCAACAATGTCATTTTTTCGACTTCCTGCTAATGCTGAAAGGTAAAATAAATATAGTCTTTACCACGTTTTAGGGTTCCGTACCTGAAGTATAAGTAATGCCAATGTTACTAACAAATATTTATGTAGTAAGTACCTACATATTATTTTTTCTGAAATTGACTTATTTTTTCCTACCTACTTATTTTGCGGTCTAAATGTATTCTACATTAAATATAAAAGACCTAATTTTGGTACGGAACCCTAAATGTGCCAAGTCCTTCGCTTTCTTGTTTGTCTCTTCGGAGGTGGGTGATGGACAAATGATAGGTAGGCTAATAGGTAGGTACTATCATTAAAATGTATGGGAAATTCTGCTATGTATTTAATGTAATATGTATGTAATGTAGGTATACATTACATATTAGCTTTTAGGGCGCTTTTCCTGTCGTGCGTTTTTGCGCCCGCGTGCGGTTCTCGACCGCGAGCATGTCAAAACATGCTCCGGGCCACACGCATCACAGAGTTTGCCGCTGCTAGAGATGGGACTTATTCTTATTATACATAGATAGATATTTTTTCTATGTAAGTATTCTAAATTAACATAATATGTTTCATTCCTGAACTCAAACCACACACATTCAATAAAAATACCCTAGCGCTCCGCTCAACTGTAGGTATAAAGTTCAAAGAGACGGCTGAGTCATTCTACTGTATAGGTACATTTATCTACTGTGCCTATACGGGATAAAGCAAAGTTCTCCGGTTTCCGCATAGGAGTGGCAGAATAACCGAACAAAATCACATTGCCAAGATATTATAGGTTCTTCGCTTACTATGTAATTTTAGTTGTTTCAGAGCATGAGTGGACGTTGGTTTGATTCGACCATGAAAGAGGGGTGCTAAACTACTGTACCAGAATTGAAGAATCGATAACTTAAGTAGTTTTAACGTTTATTTCATTTGTCTTAAGCTTCTAAAAGAATCTGAGTTACTATATCACAATGTATGAGTCCTACCGCTAACTAGACGATCATTAGCCACTTTAAATCACAATTTTAATACAAAACTTACAGTAAAATACTTAGTTTTATTGATAGATAATCACTATTGATCAGGTAGGGTAGGGTACGATATTTCCGAGCGTTACAACCTAACCTAACCTAACCTAAGCTAACCTAACCCAACCTAACCTTGACAAATGGAACCAAAGGTACAAAAACGGAAACACTGCGGCGGTCACGAGAGTCTTCCTGCCAGACGTCACATCAGCCCACAAAATCATCCGGAAAATGGGATCGTCAGATGGAATTCTGACTCAAATACTAACGGGGCACGGTGGATTCTCCGAGTACCTGCACCGATTCAAGTGCAAGGAGAGTCCGTCGTGCCTCTGCGATCCGGAGTCAGAAGAATCAATCCTGCATGTACTTCTCTACTGCCCCGTACACTGCAAATTAAGACATGACCTTACCCAGCTACTGGACACAAGCCTGACAATAGAAAATTTAAATAAAATAATGGAAAACAGTAGGGAACGCGGCATCTTCCTACAATACTGTAAACAAGTGGCAAAAACGGTAATAAACAGAAACAAACTTGATAGATAAAAACTGTTGGCCATATAATGATTATATGTCTATGCAGCAATTGCAAATAAGTTAGAAAAGAAGTGGATGAAAAATTAAAACTGAAATGTGTAAAAATTAGTAACAAAATAGAACAGTAAGAATTAGATTGTAATATTGTTAAAATTTTAATAAAGAAATTCCCCTGTAGTCTTAAACAAACAAAGTTAAAGATTCGAACCATAGACGGGCATCCCACCCGTAATTAGCATAACAGATGAGGAATGAACGGATTAAGTACGTGTATGAAAGTGCGAGAAGAGTATGAAACAGGCTCAAATTAGAAAAAGTCTCCGATAAAGTTGGAGGAAGCAGCAAAAAAAAAAACCTAACCTAACCCAACCAAAATAAGCTTAGAATCGTGTATTTCGCCCAAGTCCCTAATCTCACTCACTCTTTGTAATAGGTACCTAGGTACGTGACCCTTGAGTGAATAATTAAAATTAATTACATTTGTCTTTCTAGTAAGTAAATGTTATTACGTTGCATTTGGCAGCATTTAGATCTAATTTATTCTGCATGCAGTAGGCATCCAGGCGCCCGAGGTCATCCTGAAGCTGAAGGAGCAATGCATCATTATAACAAGTGATAGGTCTTAAGATTTTCATGTCATCTGCAAACGTAAGTACTGTCGAGTTCATGAAACACGAATCGATGTCGGAGACGAAGATAAGAAACAGCAGAGGCCAAGCAGTGAACCTTGAGGAACACCACTAGGGACGCTCATCCACCTCGATGTATAGTTTCCTAGGACAACAACTTGACTTCTGTTGTGAATGTACGAGGTGAACCATCTGAGTAGGTCGCCTCTGATTCCAACCGTAGAAAGTTTGAAAATCAGACGTTTGTGGTCTATACGGTGAAATGCTTTACTATAGTCAGTATAGACCACATCCGTCTGATGCCCGCTATTCATAGCTTGCGTGAGTGATTCATTTAATAAGATTAAATTTGAGACAGTAGACCGTCCCCTAAGAAATCCATGCTGCGATTTAGGTAGTGTATTTTTAATGGAATTGTTGACCTGCTCGTAAACGATTTGCTCCAAAACCTTAGCTATAATGCAAAGCTTCGATATAGGCCGATAATATACTTCCTTGGGTCCCTTCTTGTGCACAGGTGTAATGAACGCTGATTTCCATACTGATGGAACAGTACCTTCCGATAGAGATCTTCTAAAAATATTAGATAAAGGTTCCTTGCGCAATTTACAAGTAGCAAGGGAGAAATAGAATCTGGGCCTGCTGATTTAGATTGGTCAAGCTTTAGAAGCTTAATTTCGATCATAGGGGCACATATCTCAATACTCGACAAGCTACAATCCACGTTACTGGGTACTATGGGTTGTGAAGCTCCCGCGGAGTCGTCTGTGAAACTCGCGAGTCAAAAATGTTGAATGAAAGTACTTAGAGAGTAAATTGCAAATATCCGTTCCTGAGCTGGAGCTTTCATTATCATAATTATGACATTGTATTAGGCAAGGATGTTGTAGCAGATAGTGATTTTAAAAATGACCAGAAGTACTTCGGATTATCTTTAATTGACTGTTCGACACTGGCGATGTAATTATCATAGCAGCTTTCTTCCAGCCTCTTAGCTCTCTTTTTAAGACAATCGACAGACAGAGCGTCAGCACGCATGTGGTAGCGTTTGTACTTTTTATAAAACTTGTATTTCTCTTTAAGGACTTTTTTTAGCGCAGGAGAATACCAAGGCGGAAATAAGTTTTGCCGTACAGTTTTAGTAGGTACGTAGGTACTTATCTCTCAGAGAATTTAGCTCGGCATAAAAACAGTCTACCCACTGCCGAATGATTTATTATTTAGAAGGCCATTCCAGTCCACCGATGACAATTCTTTGTTAATAGCAATAAAGTTAGCTTTATTATAACAATATTTTAACCGAGGCGCTGGTTTTAGGTGCTCTTTAATAGAAATATCAATTAATATCTCCAGCGCATTGTGATTTGTGGTGGGCATCTAACGGCACAAGAGGTGCATTACAATCCTGCACTGAAATGGTAAGGTTGGACAGAATTAAATCAAGAAGTTTACCATGCTTATTTCGAATATGATTAGGTATATTGACGAAGGTCAGTGACATCGAGCTCATCTAAGAGTTCAGTCTCCAGCCTACCTAGTCCGAGCGTAGTGATCGGCTGCAAGTAACTTAGTCCGTCGCCATGACTCCATTGAATGGAGCCTAAATTGAAATCACCCATTATAACAAATTTGTCTTGCGGATAAGCAGTCTTAATATCCCGCAGACTTTAGAAAATTAGTTAACTGTTGAGCAAAACTCAAGCCATTATTTTGCTTACATAAGTAAAGAATGCCAATATGAACGCAGCTTAATATATGGGAATTATTACTATTAGCAGGTTGCGACTGAATTGATAACCAGAGGTCCTCGGCAGTTGAACACCACTCGGGCCTAGAAGTCACGTGATAGTCCTTACGAACCGCTAACAATACTCCTCCACCCAGCGATTGGTCGGTTAAATCATACCTACGATCTCTGCCACACTATGTACCTAATAAATAATAATACCCTAATACCTAAGTCACGTCTTAGTTTTGTAATTATTCGTCACATTGACTGGACTAAGTAGGTAGGAAGGTACCTATAGGTAGGTACGTAGGTAGGTATTGAAAAAAAACAACTCGGTTTGATTTCGATTAAAAAGCCGTCGCCGCGCCGCAAACGTCCCTCTTGAGTCTTGGGGCTACTATACTTACCTAGGTACTATAATGTATTTGATAAAATATTAGTAAAAGGATCACAAGTAGGTAGTGAATATAATGTGGAGGGTCTGCAGCGCGGCGAGGCGTCCTTTATTTACAGACGAGCGCCCTGTCCCGTCCTGTCTGCAAGTGCACGGTCTGCCAGTACCTACAGTACACGAGCTCGAGGCGCGCCGTCGCCGCCAGCCGCCGCCGCCAGCACACCGGCCGCTGTCCCTACGCATACGCACAGTCATCGCCGAACGTTCCGATGTCCCGCGTCCGCACAAAACCAGAGAAAGATGTAGTTAGTCAACTTAGGCGACATGATCGTTCCTACTCATCGTAAGTTCTGCGCTTTGTAGAGTGGAGCGTGGAGCGTGGAGCGGCTCCAGCGGGGTTGGCAACGCTAGGCGATGACTGTAGGTACAGTACGTGCAGGAGTGGTGCATTCCCGCGCCGACCTCACTCAGACCTGCCGGCTGCCGTGCGATTACACTAACATCTCCCATTCCCATCAAATGGGTCATCCGGGGAGACTGGGTATATACGATTTTAGTTTCCAGTAAGTATAGAAATAAAAAATTACACACAACTTTCTGGCGGGGCGAAGCCGGTCGACGACGGAAATTTTAACCTGAGTCAAAGTCAATTGTCGTATTACTCACACTTGAATTATTGCTCGATTACAGTAGGTAGGTAATTCTGACTTTTTAGTAATAAAACGTAATCGAGCCAAACAAGGTCTAGTGTGAGTGGCATGAGTATGAATTTGAACGATATGTAACACAAGTATTATAATAATAAGAAACTAATAAAATAAAACCTTACAATTGAATTTGACATTTTTTTGATATGATGTTGACAGCAACAGTCAGAAAATTGTATGTATTTGTTTTTGTACCATGTGATGGAAACCGAAATTGTTTATATGAACCCAGTCTCCCCGGATGGCGACCCATTGAATGGGATAGGTATAATATTACCGTAATCGGATACAGTTAGTACAGTAGGTAGAGAGGTACCTCGTACTCTGAGTAGTTAGTATAGTAGGGAGGTGTCTCTCAGTGGGACTGGGAACCCTGACACAATCGTGAGTGGTACCTATACCTACGCTACGGTTGAGTGAGGGTTCCTTGTCTGCGCAGGCGCGGCTCGGTTGGGTCGGGGCACGTTGGGGCGAACGGTGCGGTGCGATATTTATTACATAACACGTTTCTGGCATCACAAATAGTCACAACATCAGCGCGTTGGCACCGAGTAGAGCAGAGCAGGTGACTCGGGGCCGAGTAATCCATTGTGTGATTCCTAACGACCAAGGAATGTATATTTAACTAATAACTAGTTCAATCAATTGCATAATATAAAAATAATTGATCCATTTTAAAAATTAAACTTTGTATATGCACTTAGGTAACTAATTGTTCAATAAATCAATATAAAAATAAAAGCGAGTCGGTCGCGTCGCGTCGGTCGCGTCGCGTCGGTCGCGTCGCGTCGCGTCGGTCGCGTCGCGTCACGCGTCGCTCGGCGCGCTCTCACACTACACTCTGTTTGTACATATTGGATAATAATAATGAGTATTAGAGGTGTACATTCTGTTGGTACAAAAACTAAACTAATTTGACAGCATCGTCATCATTAACGTAGCGGCGTCTTTTACAATTCAATTTGATCGTTAAAAATGGAAGGTAAAAGTGACCGTCCATTTTTGCTGCTTAAATGCTGTCCAATTATATTAGGATTAGTACCAACAACATCGACACGATAGATGCAGTAAGTGGCGCCTCCGCTCTCCGCTCTCCGCCCTCCGCGCTCGACACTGCCCACTCCGCTCTCCGCACTCCACAGTCCGGACACGCGGAGGCGCTTACGCAAGCACTTCTCAATTTGTATATATAAACTAATAAATGGAGATTCGTAAAGAGAGCCGATACGATCGCTCGTAAACAATTTTGTACTTTACAATAAAATAATCAAACTATAAAGATCATTTCGAGATTGTTCTCCGAGATAAGTCCTCGCGAGGCGGCGAGGCGGCGAGGCGGCGAGGCGGCGAGGCGCTGTCAGCCGAGACACATTGCAGTGGGCGGGTACTGCGCTACCGGTGCTTGGGCGGGTTGCAGTTGGTGCGGTTGTCGAGCAGCTTGCGCCAGAAGTCGAACTGCTCGTGGTAGCGCACCATGTGCACGGCCACGCCGCGCGCCAGCGTGCAGGGGTGCCCCGCCACCTTGCGGTTGTAGAACTCGGGCGCGTGTCGGCGCGAGATGTTGAGGCTCTGCGCCAGCACGCCCGTCACGAACACGTCCTCGAGCCGCAGGTAGCGCGCCGCGGGCGCCGCCGCCAGCAGCGGGCGCACGCAGTCCGCCGTCAGCAGGTACGCCGGGCCCGTGGTGAAGTCCGGGAACACGCTGCCCGGGTACTGCGCCGCCGGCACGTAGTACTTGGAGCGCGTCGCGCGCTTCGGCAGCGACTTGCGCATCACGCGGCCCCAGATGGTGCGCCGCGCGCCCGCGCGCGCCTCCGCGAACGTCAGCAGCCGCGGCACGTTCACGAACATGTCGTCGTCCGTCTTGAGCAGGCGCGGCGCGCGCGGGCAGTAGGTGGCGGCCCACTCCAGCAGCGCGAGCGTCTTCAGCGTCAGGTTCGAGTAGGAGTCCTGGAAGCGGCCCTGGATCAGGTCTCCGTAGAGCGCGTCCTCCTCCCGCAGCGCAGGCTGCAGCGCCGCGGGCGCCGCGCCCAGCACGAAGGCGATGGCGACGTCGGAGCGCGCCGCGTAGTGGCCCCAGGTGAGGCGCACGGCGGTGCGCGCGGCCGCGTGCGAGGGCGCCGACGTCACCAGGATCAGCAGCCGCGTGTGCGCGCCCTGCGCGGGGCACAGCGCCGCGTGCGCCGCGCTGTACCCGCCCTCGTACAGGTCGCGCACGAGCACCGGCCCGCTGGCGTTCGCGGCGGGCGGGCGCGCGGGCGGGCGCGCGGGCGGGCGCGTGCTCGTCGCCGCGGCCGGGGAGGAGGGCGGCGGCGGCGGCGGCGCGGGCAGCGCTCGGGGGCGCGGGCGCGCGGGGCGCGGCGGCGGCGCGGGCAGACGCGCCAGCAGCAGCAGCAGCAGCGCGGCCAGGGCCAGCAGCGCGCCGCCGTGCGCGGGCCGCACGCCGCCCATGGGTCCGCCGCGGCCGCGACCCGCTCACCGCGCGCACGGCTCTGCCTCTCCGCTCTGTAACAACGACACACTCAACTCAACGCCGACATAGATAACGAGTAAAAAGCCCTAACAGTCTTCTTTGATCCCAAAAAAGCTATTAGCAGCGCCTGTGTTACTATTGTATATATTTTTTTTTTTTTAATTAATAGATTATATTTTATCAATGCTTCTTCTAAAATAATGGAGGAAAAAACTAAACAAGTGTTTTTGACATTTAATGCTGCAATTGTTTTGGACCCTACCAAAACAAGGTCATCCCCTTGTACCATGTAATTTTTTTATTATTTACTAATCATACTCTTCTTTCATGATTCTGGCTGTACATATGATATCAGTAGTATTTATTTATTTATTTAATTTATTGGAAAACCAACGGCTTAAACTGACTTGATCAAATGACGTACTAACAATAACAACAGAGAGCCAATTAAAGATTTTCACGTATCGTGACAATTTAACTAATCAAATGTGAACTTAATAGAAAACAGCTCGAACGACAATGACGTGGAACAAAAAGGATAAGCAATAAACTATGTACATAAAATGTATGTAAACCTAAGTACCTACGTTACTATTAAAGAAAATTCTGGTCAGTCGCTGTCTGGCTGAATTGATGCTCGTACAGAATAGATCTAGGTCTAAATCAGTCTGCCTGCAAAGCTTATTAAAAAGATCGCTTGTACGCCATAAAAATGAATTTTGTCTATAGTTTGTGCCGGCAATAGGAATCGAAATGGTAGGACTAAATCGGGTGATTTTGGACGGGGCATAAATGTCTATTTTACTGAGAAGCTCAGGACAATCTAGTATATTGGAAGATATTTTGAGCAGGAAAGAGATATCAGCAATTTCACGCCTTTTTGAAAGAGGAAGAAAGTGAAACTTCTTACAGAGTGCATCATAACATAACCGAAGGACTTATACGGAATTTTTAACCGAAAGCAGAGATATTTAATAAATTTTATTTGAATTCTTTCAATTCTATCAGTGTAAATACCGTATCGCGGGTTCCATACCTGTGACGCATATTCAAGAATGCTCCGGACATGACATGTATGACATGACACTACATTGTAGTATTGAAATAAGCGAGGATATGGTCTTGCAGTTATTAATGAATATAGACACTTCCAAATCGGCTGGTCCAGATGAGGTGAGTCCGATATTACTCAGCAATTGTGCCAAATCTATTTGTGTACCAATATCCCTATTGTTTTCAAAGTCAATTTCTGCTTGCATTGTTTCCGGGATCTGGAAGTCAGCTTTTGTCTCACCTATTCACAAGAATGGTTCAAAAACTGAAGTCGTTAACTATAGGCCAATATCAAAACTCTGCATAATAGCCAAACTGTTTGAAAGGATAGTGTATAACCAAATTTACTCGGCACTGCATCACTCTTTTAGTTCATCCCAACACGGCTTTCTCAAGGGGCGCTCCACTACCTCAAACTTGGTTCTCTTTAACGATTTTCTTACTGAGGCTATGGACAATGGCTTTCAGGTAGACGTAATTTACACAGACTATAGCAAAGCTTTCTATAGAATTGACCATAGGCTGCTATTGTCCAAGCTACACCTCATCGGGATAAGAAGAGATTTACTTCGATGGTTCTCTTCATATATAAAAATCGCTCTCAGGCTATAGTCATAAACAACTACATATCCAGCTGGGTCTCCGTCCCCAGTGGTGTTCCACAGGGATCATTGCTAGGTCCCCTTCTTTTCTTGATATTTGTTAATGACATCTCACAATGCTTCACACACAGTCACATACTTTGTTTTGCTGACGATATGAAGATCTTCAGGGCCATCAAATCACCTGAGGATGTGACCAAGCTTCAGGCTGATCTTACAAGATTGGATAGCTACTGTATTGCAAATAAGCTGGACCTTAACCCAACTAAATGCTCAGTAGTTACTTTTACCCGAAAAAATGAAATTATAGCATCCTCATACGTACTAAAGCAGGAAACATTACAAAGGGGCAACACTGTTAGAGATCTAGGAGTTTTACATGATCCAAAGTTACTCTTTGATAAACATGTCGATGCTATTGTTTCTAAGGCATCTAGATCATTAGGATTTGTCATGAGGAGTTCCGCTAGTTTCAACCGGGCTAAAACCTTCAAAATACTGTATTGTTCGTTTGTCCGGGCATTCTTGAATATGCGTCACATGTATGGAACCCGCGATACGGTATATACATTGATAGAATTGAAAGAATTCAAATAAAATTTATTAAATATCTCTGCTTTCGGTTAAAAATTCCGTATAAGTCCTTCGGTTATGATGCACTCTGTAAGAAGTTCCACTTTCTTCCTCTTTCAAAAAGGCGTGAAATTGCTGATATCTCTTTCCTGCTCAAAATATCTTCCAATATACTAGATTGTTCTGAGCTTCTCAGTAAAATAGACATTTATGCCCCGTCCAAAATCACCCGATTTAGTCCTACCATTTCGATTCCCATTGCCGGCACAAACTATAGACAAAATTCATTTTTATGGCGTACAAGCGATGTTTTTAATAAGCTTTCCAGGCAGACTGATTTAGACCTAGATCTATTCTGTACGAGCATCAATTCAGCCAGACAGCGACTGACCAGAATTTTCTTTAATAGTAACGTAGGTACTTAGGTTTACATACATTTTATGTACATAGTTTATTGCTTATCCTTTTTGTTCCACGTCATTGTCGTTTGAGCTGTTTTCTATTATGTTCACATTTGATTCGTTAAATTGTCACTATACGTGAAAATCTTTAATAGGCTCTCTGTTGTTAGTACGTAATTTGATCAAGTTAGTTTAAGCCGTTGGTTTTCCAATAAATTAAATAAATAAATATATACTCTGGTCAGGATTTGTTTAGACAACTCACTCGCGATATATTTCTTAACATGCAAAGTTTTATGTGTAAGTATAAAATAAGAAATCAAATAATATCGCAAAAATTTTCGACTTCGACGGGACTTGAACCCGCGTCCTCCCCTCAGTACGGGGATGTGATAACCAACTACACCACGAAGTCAAGTGACGTGGGAGTCGAAAATCTCTGCGACTTCCTACGGTCTCTAGCGCCGTTAGCTCCACCTACAGGGGAAACATTGAAGTTTATCCAATCCTGTTCAAAGACTAAAGTTACATTTAGTTCGTTTGACGAGAGGTGTCGCGTAGCTTATTTCTAAGGTAGATACCGTAGGAAGTCGCAGAGATTTTCGACTCCCACGTTACTTGACTTCGTGGTGTAGTTGGTTATCACATCCCCGTACTGAGGGGAGGACGCGGGTTCAAGTCCCGTCGAAGTCGAAAATTTTTGCGATATTATTTGATTTCTTAGAAATTACCCTTAGTGTGGGGTTACGCACTATAATAACAAAAAACCTAAGCATAAAATATTTTAAAAACGTGATCGTCAGGATGGCAGGACCAAACAAGCTATAGACATGAAACCATGTGCACTATTTGCTACTATTAGTAAATAGTCCAGAGGTAGCAAATATTTCATTAAAGGTAGTACCTTATTATATATTAATAAAATTATATATTAATAAAATAAAGTGATCAGCCATTCTGACGTCAGGTTGGCTGGACCACTTCCACGTTCTCATGGTTTTAGCATTGTATGAACTACGTTGTTACTGTAAATATTTACTGCCTATTTGCTACCCTAACATGTATTTGTTTCATAGTTTTTCGACGCTTCTATAAAGAGTTAATCATGATGATGATGATGATGATGTACCCCAACAGATTTCGGCTACGGTGCCTGTGTTACTGGACTGGGCGAGCATTTTTAACTCGGACTATTTGCAGGGTGTTGATTGTCTACCCTTTGGTTAATCATAGTTAATCATACTTACATATTAAAAAAAAATTAAAACGCTTAAATTACTAACGCCACAATTTACCTCAGCATAATTGCTAATAATATTTTAGCAGGCGCTCAGGAACACTTGAGACCCGAGAATGCCCCTTAATATACATAACTGTAACGGAACGTACCTACTGTTGATGTCGCACCGCACTGTATGGATCTGAGTGTGTCTGAGTGTTGGATGATGAAAGCAGTGAATTAAATAAAAGTGCATGTAACAGAGACGGATAACTGTTAAGGAACCCTCCTGAACAGTTATCCGTGTATCGTGTGGGTGGAGTGACCAGAATGGATGGATAGGATACGGTATCAGTTCACCAGAGGTCCAATAAATCAGGTTAAACGTAAATGTGCTTTTTGCCTTTGGACTTAAACATAAATAAATAAATAGAAAAGCTTTATTGCAGGAAAGATTAGTCTAAGCTCTAAGGTAGGTACAAGAAGTTTTTATAGACTAACTATCATATCCTGCAATTGGCGGTCTTATCCCTTGCAGAGATTTCTTCCAGGCGACCATAATTGAAGGAACCCTATATCTTAGGCTACCTATGAGCTAGCTAGTTGTAGCTAACTGTATGTAGTAGTTGCACTCGGCCACTGTCAGTGAGTCGGACAGCTCTGGTTGCTCACTGTCCCCCGAACTAGTTGGTACTGTATCTCAGGGGCCAGTAAACGCCCACCTGCGCCAGCCTCTCTGCTGCTATAAAATCATAATCAGAATCTGCCAATTCCAGAATAGACCCTGAAACTATCTAGTTGTCGTCATACTAGTAGTTTAGTTGCACAGCAGGTGTCAAGACTTGTGAGTATAGACTCTAAAATTTGATTTCTTTTGGACTCAAGTCTGAAGACGAAAATATATCTATGCGATGTACCAACTTTAAATACATTAAAAAATATTGATTTTCATTTGGCATCAACTATAGAGTTTGTTCCTTCATGGGCTCAGAGGGAGGGAATTGGTCAATATAAAGCTTTGTATTGTCGCCTCTGTCACTTGTCATCTCCGCATTTACCGCTCTCACACCGCATAATATCTTCCTTCACTCAATCTCCTCTATTCCTCCACCTTCATATCTATCACTCTTCCTATGACATAACTTTCTTCTCTCCTCATAACATGCCTATACCACGCTAATCTTTCGCTCCTCATTTTTCTTTCACCGGCGCGGCACGACTTTCAAACTTCCTCTGATATACTCATTCCGTATCCTATCCATTCTGGTCACTCCACGCACACATCCTCCTTGAGAGTTATCCATCTGTCACACACATGCACTCTTCTTTCATCCACTGCTTTCATTATCCAACACCCAGATCCATACAGTATGACATCAAGGAATTAAGTATCAAAAAATCGGACCGCGCGTAGACGATATCTATCATAAGCATTTTTTAAATGTATCTGTAATAGATTTGTTTTGTGTTATTCAATCAAAAACCTTGTTTGGAGAGCTTGGTGGCCACCAATAGGAACTAAACTCTTGAAACCAGTATTTGCCTAAATAATACAGTACAAAACTATTACAGATACTTTTAAAAAAAGCTTATGATTTATTAGCATCAATAAATACCTCTACCAAATATTTCCTTGCAAATAATAAGTGAAACGATCCGAAATGTCACTGTCAATGATAGAGACAGGGACTAAAAAAAAAAAGAAGTTGAAGAGGATAGATGAGATGGGGGGATTTTTTTAAATTGATTAGCAGGAACTAGGAAAAGAGAATTTATATTGTAAAACACAGGAAAATTATGATAAAAACCAATGTTCTTCGATAAACAGATTATCATTAAAGTAATGTATTGCTTGAGATTGATGTTTGAACTGATTTGATAACAAATCAGAAGTAGAAAAAACTAACGCCCACTGGATCTTTGGTATGTAGAGTTTTTACTTTGATACCTGTTGACTATTGAATGAATGATCCCGCACTCATTGTATACGACATGGTTAGAGGTACCTAATCCAAGTTAAACACCCATACGGCTCGTATCTCAAGTAAATTCGGCGTTGAGAAACTTGTCAATTCTTTTGAAATACCTACCTTTTGTTTGGATGAGTAACATCACCTACTTATGTAGTTTTGTGTTCTGTGTAAACAGTCACGCTATTACTCCTTTATTACCAACATGATTGGAGATAGCAAGACGCCAGAGGACCTATAAATAAGGTACCTAATGAATCCATACCACGGTACTTACTTGATCTCTTCATAGAGAATAACTTACGTACCTACAGAGTACCTAAACACAAAACTCATCACATACTGTGCAGGATTACGAAAATGTTATAGTAATAATAAGAATCTAATAATACCAGCAACTTCAAAACTTGTCAGTAAGTGGCTCGCTCACTGAGGACATGCTGATTCTGTACATTGCTTACTATTTTCTATAAAGCAATAACCAGGATACCCATTAATATCTATGCTACTGATCAGATTAGATAGTATTGAAAAGATAATTTTTTTTGGTTATGGTAAAAGTTTCCAAAGTCACCGACAACACATCCATATCATTACAAAAAAATATATATATATATTTAGTCTACCACTTTGAGTATCTCAAGATCAGTTATCCACTCATACAATAAACTGAACAAGCACTATGACATGGACTTCAATAAATATTCAAATTATTCACCATGACCTACATCAGCACTAATATTGCCATCTCAAGTAATAAATTCTGTATAAAGACTAATCTTAAACAAAACCTTAATTATTATAATTTATGATAGTATGTTATGATTATAAGTATGTATATGATAAGCAATCTTCTTCCGTTCAAGTGTATCAACTCAAAACTAACTTTGGTTTAACTCGGTCAACGACAAAACAACTTTACAGTTATCTTACAGATCATGAATCTTAAAACCTATCCATTATGGATATTGTTTAATCAACTACCTTCCTAAATAAACTTGTATTACCTACACATTCAAACCAATCACTTGAGTTAATTTACAACATTATTAAGCGCTTATTACCATTATAGTTGTACCAGTATATAGATGTTGCCAGGCAAATGATCATCAATGATTTTCAAACTGCTATCCTTATCCTGAAAGGCTGTAGGTGCCTACTATGTATTCAATAACCATTCAAAAGAAATAAAATAAACTAAATTTACATGTTTAAAAGAGTTTATTATGCTAATAATAATGAAAAAGCTGTCTATAATTAATAGCCTCATGCATTGTGATGGAGGTATGTATGTACCTACTATCTCAGATAACTCTATCCATAGCATTACCAAAGCATTAACTATGATTTTTGGTTAACCAAGAATAAAAAAAAACATTGTAGGAACCTTAACCTCCGTAAATTATCTATGTTATCACTCACTTCTATGCTGAACAAGATTTATAAAAAATAAAATAAAAAAAAAAGGTTAAGAATAACTACTTAGTATCAAAATATTATGTTAACCCCTACTAGTGCATATTATTTATATTAACCCTAAATTACGAATATTTATATCATCAATTAGCCACATTAACTCTGATTGTGCACAGCATTTTCATCCTTTAAGTATATGCTGCACATTATTTAATTAATCCTTTATGATCAATAATTGAATTTCTTAAATGTGCGCATAAATTTAAACTGTATAATAAGTAACTCCTAATCATGATCACATTTAATACTCAGACATAAAACACGATAGTAATTATATAAAAAAAAATACTCGTTTTATTCCTGTATAGATTATGCACCATTATAATATTATACAAATTACTGGTGTTTGGATACTTTACATTGTTTTTATTTATACTTACTCGTACACCAAGCAAACAGACAAACAAAAAACAAAAATTCTACGAGTGAACTAGAACCACCTGTTCAGCTTAATTCATTGTTTCATAAACATTCGTTCACTCTCCCATTAATCACGAAATTTCGGAACCACTGCATATAAAATAAAAAAAAAATAATAAACTGCAGCTGAATCACTATTGTTCACCGCATAATATTTGAAATCCGACGGAATTGCAAGACAAAAGAATAAGGAAGATCAGAGATGGACAGCGCATATCGCGATAATAAAAAATATAGAGATATATACATTTATTTCTCTCTGCTAAGGTCCTCAACATAATAGTGATGATATTTTGCTGAATGAGTAACTAAAACTATTGATAGTTAAAAACAAAATGAATTTGTACGTACATATTACACATTTAAGTACATTATTTGATTTATTTATTTATTGAGGTATTTATTTATGCATGAACAAAAACCGCAGCTCTTAGAAATATATTTTTTGCCTATATATCACTAAGAACCAATAAAAGGATGTACATTATAATAATAATAATAAAAAAAAAACGATCTGCCAAATGTACCTAGGTCATCCAGTTACCCTTACTAATTCACACCACATTACGGTTCGAAATTTAGATGGACTAAAATGTAATATCTACATTTTTAGTCCATAAGTAAACTTTATCAGCATAATATACAAATTAATTATATATACAAATTATTAATTAGTAGTAAGTAAAAGTAACGTACCTACCTAAATTAAAAGTATGTTAATGTTTAATTACACGTTAAAAGATGGTAAATATAATGATTAAGCTTTGTAATTTGCCCATTAAAGGCGCATACTTTGTTTATTTACATGGACTATACTATATAACTACTATCTATAATTTGAACATCAAACATAGACAAAAAAAAAAAATAACAGATAAAAATAACACACTGACATAGGGAATTAATTCTAGTGTCAGAAATAAAAATTAAAAGAAGTAAAGTAGGTGTAGCTTAATAAAATAATAATATTAATTTAAATCAATTCGCTATTTGTCATAATTCTCGTCAATTGTAAAATACTAATAATAGGTAGGTAGTTGCTTAATAACTTAAATGATAAAAAAAAAAAAAACTTTCATTACAATGACTTCAAAAGATAAATACTTTATAAAGCGCTACTCGTATCTGATTGAAATTGATCTGACAATTAAAAATATCACTCATAAAAGTATAATCTATAAAATAAAAATAATAATTTAATATAATGTTAAAGCTTCTACAAAAGCTTCTACGAATCAAATGTCAGGTGAGTATTCACCATGTGGATATTTAGTTTTGTTAACCTGGCATAAAGTTGTTGCTGCATGTCTAGTCCTGGTCTGCAGTGTATTCAGGCAGCAATTTGGATGATAAATCTTGACAGCTGTATATACAATTATATACCAAAGACATTTCATGTCTGCCATAACTCCTCGGACTTCGAGGGTTGTTTAGACACGGTAAACACATGCTCATTGTATTGGTGTCATTATTAATCAAAGACTTTAAGTTTATCTTTAAATTTATAAATTTTATTTCTAAATTTATTATACGACACTTTAATAGTTTCAACCATCGAAGGTTTGTCTAGTTTTATCATTTTCAGCGTATTGCCACACATTTGGCATAAAATTATAGATAAACATTATTATCACATTAAAACTAAGTCTAAGTGAGTACCTAACCTAACATTATCATTATCAGCGATTGAAACAAATATTACCTACAACCCACCTTGATTGTCATCAAAATCCATTTAGCATCTACAGTTAAGAGGCGAACCTAACTAGAACTATGCCTAGATCTCAGTACTCACAAGATAAAAACAGCTAAAAAAAATATGTATATATGAAATGAAAGTAGGTACACTGCGTCGTACATGGTTTGGTTGATATCTCAGGAAACTTGCATTTTTGTTTTGATTCGTAGGTTATTACTAATTATTTGGTTCTTTGAACCAGTCTGTTCATAAGTAGTTTTAGTGTAAATAAGCTGATTTTCGCGCTCACACAATCCAAAAACGTGTGCTCCGTCCCGCTCCCGTAAATGCGGAATTCTATGCCTAGCCGTTTCATAAAGTGGCACGCATTGCTCCCTCTTAACTTGCTTTGAATTCGTTCAAGGTCATTGTATGTATTTTATAAAGGCAGGGGTCCAAGCAACGGTGCAATACTTTAAAATATTCTTTACATTATTATTAGCTTAGAATTTATACACAAGCTACATTAGAAAAAGGACGACTTACCCTATAGATAAGCCCAAGACTTTTATATAGTTTATTAATGAAGGCAGCTCTGTGTTCAAAGAACAGTCCGTTTGAGCCCATAATCACGACTAGGTTCCTTACCGAGAGTACTTAATTTAGTAACCAAGTTTTAATTAGGTAGTTAGACTCGATGAGACAAACTTTACTAATAAAAGAAATAATAAGAACATTAATGGATGTACCTAGTTTTTATTATTTTGAATTTGAAACCTATCTAATTATGTGCTTCGTTCGACTAAGTAATTTTGAATTTGACTTGTGTAATCTATTTATTAAATGTTATCACTTAATAATTCAGTTAATTTATTTGACTAATTTAAACGTGTAACAATAATTTTAATACTTTATTTAACTTTTAGTCTTATACAAGTAACTAATGTAATTGGTTAGTCGCTCAATTAATAAATATAATACAAATAATAATTTAAGCACCAAAACGATCGACAACATAATTATTGCTCTAAACAACCTTATCTTCCTGTAGTTTCATGTAGTCCATAAATAAATAAAAATGCCTAATAATAGATAGTTAATTACCTGCCTGAAAATCACTGTATCATCTGGAATCGTTAAAGTTGAACAGCATGCAATGTTTTTAGATCAACAATATGATTTTGACGAAATGAGATTACCACATAATTGCTAGATGATGGTTGCCATTCTACAAGAATGAAGTTTTTCTATTGAGTATTGGCTAAGTTTTGAGTACCTACCGGGTTTAGTGACTTCTTGGTATTATAAATCACGGGGGTAACCAAACTATGATCGGCTCCATAAAAATAAAGACACATTTCTTATGAGAATCGATTACATCAATCAAAGTAGGTAGTTAAGATCTAACTCAGCGGCCAGATGGTGGTACTTTCAATCTTTGAGGCAGCCGATGCTATCAGTAAAAAGAAAAAGAGCAGTACTATCCTTATAGTGCACTGCGGGTGCAGCAGCAGCGAAAGGATTCAAGTAGGTACTGGGGGTCCAGATCCAAAAGAGACGGCTCTTAAGAAGTCATGCGGGTAACGAAGTTTGCCACTCAAAGCCTGGAACGCGCGTGAAAGCATTACTGCCACGTCTTTATAAGTTTATAAACCTGTGATATACAGGTATCACAGAGATTTTCACTCATAAATTTAAGAACACTGTGATCTACCATTAGGCGTTTAAATTTTACATTCAATAAAAATTTTACAATTAATAAAATTTAATAATAGTAAACCTAAAAAGTAAAGAATATATAGGTGAATTGAAAATAATGTATTTACAAATTCGATGTGAAGTACTTACCTAACATGCAGATCACTACATAATAATTAAATATATTAAATCATTTATTTATTTAAAAAAATGTGGTTCTGGTCTTACTACATAATAAGTTTTCACATATTTCCCTATTCCATAAATATGAACTGCGCCAAAATAGTTATGCAAGCCGTAAAATATGTTAAGTATTTATTTAATCATTATAAGTTTGGATTTAAATTAAACAATGTTTATCACATTGCTCAAGGCTAGTTGCTAGATGCTTTATTAAACATTTTAGCACCATTAATAAAACACAAGAATTGTTTCCACGATAGCCACGAGTTGCAAATAGTTTTGTCGTCGCCTGTTGTCTTCAAAGTATGGTGAGCTCCCACGGCAGCACAAAAACCGAAAGCATTAAATGTTCACGATGCCGTCGAAGTCACAACAAGAACGTGAGATAAATTACAAAAATTAGCACCACACCATTCTTAATGGGAGTTGCAAATCATCATTATAGCCTACATTAAAAAAAAAACAGTACATCATCAAAAACACCCATAAGGGGTTTAATATAATTTACATAGAACAATAACAAAACAATATCATTACCTAATTACTTTAGATTTAAATAAAAGCAAAGATTTCAATAAGAATATCGGTAGCGACAAATCAAAATGGTGTCTGTCGGTCTCTTGCTCAGTGGTCGGACCGTCAGACTAGAACCATACCATAGAATAGACAATGCATTTGAGTGTGTTATGTACCAAGTGTACCTAATTAGCGACTGGTTGACGAACTTATCTATGCTCCAACATAATAAATTACAGTTATTACACATATAGCTATTAGTTGAAATATCTACTAATCGACTAGAAATGTAGTAACAAATGAAAAAATATAATAAATATGTATTTATATAACGAATTACATTACATTATCGACATGGTTATCAAATACATGGGGTTGCTACTAATAGAACCCGATCCCGAGCACTAACTTGCACAGTCTGGCTGATGCGTGTTGATTTGAAATAATAAATATCACAGCAATAATTATAGCCAAACTCTTTATAAAAGGATCTTGCACGAAGATAACAATTTCAATTATTTTATTCAATAAGTGAAGGACGGTCATACAAACGAAAGAAATTAATCTGAATTAAATAATAAAATAAATACATACTTACATACATCTTAATACTGAAGATCCTCATAAGATCTCTTATCACAACACTGTCCTTGTGATGGTAAAGTAAGAAGCTGTATCAAAGAACCTTGTAAAGTCACAGCAATACTCAAAACAAACGATCGATATGGAGTACCGACTACTTCGAGGTTAAAAAAAAACAACAGTAACAAAAGGGGATAATTTATAACTTGAAAAGTGAAAGTTAAAATGATAATAATATTTCATTGGGGCATGAGCGATGACCGAACGAAATGATGATAGCTGATCCCAAATACACTATTAAAATATAATTATACTGTAAAGAACTAGCTCCAATAACAATTGCTTAAGTGAGCTTAATATACATCAAATTTCATTATATTGGAGTATACAGTATTGGTAAACAAAGTACCTGCTCATGTTATTTCTTTTCATAAATATATGTAAATCACTATTATATCACATTTACACTGTAATAATTAACAAGTGATTATCGTTATGAACACAATATTATATCCATTTATCGCATTTTACCGCACTAAAAATAATAATGAGTAAAGTACTACACTGATATCTTATGTATACGCATGGATAGATCCTATTCCCACAATTTGTTGCAGAGGGAAAGGGAACCGATTAAATAATTGTTAATGGAGCGGCATCTAAGACCCCTTGAATTACTTGAAATAAATAAATGTGGGTCTTTATATAATATTTTCTAATATTTACAGATTCAAGTATTATGAGTTTGCCCGATTACGAGGACTCAAATACCTGTTTGTGAGTTTGCCCGATTACGAGGACTCAAAACAAAATAATGAGTTTGCCCGATTACGAGGACTCAAATATATTATCTGTTTGTGAGTTTGCCCGATTACGAGGACTCAAAACACAATAAATGAGTTTGCCCGATTACGAGGACTCAAATATATTATCTGTTTGTGAGTTTGCCCGATTACGAGGACTCAAAACACAATAATGAGTTTGCCCGATTACGAGGACTCAAATAACTGTTTGTGAGTTTGCCCGATTACGAGGACTCAAAACAGAATAATGGACTCAAATGATGCTGTTATCATTTTGAAGTCTCTGATCGCCTGCTGAGCTCTCCATTGCCATTGCGTCAAGATAATTACCCACTTTTGTTATATTTTAACCTTACAATTTCTTTTTTTTTATTCCGAGAGTAAGAAGAAATTGTGTAATGGTTTAAAAAAAAAACATGTATGAGGACATACAACATAAATATCTAATGGCCGGATCGGACTGGGGACATTCCGGATCGGACTGAGCGCATTCCGGATTGTACCGAGTACATTCCGGATCGGACTGCGGACATTCCGTACTCAGGACAGCCGACTATTAGCATCAATAAATACCTCTACCAAATATTTCCTTGCAAATAATAAGTGAAACGATCCGAAATGTCACTGTCAATGATAGAGACAGGGACTAAAAAAAAAAAGAAGTTGAAGAGGATAGATGAGATGGGGGGATTTTTTTAAATTGATTAGCAGGAACTAGGAAAAGAGAATTTATATTGTAAAACACAGGAAAATTATGATAAAAACCAATGTTCTTCGATAAACAGATTATCATTAAAGTAATGTATTGCTTGAGATTGATGTTTGAACTGATTTGATAACAGATTGACGTCGTGAACGAAGTGAACGAAAGTCTTCGTTTTAAGTCTGGCCAAAATAGCTTTTCTGTCAGTATGTCCGTACTCCTCTACAGGTCGTATTTTACAACCGATCGGTACGAAACTTGGTGTACAGATTCAACGATTTTATAGAATTTTTTTGCCGTCGGGGTATTTTGATCAAAGGTGTATTTCCTTTAAAAAAAAATTGGTTGCCTGTAAAGTCGGTATACGGGCGAAAGTTTTACGTGACAACGACTTTGAGTGGTAAAACATTGTGAGCGCATAACGTGAGCGGAACGTAACGCGTAACGCAGTTTCTTGAAGTGTCACCCGGCAAACCAATTTATAAGACGTTGTCACGTCAAAAGGCAAAAAGAGGTCTTTAGAATATCTCGGCTTTAAGACATTTGATTTCGATGATAATATTTTTAATTGAAAGGTTGTTGTTTATAATTCTTCTCATATTAATTTGGTAAAGATCTGATCAGGATTTTTGGCATGACGACCAGAATAGCTCCGCAAGATGCAGTTTATTGCAAGAGAATATTATCAGTACAGCGCCACCTATTAGAACATCTTTGTAACACTTTGTACTAGATGGCGCTAATGCTACTGAACTTCTTTGATTTATTATGAGATTTGATTTCGAAGATTATTTTTAATTTTTAGTACCTACTCTACTTTAAGTTGTTTTCATAAAAATTTGGTGAAGATCTGATAAGACTTATCGATGTGATAAGCAGAGTAGCTTCTCAAAATGTTGTCATTCGATTTGCTATTATAAATCTAGGTAGGTAATTTTCGAGCTTCAAAAAGCTTATTTAATAAACTAAAAAAGTTTTTTTTGCTATCAATCGTTTGATAGCAAAAAAAACTTTTTTAGTCTCTTATTGATTTAGGTAAGTAGGTACATATCGTCTACGCGCGGTCCGATTTTTTGATAATTCCTTTGTTTAACGTACTTATATAAAATTAAATTTGTAGTGGCGCCACTATCGCCCCTACTCTTCGCCTTTTTGGGCTGATGGATCAACGCCATCTATTAACACCTAGGTACAGAATTCGCTTTTCATTGACTTTATTATGTACTGTACCTACTTGTAATGGTTGAATTGAATGAAGCTGCAGCGCGAAATGTTACATTTGTTTATAAATTACCTATATCAAGTGAAGTGAACTGTACCTAATACCTACCTTTCCAAGTGTATAGGCAATTACGTACCTACCTACTTAGTTTGATAGCTATTAGCTACAAACAAGATTTAATCCGCTCTGGAGAAACAGACGCCTAGGTAGTTTTTCTTCCTACCTATTCTTGCATGGTGTGCATATTTCAAAGGTAAGGAAATCATTTCATTCGTTTTGAGCTAGGTACTTACCTATGTATATACTAAACAATTACCTAGATAGGTATCTACAGCATCGATCAAAAATTTCCGGCCGGCCCCCCTTAGATGCACAATGCGCGCCCTGAAAACGCCAGTTTCAAAAGGTATCCCATTTGGCATTTTGGGATACCTTTTCAACTAGTGTCATTTTAGCTCTCGGACCGAAAGCATGGTCAAGTGCTCGTATAAATAAATAATAGTTTAAAAAAACTAAAAAACACGCTTTTTATAGAAAACCGAACTAAAAAATAGAAAATAAATTTTAATGAATTTAAATTAAGAAAATAGTGTTAAAAATTTCAATGAATATAAGTTAATAATAGTGTGAATAAAAAAAATTATTTTATTTTAAAAAAAGCGTGGGGTGCTTTTTAAAATATTATCGAAATGATAATCACTCTACTCATATCTGTCAATAAAATATTTATAACTATTGACACCATGCACCCCACGCTTTTTTTAAAATAAAATAATTTTTTTTATTCACACTATTATTAACTTATATTCATTGAAATTTTTAACACTATTTTCTTAATTTAAATTCATTAAAATTTATTTTCTATTTTTTAGTTCGGTTTTCTATAAAAAGCGTGTTTTTTAGTTTTTTTAAACTATTATTTATTTTCTACTTTTTAGTTTGGATTATTTATAATAGCTTGTTTTTTTGAATAATTTTATCAAATTAGTGTATTGTCATCGGTCCTCAATAAATCTACAAAGTTTGAACGAAATCTGGCCGTTTAAAGTGGGTCAAAATCGCGCCCAAAGAAGTCGGTTACAAACAAACATACAAACATACAGGTGAAGCTAATAAAAAGCGAATAAAAATGCAATAATCGACCGACCAGGCAACAGAAAAAGAATGGAATTTCTTATTTTCAGTAAGTTTAAATGTAATTTTTACCTGTGTATTGTGATATGTATGAGCCAATTGAGCCTTATATACTTGAGAAATCAGCATTAAAATTGTTGTTGGGTTTGCCTATGTAAAAATATTTATTTTGTTCTAAGTTGATGAAAGGAGCGGCTATTGTTTCTAATTTTTTTTTAATTTATTTGTGGTAAGTTGTAAGTGATAATTTTTTTTCATGATAAGACATTTAAAATAATTGGTTGGGGTTTATAAAATAACTAGCTGACCCGCCCTCAATTTTATTTGCGTGAACTGAAATAACGTTTTTTTGGCCCATAGAAAAACTCTTACGAAGCCGCAGGCAGACACTAGTTCTTTTAAATTTAAAGTACCTGCCTGAAATTGTATTTTAGGTTTATTTCACTATTTTTTGTTAACTTATTTATATTATTGTATGTCCGAAATGATCCTTTTGTTTGTTGACTGTTGCGTCGCTAATTTATAATTGTATCAATAAATGATTCGTTATCTTTACCTGAATTCTGTTGATTTTATAATGCTTATAAAAATAATCAGGGTATAAATTATTTTTAGGTACCTTCCTACCTACTTACAAAATAAAATAAAATAAATTCGACTCCACTAATCTCTTGTTCCGCATGCAAAAAACTTGACAGGCTCTGCGCAAACTGTCTGCGTCAAAACAAAACGTGGACACTTTTGAGTGTCATTCTTGTAAGGTTCTAGGTATCTACGGGGGAGGCCGCATACTTGCTTGATCGATGATCTACAGTTATCTTACCCCCGGGGCGGGCGGGCATAGCTTTCTATGGCAGCCGCGAGCTGCAAGCCGAACAAATGATGAGATGAACAAGATCCGTCAAGTGCGAGTGTAACTCGCGCGCCGAGGGTTTCGAACGTTTGTCAATTAAGTACTTATACAAATACCTATGTACCTAGGTATATAATGTACCTACCGGTTAGAGACATAATTATTATTCTATATAGTGAGTAAATCTTGCTATTTAATAAATACCTATAAATAGTAGTTATCAAACTACATTTTAGATGGATCGCTCTGCATACCTACTTCGGTCGGAGTGGAGATTAGGTTAATTTCAAAACCTGTTTTGAAACGTACAAACCTTTCACTTGATGGTAGCAATGACCATTTTTCAAAAAGTGTTCGTTTTACAAATTTTCTTTATTTTTCCTGTAAAGTATATGTACGGTTTCACCATACATCAGCAAACTTGCGCACGCGTCATTTGCACGCGTTGCATTTTACTTCATTATAATTTTAAATACATACCTTCTTCAGTACGCGACCTACTATTACACAGGAAACACCTATCAAGGGAAGATTTGCCACCTTAACCTTGTATAACTTATCTTCCTAAATAAACTAACTTTAACAGTGAATCTTGTGTTGTGGTCCTACTCATTTTAACTGGCATAACTAACTTTAACTACATACTTATTACTCTATCAGTGAACTCAGTGATAGATACACAGTACGGTGCCATACAACTTGGATTACCTATCTACAACATCATCTTTCATGTAAGGTCATCAACATCCAGATCCTACAGTATAGATCCATACCTATCCACAAACGCTACATACATTTCAGATGGATCGCTCTGCAATCTTCGGAGATGGGGGAATGGGTAAAATTTCGACTATTTTCAAAATATTTCAAAAAGTATGAAACCCACAGAAATTTGAAGGTACTTACCTACAAACAGGAATTACAAAAAACATGGTACCTACCTACCTAAATATCCCGTAATAAGTAAATTAATTGTTGAAAAAAGTTAGTGTTCACGAGGTCTACTGTTCGTAGAACTACTAGTAGATATCGTCTACGCGCGGTCCGATTTTTTGATAACGTAATTATAAAATATGCAGTGGCGCTAGTATCGGGGTATATGTATATGTCGTGGCCATATCCTAGAATTGATCACTTCATGATGTGACCGACCATTTCAAGAAATGGTAGAATTTCATGAAATGGAAAATGCGCGCTGGCATATCATGACGTAGTTAGGCCAGATCAATGAATAATCAGCGTTTAACGATATGAAAAGCTAAACGCACGGCTACTTCATGATAAGGTCAAATCAAACAATATCATAAAATAGTTACATTATCCACCGTCCGAGGCGCTGATATTGTTTTGTTTTGTTTTTGACATCTGTGGTTTTTGAGTGTTTGTTTGTTTCTGTTCTGTGATGCATCATGTCGGCGGACAATTATTTAGTTAAAAAAGCGAATAATAATGTGGTAATAGAAGACAAAAATGAAGTAAAGAGCCGTTACGATAAAAAACTACAGGAATTTTATAAAAGTCACTCGAAAAACGAGCATAACGTCTAAACTAAACTGAAAGCCAACTGCATTAAGCAATTTATACGCCATAAGTTAAAGGAGCATCCTCGGGTCGCAAATTGTTCTTGAGCGCCTACTAAAATATCATTAGTAATTGTCCTGAGGTAAATTGTGGCGTTAATAATTTAGGCGTCTTGGCATGAGTCTGGATAAAACCAAAGTCATGATCAATGGCCTCATTGATCCGGGACCGGTCGTCGTACATGGCCACCTTCTCGAAATTGTTTCCGAGTATACTTACTTTGGGCAAATTTTGCAGTTAGGTAAAAATAATTTTGAGGAGGAGGAAAAAGAGGAGGATCCAGCTAGGCTGGGCAGCGTTGGGGAAACTACGTCGAGTGAAGACTCGACGTCGAGTCACGAGAAGTCGTCATCCATACCGCAATGCTTGAAAACTAAAGTTTTCAATCCTACCCGTCATGACCTACGGAGCTGAGACGTGGACACTCACGGTAGGGCTGGTCCACCAGCCAGTTCAAAGTCGCTCAGCGAGCTATGGAAAGAGCTATGCTCGGAATCTCCCTGAAGGATAGAATTCGTAACGAATACATCCGACAGAGAACCAAAGTTATCGACATAGCTCTAAGAATTAGCAAGCTGAAGTGGCAGTGGGCCGACCATATCTCGCGAAGAACCGACAAACTGCTGGGGTAAACGTGTTCTTGAGTGGAGACCACGACTCGGCAAACGTAGTGCAGGACGCCCTCCGGCCAAGTGGGATGACGATCTGCGAAAGACTGCAGGCAGATGCTGGATGCGGCAGCTGAAGACAGGGCGTTATAGCGCTCATTAGGGGAGGCCTATGTCCAGCAGTGGACTAATATAGGCTGATGATGATGTTTTACGGCACACATAGCAATGCCTCGCGAATAACACTTATGGGAGCACCTCAAAACATTTTTTATACTACAACGAAAGAATCATCAAAATCTATTAACAATTGGCGCAGATATCACCAAAACTGTTGTAGCTATGAGTCTCCAAACATATTAAGTAAGTATGTTGTACATTGTAACTAATCCCTCAATAAAAATGGTCCCTTTATGGGACCACCTCGGGATCATTTTCTATACAATAGTGAAAGAATCATTAAAATCTGTTAACCACAGGCGGAGATATCAAGTAACATACATAAAAATAAAAATAGACATACATGCAGACGAATTGAGAACCTACTCTTTTTTCGAAGACGGTTAGAAATAGAGTCGACAGGTAACCGAGTGAAAGTTTTTACCGACCTTAAAAAAGACGAGGTTGCCAATTAGTCGGAGTTGTTGATAGTTTATCTATCTAAGTAGCCCTACTATAGCTTCCAAACGTGCGCGTCAAACACGCGGGACGCCAACAAAGCGAAACTTTTCTCGCAACCTGCGACTTAAATCGCAAGTTTGGTCGAAGTTCGAAGGTCTTCACTTAGTTGTTTAATTGAAATGTCTTATTTCGTAGTAAGATAAGAGTTTCCTCAGGAGCGGTTTTGATCCAGACCCGACAATTTAAACATAAGAAAAACTGATAGTCGGTTTACAAACCACTAGTTTGTTTGAAAAGATTTAACCTATTATATGAACCGCTTCGATTTCCTAAAACATATAACCCACCAGACGTGTTCTGTAACGCTGCATTGAATTACGCGATCTGCACGATTTCACCGAATGTTATGCAAACGAGGCGATAGTCGCGCTGTGCTCTGCTGCCAACTGCCACTGACCACACTACTGGAGGTACGCACGGCTCGGAGCTGGCGGCGGCGCGGCGGCGGCGCTGCGGCGGCGCGGGCGGTTCCCACGCGCCCCTATAACACCTGCATGCACTGCACATGCACCACACAACCCGCCCCCGTCCATGTGGCGAGTGTGGTGAGACTGGTGGGGAGGGGAGACCGGAGACGGGACCGCGGGAGTCGAGGGCAGGATACGTGACGAGAGGAGTCGTCGCGCCCGGCCCGGCACGCTCACCTATCGCGCCGCGTCGCGTCTGGTGAGCTGTAGAAAGAACAGATAGGAACGGTCTGTGAAGGTACGAGTATGTATGTGTGAATAGATTGCGGAAATCTGATCAACAGCGGTTGGGGAACCTTGACGTCAGGAACAGACATTTAGCAAGTTGCGAATAAACCATCTATTTTAGTTTGTAATGTATTACAAGCAGTTAACGCAGATCGCAGAAGACGCGGGGGCGGGGGGCGGGGAGAGACGGACCAACCGCCAGATGTTTCTTATTCTGCTATACCTAGGTCCTACTTCTAACAACATCCGGTAAGCACCTACCTACTTCCGCTTAAGGAGGCGACCTACATCGACTCGACCGAATTAGTTAGTGATGTTAAGAGGTGAAAGTGTGAGGTGTTATAGAAGTACAATAAAACAAATGGCGTGATGAATCGATTGCAGGCGGCAAGCGCGCGGCACCAGCCACCAGCCACGAGCCACCGCCGCCGCCGCGCCGCCGCGGCGGGACCTTTCGAGCCGGAAGCGGCGCGACCCGCGACCGCGACACGCACCGCAAAGGTCACGTCACAACCACGCTCAGTACCTTACAGTGACCTTACCTACACTACAGTAGCAGTACCTGCCCGCGTGCCACTACACTACACCAGTCACTAGTCACCACCCATCTACGGAGGAACCTCGGAAAACCTCCAAGGAGCTTACATTAGGTACTTACCGAGATAAAGACGAACAAAATGATGTTTGTAAAGAGCAAAAAGAATCTCCTTGAAATTGATGGCTCGCACAATTACAATGTTGAATGATAATCGTGATGTGATTAGAGCGCGAGGTCGATCGATACGACGCGGACGAGCCAACACCGCTTCATGACATGACGTGAGGCACACACAACACAACACAATGCTTGTCTTCAAGTTAAATGCAAACACATTAAATAAATAAAGTAACTAAACTTTATTTGACGTCGCAAGCCTTCCATCAGCCGCGAATAGGTACGGGTACCTACGAGTACCTAGGCTACGCAACGCAATCGTTTGATTCGGTTTGACGGCGCGCGGCGCGAGGTGGAGGTGGAGGTGGAGCCGCCGGCGATTGAGTCATGAAGCGCAGTCACGACACGAGCGTGCACTAACGAAATATGCGCGCCGGGTCTCCTCAGTTGCAGCTGACGTGACCTGATCAAACCATCCCCTTCCACTCCAGGCAGGACAAGCAGACGCACAGCGCAGTACCATCCCTACTCGGTGGATATACCCTCCCTCCACTCGCACGAAGCGGTCTCCCTCCACCTTCATCATTCGCACCGCTAAGGAATGGAACTCCCTGCCTGCTTCTGTTTTTTCGGCTAATTTAATTACAATTGGGTCACGTCAAAAAGCTGGCGCGGCGGCGGCAGTGAGATCCGTGTCCAGTCCCTGCGTTGACTCGCCTCCTTCCCCAGGGAGTTCTTGCTTGCGGTGCGTTCCTGGCAGGAACGCACCGCAAGGGGCAAAGCTCAGTCAGGCAATATGGGCCGCTCTGTGGAATCATACCTCTGGGTCACACTGTCAAACAGCTCTCTTGTTGACTCTGGTAATCGATAAGTACTCTAGTTCGCGGCGCGACCACTCGCACAACTAGCTCGCGACTATGCAGAAGCGGAGACGATGTAGCAGGTCACAGCACAGTACGGTACGGACAACACGAATGCCTCCAGTCGCGAGTCAGTACAATACACTAGGTGAGGCGAGGTGAGGTGAGGTAGGTATGAGTGGAACCTGTTGGTGGATCTCTGGTCGCGTGTTCAGGGTGAACGGCTCGGGTCATCGTCCTTGGTACCTCCGCGTGGGTTGGGTACCTACAGTAGGCAGGCGCGCGCACGAACCATCGGAGGATCGGCAATCAATTACCGCGATGGCTGAGCCATTTATCTGGCTTCAGACGCGGCTCGGCTGTCTGCCGACAGTGGCAGGTTTCCATAATGTATATTGATGAGTGTTTTACAGCGAGCTGCGAGAGTCGTCGTGTCCACTCGTGGAGTCGTGGTGCTCGTTAATAATGTAAAGTTCATCTGTCACCGGAACGAGTACAAATGAGGTGTCGCGAGTCCGAGACAACGACCGCGACCGCGACCGCGCAGTCAGCGCAGCGCAAACTTGTACCGGAGCGCGGAGTGGTAGGTAGTACCTATAGTAGCACAGTAGTAGGTAGGTACCTACGATATGAAGTAGGTACTCTATGATCCAACGATGGAATTCATACAAGACTACAATAAATTCATTAATTAAGTGCCAATTAAAAACATAATGAACAGAAAGTTTTCATAAATGGTTGAAAGTGATTTTTAAAATTCATATTGAAATACATACATATTTATAGCGAGAACAAAATAAGTATATGCGGTGATTTGGCTAGAAGGGTTCCCCGACCAGTGGAATAATTTATTTTATTTTAACAAGGTTTTTGGACCCAATTACACTAATTGAATAAGTTTAAGTACACAATAATTTTGGCGTGTTTTAAAAACGATAAACCGAGTTCAAATTCTTCTCGTGGATCTACTTAAAATTATAATTATAATAAATTCTAATAAATAAATACATTTCATTAATACATTTTATTCATGACATGTATATTTATTTGTACAGGCTGGAGAGATCGCTCCTAGCGAAAAGGCCGTCCATTCTGCAAGTTTCTCTGCATTTTCTTGGTGTGCAATAAAGTGTATTGTATTGTATAAGCGTACAATACAATAGCGTACCTAGTTCAAGTATTACGTATATGTAAGTTTGGCTAGAATTCGCCAACGAGAAGCGTTCATGAAGGCTGCTGTGCCGATGCTGTGCCGATGGTGTGCTGATGCCGTGCTGTGTGATCGGATTACCCATTCGACTTCGGAACGGAACCCAAATGAGCCAATGAGCTCATTAGCGGGACTCGGGAGTGGAACTGCAGCCGCTTATCGTACCTATTAGGTTCTATTATCAATTGATCAGGCATCGCTCACACCAGTCACACCACACCGCGCCGTTCATTACTCCCTCACATACAAATCTAAATAACGTGCCTTGTTATTTAGATTTCTATGGTCCCTCACCTACAAAAATCCAAATCAAAAGCTCTTTATTTCCATAAATACAATAAATGTACACTTAGAAAAGGTCAAATTAAAAAACTAAACACTGACACGGAAATAAAGTGATATTTTTGATTTCTGTCGCTTCGGTGTGTAGACTAAACAAAAGAAGCGACGAAGAAACCTTTAGCCTGTTATTTGTTATTTTTCGAGTTGGAGCAAAATCCGTCCTAAGCTTTTTTATCCTCTAGCTAGATAGTGTGAGGATTCTGCCAGTCCACTAGAGGTGTAAAAGTAACGAAAAAATGCGTACCCGTATGTATTCGTTACTTTATGTATTAGTACTCGTTACTATCGTATCGTTACTCGTTACTTCTGATACCTCATCATAACATGCTATGTTAGAGCATCGAATCGAGTCGTATTACGTATGCGTACAGGGCCACCATTCTCATGACGTCACAAGGGCCATTCATTTATTACGTAAGACGATTTAGGGGGGAGGAGGGTCGACCATGTCTTATTTTTCTTACAAGGGGGTGGGAGGGAGTCATGATAGTTCTTACGTAAGATCACAAAAATGCGCACAATTAAAATTATTATTAGGTATACTTTGAAAAAGCGCGGGCAACCGCGCGAGTGCCGACGTTCGCTCGGATGTGTATAGGTAAATTATTTCCATTTCCATGGCAACGGGCCCGCGCCACTCGCACTAGTCGCACTGCGCCTCCCGGGAACTCTCCGCTTGTGGACTACTAGTCACTTGTTTACTACAACACTCATTACTGCTATTTAAAAATTATCAGTACTTCTGTAAGTACCTAGGTACCTACAAATAAAAATTTCTAAAAATTGTTAGTTACTTTGAAAATAAACATTAGAACAAACCAAACGTGTAGGTTCATCTTTTTCTTTGGATTCTTACGTAATAAATACTAAACAGGGGGGAGGGGGTCGGCCTATTCTTATTTTTTCTTATAATAAGGGGAGGGGTAAAATGAGCGAAAATTGTCTTACGTAATAAATGAGTGGCCCCCAACGTGTTCTAAACACAAACGTCTATGCCCCGTGTTTTTTTTTCGATTATATCACATGATTCGTTCAATATCATACATCTGGTCTAAAAATCGGAAAATTCTTTTCTTAGATCAAGCATCGTTCTTTGTAACGTACGTTTTTAAATTCACCGAATAAGCGCGCACATGCGTAAAACATACGATCAGCAAACATTTCAATACACGCATCAACGGTACTTGCGCGAACTGAAACAGTGTAGGTAGGTACCCAAAGTACGAAAGATGCGAGTAACGAGATGCATTCGTGTGTAACGTTTCGTTACTCGGTACTCGATGGCGCACCCGTTACTCAGTACCGAATACATACGGTTTGCTACAGCTCTACAGTCCACCATTTCAAGCATCATGCAGCGAGCTCTCAACGCTGCGCTGTCAGCGACTGGTGCAGCAACAGTGAACTCTCAGTCAACGCTGACCAAACTGTGATCACTCGTATACCCTTTACAAACAAGCGAAGGCTAGACAAGCTTGTGAAGCCTAAACTTAACGGTAAAATCATAACCTTTTCTACAGAAGTGAAATACTTGGGCGTTACCATCGACCAAAAACTGACGTGGAATACACACCTAGCCAACGTCTTGCAAAAAGCTAAGATGGCACTGGGAGCAAGCGGCAGACTAATGGGCAACAACTGGGGCGTCAACCCCAGGATTGCCCTGTCTTGTCTGTGACTGTACACTGCCATTGTGAGGCCGATGATCACTTACGCCTCCATGGTATGGTGCGACGAGGCCCTCCAGTCGACCGCAATCTTACTTTCTTAATTCCGTGACCGCAATCAACAAACTAAACAGCCTTCAAAGGATTGCCTGTCTTATGGCCACAGGAGCTTTGCATCAGTGATGTGGGTATCGTTTTCGACTAACAAGAGGGTGAGGATTACTTATTTGATGACGGGGGGCATGTGTCTAGTATAGGGGAACAGCACGGCGAGCGAAGCAAGTCGTGCTGTGACTCCCACGCCCACTATTAATCGAAAGGAACTTCGTTCCATCCGGGTGTCCCTTGACACCTCTCAAGTTTTTTTTTGCAACAAAACGAACGTTGGCTGCATGTTTTGTGCAATTTAAATCTATAGTCATAGTCACCCAATTGTTTTGTACAGCCAAAGCTATTTTTGCTCCATCACTCGTGCAAGTTGTCCTCAAATACGCTGTTTGAAATTCAAACGACTGAATGTGTAAGTATTTCCAACGGGAGTTGTACAAGTCAGCGCTTAGTATAGTGTATTATAGGTCGTCTGACTGTGATCCGTGTGACGACCCATGTGGCGCGATGGCGCGATGGCGTGGCCAGCGACGACGGTCCGCCTGCAACGCAGGAAGTTGCGGGATCGAATCTCGGCATGGGACGACTGATTATTTATTCGTAGCATGGGACAGATGTTTTTACGATCTGCAAATATTTGTTCCGGATGTTCTCGATATGTTCTATGTATAATATAAAATGTCTATCTTTGTAATGATACTGTAAGGTATTGTCAGCTATCTACTAGGTACCTATAACACAAGGTCTGCTTAGCGGCTTTATGATGGTGTCGATTCCCTCGCAGGCCACAGCGGCGCCGGCTACACTACACTTCAAGCTGTAACGGATCAGCTGCAGCGGAGCGCCTCGAGGGCTGTGGCCTCGCGAGGTCTGCCCGCAGCGCAGGTGCGCGCCGCCGCGGTCCCCGACCTCCACAGTCCGCACACCCCACCACACTGCACCGCCCCCGTCCGTGAGCGCGTGACCTGCCGTGGAGATGCACGCTGCAATGTCTGCGATCCGCATTCACACATTTATGTATAATTCCTTTGAATTATGTTTAAGGTCACGTCACTCACACCCATCCATACTCGTATATACGAGTACATTACTTATATACAATGTGTCTGGTCACCGGTGTGGGACACTGGGGGGCTGTTGAAATACGGTAAATTTTATCGCCAAATCACTACTTATCCCTATTTTTTTCTCAAAAATTAAAATTTACCGTATTCACCCACCGGTGTCTCCGACACCGGTGGTGACCAGACACATTCTATAATGCACCGCACGCTGCACGCAGTCTAACCTTCGTGGCTCTTGTCTAGGTCACAGTAACCAGTGAACTTTAGAAGGTCAGCGGAGGTCCCATGTCCCATCTTCTGGCAATAAGCCATGATAACACATTTTTGACTGATTCAGTCACAATCAAAGTGCTTTATTTGTTGTAGACCTTACAGGACTCTTGAAGCTGATGTGTTCAAGATAGGCAGGTACCCGTATTACAAATGTGACGATAGCGAGAGCAGTGTCCGATGTGAACTGTTTCTGTTCAGGGGTAGGCCGCGGCCGGCTTGGTCTGACCTGTTGCCCGCTCGCCCCACCACCACCGCCTAGAGCCGGCGTGCGGCGGGAGGGAGCGGGGTCGTGCTCCTCGGGGCGCGGGGCGTCACGTCACCGCGGCCGGCGCTGACTCAGAGACACATCTGTCTGTACTCTGCTGTCTACTGACGTGACGACCCCACACAATGCAATGACTGCGCTGTTTACGCGCACACGCTGCGCTGTTCGCATCGATCAACTGTGACTCACGTGTCGGCACTGGGCAGGATTCCCACGGACCTGCTACATGTCGTCGCGAAGAACATTCATTATTGAATAACCAATGAATCAAGTCCGGGTGGCACGTCGCAAGATCAATCCTAAACCACTCACCAAGTTTATTGGATAATTAATTAATTATCCAATAAACTTGGTGCATTGAACGCGACGCAATGATGGATCATCCAGCCAGCGCCAGCGTTAACATCTGACTCCGTGACATTTGAGTAGGTAATTAGCTTCAAAGAAGAATTATCTATTTGTCCTTGTTTTTATGATAAGCCTGAGTGAATACCAACCAACAATTACTAACAGCGTGAGTTGGTCGAGGTTATAAGCATTCCGTTTTTTATTTGCCAAAACAAGTTAGAAGGAAGATATTAAGATACATATCAGATGAAACAGATTAAAGCCCGTAGTAAAGCTTGGTCAGTCCTCGATCTGTGCTTGTCGTTTACGCCGCGCCATAGAACGGGCGGTACTCAAGCATTCATCGATGAGTGAGCAATCTTTCATAATGCGGGCCCTTTGCGGGCCTTAGTGAATCAACGCAACGCACGCAACGTGCTTGACCGTAGTCGACAAACTAAAATTAACCAAAGTTTATAATTGAGAGAATAGTAACATAAGAAGACAAGACAAAATTAAAATTTTAATAAACTTGGCGACGTTTATTGGCTGAACAGATTTTCATGAAACATGGCTAAGAACACTCGGGATAAAATTATCTATGACACAAAAAAACTAACGAAAATCGGTTCATCCGTTTGGGAGCTACGATACCACAGACAGATACACAGATCGACAGATAGGTACACAGACAGACACGTCAAACTTATAACACCCCTTTTTTTGCGTCGGGGATTAAAAAGACAATTATATATTAATATTTCCGCATTAGTGCTGTGCTGGCTGTGTTAACTAGATGTGTGTTTGTAGCCCACCCGCAGCGCAGCGGGTGTCTCGTCTGTTTCTGCTGACAGCGTCGCTCGCCGCTAGCCCCCCGGCTACAACAGACCCGAAGGGATCCATCTCGGCACCCGATGCAAGACTAGGTACTCCACTACTCATCTAGGTATTATTTAAACATTATTATTATTATATATTACTCCAGGCATCTAAGGGCGCGTTTTCACCGCGTCGTGACCGTTCATTTTTATCGCATCAAGATGCGATCTAGACCCGATGCACGATTTTTAGGGTTTCGAAACCATAAGGGTTTCGCTTTGTCTGTCCTTTTTGGAGCTTCCGAGTTACAGTCAATGCTTGAAGACCTAAGCGTGGCGAGCCTTGAAATTGGACTGAAGATGAATCGGTCAAAGACCATGCTCATGTCATGACTAACAGCGTTAAGACCAGAGTTAGAGTAGACGGAGAAGAATTGCTCTACGTGGAAGACTACATCTACCTTGGCCAAATAGTTTCATTTGATTCCAGACAAGATAAGGAGATCGCTCGGCGAACCCAAAATGCCTGGAAAAGCTATTGGGCCAAGGGAGACCTAATGAAAGGTACCGATTTTCCACTGTCCCTAAAGCGAAAGCTAATGGACACATGCGTTCTCCCCGTCTTAACCTATGCTGCGCAAACTTGGTCATTGACGCAACTTCAGAAGTCCAAAATCAAGGTTTGCCAGCGAGCGATGGAGCGCAGCATTTTGGGTGTCCGACTAACGGACAGAGTCCGCAACACCGAACTGCGCTCTCAGACGCAAATCGCTGACGTAGCTCTAACAGCCGCAAAGCTAAAGTGGGATTGGGCTGGTCACGTCTGCCGCATGCCAGGAGAGCTATGGACTAAGGTAGCCACCGATTGGCAATCTGAACAGGCGAGAAGGCGACGCGGTAGACCTAGACGGAGATGGCAGGACGAATTGAACAAATTCAGGGTCGACTGGACGGAGCTGGCCAGTGATCGTGATGTCTGGAGAGAGTGGGGGGGAGGCCTTTGCCCAGCAGTGGGATAAATTCGGCTAATTATAATAATAATAACTATCTTATTAAGTACATTACAGAAGTTTACTAATAACTTTCGTAGCAAGTTTCACCTTAATGGTTGGTACCGTTACGCTAACATAAAAGATATTATTATAAATAATATATTGTTTTAGTCTTTTTTAGGGCTCCGTACCTCAAAAGGAAAAAAGGAACCCTTATAGGATCACTTTGTTGTCCGTCTGTCTGTCTGTCTGTCCGTCTGTCCGTCTGTCAACCCTCTTTTCTCAGGAACGCGTGGACGTATCAAGTTGAAATTAACGTCAAATACTCAAGTCCATAACCTCTTGAAGCAGTGATATAAATTAAAGTTCTAAGTTAACGCACTCAAAAGTTACAGACGTTTATGTCCTAAAATTTTGAAATTTCCAAGGGAATCACATCAACATGCGCCCAAAACCTATAAGGTACTTCCCCTACGGGAGTCATGAAATTTGGTGAGCAGCAAGGCCTTATAGCACAAGTAAAGGGAAAAATCTAAAAAATATATATATTTTTATTTTATTCACTTAAAAAAATACTTTTAATGCTCTAAAAACATATAGGGTACTTCCCGTTGACGTAGAATCATAATATTTGGCAAGAAACAAGGTCATACTTATAGCACAAATAACGATAAAAATCTGAAAACCGTAAATTTGTTCTTTATTAACCAAAAAAAATAATAAGTTTTGATTCTCTCCCTCGACCAAAATATACAGGGTACCTACGTCATGTTGACCTAGAATCATAATATTTGGCAAGAAACAAGGTCTTACAATTTAACGGAACCCTTAGTGCGCGAGTCCGACTCGCACTTGACGTTTTATTATTTTATTTAAATACTAGCGACCCGCCCCGGCTTCGCACGGGTGCAATAAAATACTACTATTATTTATTACTAGCTGTACCCGCGACTTCGTTCGCGATTGCCATACCTGCCGACTAATTAAGTTCACATTTAATTCTCTCAAAATATGAAACGCCGCCGTGCAAAAAAACTTCGATGCGCAGAATTGGACTTATTACACTTTTAATAAAAGCATCTATATTTGGATCCTTGTTAAATTGTGTATAAATCGGGTACGGGGGATAGCATGTTGTCATCTTCAATCGCATTCTTTATCCACACGTCTTTTAGCTACGACTCGGCCAGCGTCAGTGTTAAGAAGTGTCATATTCGTTTCACTTCTTACTCATGGTTCTGTTCAGCTGGGGCCCTGTTCTGCTAAACTAATCGCTTCACTATGATAGGGGTATCGTTACAGAATGACACGTTTTGGTATTCTACCTTAGATGAAAGAAATTATGATGAACGCAGATGGAGAGACGCGCGACAGGTTTGAAACCATTAATTTATCTCGCACGTACTATCTGGAGTTTTATTAATCTAGAAATTCTACGTCATAATTCTGCGACGATTCCATTGTCATAGTGAAGCAATTGTATTGTAGAATTGGGCTCTTGATCCATTTGACTTAATTTTTTTTCGATAGTAGGTAGGTACAGTTGATTGAGTATCAAAGTAAAAAAAAATGTTCTGTGGTCCAGTTAGTTTAATTAGAGCACTTACTCCAACCAAACTTCGGTGGGACAGTTAACTGGACCAGCTAAACCACCAAACATCATGTTCATGAAGATTGCATGGACCATTTGTACATTTTACTTTGCCTGAAATAGGCATTAACGCACCCAAAAAATAAATAGATAGGAACTTACCTACCCTTTATCTACTGATTTTTCCTTCGATCTGCTGATTATTTCATCAATCTACCTATTTTCTACTCGATTTTCTACTGATTTAGTCAAATTCGATATTGCAACACTGTTTCTAACAAAAATAACTTGAGAAGTGTCAAGGGACACCCGGATGGTACGAAGTTCCTTTCGATTAATCGCGCGTCCTCGCGTCATCTTCAGTGAGGCCGCAGAAAACTGATCTGAAGTATCCCGCTTACTCCAATGACACGTTGCGCGAGCGAGCGGAACACACGATTGTTCGAATCGAAGCGCACCTCGGCTCAACTCGGCTGCGGTCGTCGCTTCGGTTCTCCTCGGTTCTCTTCGTCAAAAAATGTCGTTACAGCTACTATCCTATCCTATCCTACTATCCTATACTACTATCCTATCCTACTATCCTATCCTACTATCCTATCCTACTATCCTATCCTACTATCCTATCCTACTATCCTATCCTACTATCCTATCCTACTATCCTATCCTACTATCCTATCCTATCCTATCCTACTATCCTATCCTATCCTACTATCCTATCCTACTATCCTATCCTTCTATCCTATCCTACTACATATCCTATCTTACTATCCTATCCTACTATTATATCCTACTATCCTATCCTACTATCCTATCCTACTATCCTATCCTACTATCCTATCCTAGTATCCTATACTACTATCCTATCCTACTATCCTATCCTACTATCCTATCCTTATATCCTATCCTACTATCCTATCCTACTATCCTATCCTACTATCCAATCCTACTATCCAATCCTACTATCCTTTCTTACTATCCTATCCAACTATCCTATCCAACTATCCAATCCTACTATCCAATCCTACTATCCTTTCCTACTATCCTATCCAACTATCCTATCCAACTATCCTATCCTATTATCCTATCCTACTATCCTATCCTACTATCCTATCCTACTATCCTATCCTACTATCCTATCCTACTGTCCTATCCTACTATCCTATCCTACTATCCTATCCTACGATCCTAACATACGATTGTTCGAATCGAAGCCCACCTCGGCACAACTCGGCTGCGGTCGTCGCATATATCCCGCTCACTCCAATGACACGTTGCGCGAGAGAGCGGAACACACGGTTGTGCGGAGAGCGATTCTAATGTTTGTGCAAACCTAATGTCATTCGCGATGACAGCTGCCTATCATAAACGCTACAGTGACAGTTCTACACTTTGACACAGACTTAATATTGTGTTTACTTTCCAACAAATGTTAGGATATATTTGTTCTGTGGCAATATATTTGTTCTGTGGCAAAAAGTGTCGCTCCAATTTTCGTTACAATTTTTTCCGTCTAGCCCCCTTTCACAACGCGCGATAAGGAACTTCGTTCCAAAAAGAATGCATGAAATCGGACGACGCGTTAATGAATTACAACTAAGTACTTACTCATTTTGACTTTTATCCCCTCTCCCGAGAGAACCGTGCCTACTGTCCCAGATAAAATGTAGGTATATTATGTTTTTCCTCGTAGTATGAGATCAAATCATGCATAGTTTCATTTGAATTCATTTAGTAGCATATTTTTACTTTCATCCACTCTCCTAGCCTAAGGGAACCGTACTGATTCCGGGATAAAAAATATTGTTCATTTGAATTCATACTGTAGTTTTGGCGTGATGCGCGACCCAGGAATATGACTTTTATCCTCTCTCCACGGGGAACCTTACTAAATTCCGGGATAAAATGTACCTATCTTTCCCCGTAGTAGGAACTCAAATTATGCCGAGTTCCATTCGAATTCATTCAGTAGTTCCGTCGTGATGCGCGATTAAAGGATTTTACTTTCATCCTCTCTCCCGGGGGAACCTCACTCAATTCCAGGATAAAATGTATCCCATGTCCTTCCTTGTAGTATGAATGAACTCAAATCGTACCATTTCAGTCCAACTCATTCAGCAGTTTCGGCGTGATGCGGGGTGAAGGAGTTTGACTTTAATCCCTTCTCCCAGGGGAACCTTACTGAATTCCAGGATAAAATATATCTCTCCTCGTAGTATGAACTTCTATCGTCCCGACTTCCATTCGAATTCATTCAGTCGTTACGTCGTGATGAGCGGTTAAAGAATTTTACTTTCATCCTCTCTCCCAGGGGAACCTTATCGAGTTCCAGGATAAAATGTATCCCATGTCCTTCCTTGTAGTATGAACTCAAATCATACCAAGTTTCTGTCCAACTCATTCAGCAGTTCCGTCGTGATGAGCGGCTAAAGAATTTTACTTTAATCCTCTCTCCCAGGGGAACCTGACTGAATTCCGGGATAAAAAGTATCCTATGTCCTTCCTCGTAGTATGACCTAAAATCATGCCGAGTTTCATGTCAATACCTTCAGTAGTTTCGGCGTGATGCGCGTTTAAGAAACAGACAGACAGACAGACAGACAGACAGACATGAATGAAAAAAATTACAGTTTTGGCTTCAGTATCGATAATAGAGTGCCCTCCAAAAAAAAAATTAAAATATCTTCAATGTACAGAATTGGACCTGTTACAGTTTTATTATAAGTATAGAAGATACATAGATTTCTCAATCAAAGAGCAAAGAGTTTTCATTCAAAGAAATTAGACCAAACCACAGATCACTATACAGGGTGGAATTTTGTAATGCCACCTGGAGGGAAAGTACTCTTAATACTGTAGATAGAAAATGGTACTAAAAGAAAACATTCCTTTATTTTTGAAAAGAATAAAAACTGCATTCAAAGATTTTCGAAAATTCGCTTGCCACACCCGGGAATCGAACCGACTAAAATCTGTAAAAATTACACCCTGTACTTTTATTGCATAGATCGTTAGGGTCAATAATAAGGATGAAATCTCTCTACAAAACTTAATAAATTAAATGAAAGGAAAACCATGAAATCTTAAATTATAAATTGAATGGTTCAAGTTAAGCACTTTAACTTAAAGATCCATCTGTTTACTTGTGTCAGTAATTAATAATCCATTAAAATGACGAATTAATATTTAGATAAGACGATTGAAATTTGCACGTGTTTGTACCTAATGCAGACTCTTCTATCTTAAAATACTAGATCTCTTAAGAAATTAGTTAAATGGTTTCCCCGAGGCAGAGCGAAACCAAATAATTCTACAGCAAGATGGTGCTCCAGCCCATAACAGCAGAATCATAACCATTTTAATACCTGGATTGGTACCAACGGCACAATCAGATGGCCTGCGAGATCACCAGATCTCACCCCTTGAGATTTTTTTGTATATGTACCAAGCTACGATCAAGGAGTATTTATATACCCTGGGGAGCGATTTCTTCCGTCCACGGTACCAAGCCCGAACCATAGACATGTTTATACTTAATTGACATGTTTACTTTGCAACGCCGCCGTTACAATTTTTTTAGCAATTTATTCATTTTCATATTGAAACTACTCGATAATCCGAATTTTCCGCCTATAAGTTGTCGACTCGGATCGACTAATTTTTTACGCTCTTCAATTTGATGTGCATTTCGTTCGAGTCTACCGTAGACCGGTCCGAAATTATTAATATAGCTATATGAGCATTGATAGTTCTTAATTTTATCAGATAAATTGTTGTATAACTTCTTATAGAATGTTTCTTTTTCCATAATTGGTTTGTGGACTCCTTAGTGTTAACTTATTTATATTTCTCAAATTGTAAATGTTTTTTTTGTAAGTGTTATTTGTGTATTTATTTTTTTAAATAATAAATAAAAAAGTAAATATACAAGCCACGATGCTTTAAACTGCACTACTTTCGGTCGCCACGACGCGACGACGCGACACAGTGAATGCGCCATAAGTGTATCTATCAGGTTAATGTAATGTAATGATGCACAATGGGAGAAACGCGATACACGACGCATTGGGCGAGCTAAGGTAAGGAGTGTCTCCATTTTGTATGAGATTTGCGTAGTTCCCTGAACGCACGATAATAGCGCTGCTGTACCAAATTGTAAGTAAACAGGAGACGTCACGATCACGTCCTGTTAGTAACGTCAAATAGACTCGCCTCTCTGGAGTCACGTCGACGGCGACGGCGACGGCGACAAGCGGCTCCTGATTCAGCAGACAGTTGTTGAATGTTTGCGCAACAGATGGACCGAGACGCGCGACGTTTATTATACCATGGACCGACGAGCGACGAGCGAGGCGGCAGTTCCTCGCGCCTCAACCATAACATATAATATAACAAACGACAACATTGCATTGCATTCACTTAGCATTACATGATCTCGATCGAATTACACGCTCGTTACTGCATGCTACCGTAACACGACACGTGGCGTCGGAACACGCGCGACGCGGACCGCAAGGACGGACCAATTGTCTGGTCGAGCGTGACGCGGACGGTCGCGCGAGGGTGGCTCCACGCGGTCCGACCTGATGCTAACTGAGGGTTGTCCGTCCCGCTCGGATACATCGTCTACATCCTATAGTCCACAGCTGGACATAGGGCTCTCCTGATAAGCTGCTTAAGGGCCCTCATCAATATTAGGGGATACAATTTCCGCGGCATGCGGGTGGGGGTCGGGGATCGCAGGTCGGTGGTGGAGCTGATATGCAGGGCGCTGCGGCCCGCCCTCCGGGGGATATCCTTTAGTCGTCCGTCTCTTACGTACGACACCCGCGAGGTGGGGTGGTGCAAATGCAAATTTAATACCAAGCCGGCACCACGCGGCGGCGGCGGTTCGGGAATACAGACAGATTACAATCAACAGCAATGTTCCTAACTCAGGTACGGTCCATGCGCGGTGGAGGCCCGCGTCCATTTCTTGCAGATCTTAATGGCACAGGAACGATGACCCAACTGTCACTCTGTCTGTCTATCTACCTACCTATTCTATTTCATTCTGTTATGTATGATCTTGAGTCCTAAGTCCTAAGTCCACGAACCGGAATCGATCATCTCTGATTGGTAAGTATCAAGAATACTGAGGTAGGCAGGTACTGTTGCTTTCGTCACGTTCTTAATTTTTTTATCCTTCGTGTTGTATTACATAAGCAGGTACTGCAGTAGGTCATAGGTGGTACCTATCATGAAAAGGGAAAAAGGGGAATTGAACAGCAGGCGATATTGGATGAATACCTCACCAGTTAGTCACATTTAGGGCAATTCGCCGACCATTATTATTAGTAGGTACCTGCCATATACCTTAAAGGTACCTATATCGCGTTTATTTACCTATTTTTCCCGACGACGACGTTTCAACAGTTTACACACTGTCGTGGTCACATTATTAATACTAATATCTATTAATGTGTTCAGATCGCGTCACTTTAAAATAATATGGTTAAACCGTACAACAATGCAGGATAGAAATTGTCACAAGAATGAAAGTACCTAGTAGGTTCTAATTCTAAATGAGTCATCAATGTGGTCACGGGGTATTACGTGAACTAGGTAGTCACATGGCTGTAGTATCATTTAAATTGTAAAATTAAATCAGCTTCCTGTTCGGTTCGATTCGAACACAATAATGAAACATAATGAAATTAATGACGAAATTGACTGGCTATAGGTACGAGTAGAAGGTCATCTCCGAACTGTCGGAAATTGATAGAACAGTTATGTTTCCGGTAAATTTAATGCGATCCGGTTTGTCTGCCGTAGGATGAAACTATACGGTTGGCAAGTCTTAGCAAGGACTGATCCTCATAAGCCGTTGGTCCCGCACCTGACCTCTCCCCGCTCGTGTCGGTCTGCCGTCCGATCGGATTATACCAGTATGTCATCCCAAACTTAAAATAAAACAACCTTTTAATTCATTGCCATTCCTAATCATCATCAAAACTAATTTTGGAGTCATTCTATTTAATAATAAGTTTTGCATATTATAAATTGACAATTGACACTTTAAAGTTCCGAACATTTCTTGCTCGTAGACCTCCAGACGCCATGCTCCAGGCATCCCCGGGCGTGCGCCGCGCGTCACACTTACTCGTAGGTCGATACCACAGAAATCTTAATAACAAGGCACTAGAAATGCTGAGTACCATCCGATCTATCGGGAATGCGTGTCGCCGGCTCGCCCCCTCTACTACCTTACCACTACATACACAGACAATAACTACGGAATTACGGCTACGCCCATCCAAAAATGCAGTGCAAACCAAATTAAGCCTTATGCGTAGTTGCATACGTTCGCTTACTCACGCATTAGTGACAAGTTTGCATTTGTTGTCGTTATGACGTCATTTTAATGTAATCTACCCTAGTGCTGGGCACGAAATATCAGGTCACGTACCTTTCGTACTGTTATTCTATGACTAGGGCATTGTACTAATAAAATAAAAATATAGTTTGTACTTCAATATTCATTTATTATTAACTAGCGACCCGCCCCGGCTTCGCACGGGTGCAATGCTTATACTAAATATACCTACTGCAGAATTGGTACTCCGGCCGATACCGCAATCGCTATGTCCCTGTCATTTTAAATCTGTAATATCTTCGAAAATATTCATTCAAATTACATGCTGTAAAGGGCAATATTAATCTATATTAAATGCACAATGTATCTAAGTTACTTAATTGGATAAGGATTAATGCTGTACTGCTTAAAATCGCCTCGTAAATAAGCCATTATTTCTCGTAAAAAGTAAAGGATAAAAAATGGTTATTGTGGGTTATCCCTAAGAGATAGACATATACTATCGTAGACTTTTTTTGTAGACCTTTTTAAGTTGTAAAATACTGTAGTACATTATTCTGATCTATCTCGTAGGGTTCAGCCAGCGTTTGCAATGTAAGGCATCCGGTAGCACTCTCAAAAAGGGGGGTCTTGGGAGGAACGAGGGGTAAAATTTTTTTGGAATCGAAATCATATGACCCCCTTTATACAACCCCCTAAAAATTTTTCATCAGTGTGACTCTGCTTGGCGCCCCCCTGGGGGGCGGTGGTTCCGGGGGGCAAATCTCAAAAAGTCGGAATTTTTCCTAGGTCCCCCGGACACCCCCTACATGATTCTGCAAAAAAAACATACCTCCCCCTCCACCATCAAGGAGAACAATTATGTCAGTCAGTCAGTCAGTGGTAATCGAGCTTTATAGATAGTTAGTTATTATGATAATAAATCATAAATAAACAATTTTAATATAACATCGTATTCCTAAAATACTATGTTAAATTATGCAAAGTTGTTTTACAAATCACAACCAAGGTAATATTAAGGATAATATTACCGTGTCACAACACTAGCTCGCGACCGAGTTCTGCGGCCGTACCACGATAGGAAATCGAGCGCGCAACGTTATCGTTCACTGTGCAGTACATTGCTTTTTGTAATGAGGTACCTGCCCGATGTTGACAAAAATAAGAGGCAATGTATAGTTAAACGTGATAATAAGAACGGTCGACTGTGACGTTCGTATTACTTTTAAAGATTCTATAATTTTAAGGAAAAACGGCATTATTTAGAAAAAACAATACTTACCGATGAAAAGTTATTCCTTTATTAATATAATTACAACTTGTGGAAGAATTTCCGCAATGGGAAATGCTGCAACACACCATTTTTACACACGCACGTTTCGAGAGCAACTGAACAGCAACGAACGCACTGGTGGCGTGAGAGTCACCTGAGCGGCGACAAGGTCACGCGCGCTTACGATTTCTAGTGCCTTGTTATTCAGATTTCTGTGGTCGATACATACAAAACATGTGGACAGCATCGACGGACGCCACCGCCCCACCGCTGCACCGGGGCGGCGGCGGCGGCGGCCAGGCCGACACAATATTACGTGAGTTTACCTACTAGGTGTGTAGTGTAGGTAAGTGATGTGTTGTGCAACAGCGATGGGCCGCGGAACCAGACGGACCACTTCGCTCCACTACACTACACTACAGGGTGCCCTCGAATAACTGCAATGACAATCAGTTAGGAACAGGTTCGGGCCACTGACCTGACGACAGAGGAAAAGGCTGCCACACAACTCGACTATTACATGAGTGACTCACTGTGGAGCAAAACTCCATTTTGAACGGATCGCTCTGCAAACTTCGGAGATAGGGGGGGGGGGGGTCTTTTTGACCATTTTTCAAAAAGAGTTCATTTTACAGACTTCTCTATATTTTTCCTGCAAAATATAGATCTATATCTACAAACGCTTCATACATTTTGAGTGGATCGCACTGCAAACTTTGGAGATAGGGGGGGGAATGGGTATTTTTTCGACTATTTTCAAAATATTTCAAAAAGTATGAAACCTACTGAAATCTTAAAAACTATTTTGAAATGTACAATACAAACTAATACCTTTCATTTGATACCCCACTTGACTCTGTAGGTCTCTTTTAAAATTTTGACATCTCAATTTGTATGGAAAATGTTCATTTTCATTTTTCATTTTTTTTTCTTAAAATCTGTACAGGCGCACGAAATGTACTGTTATTTTAAATTTCAAGTTGATAGCTGCTGCAGTTGCTGAGTTATTAAGCAGGGAAAAAAGGACAGACAAAGCGAGACCATAAGGGTTTCGAAACCGATCTTCGAAACCCTAAAAGCTTCTCCCCCAGGCTTAGCACGTTTTCTGGGATAAAAAGTGCTGTTAATCCAGTTTCCAGATCTAAGCACTTTTTATCAATATGAATGTGATTGTAACTACCTAGGTATACCATAATATTTTGTTGGTACATTTCACATTATGAAGGTGAAGCAAATCTTCATACCTACCAGAACACAGGCCGGCCTGTCACCTATCCACAAGCTTTACTATCTCAGCCAAAAATTGATGTAATAAATACCTATTACTATTATGCAGCAGGTCTTTAGCCAGTGTGATGCTGTGTTGCATTGCATGTTTAGTATTTCTTGTATTTTTTGCTGTAGTAGCATACTCTTAGGGATATTTAATAAATTCGTACAATATGCTTACCAAATAAAATTATTATATTTTCAATAAAATTTTATAATAAAGGTTTAATTAATTATTACATAACAGCGACAAAAGAGAATATAGCATTATAATGTGACGCATCTGTCAGAGGTTGTCACAAGAATTAGATAACAATTCCACAAAATAGGAAGTAGGTATTTTTTTCATATTTAAACAGTTTTGCAACTAAATCTCATCACAGATGTTACGCCTCTAGTGTAAGCCAGTCTGCACAAAGTTTGAGATCAGAGCTAAAAATTTATTAACACTATCCAATCCAACCCCGCACAAGTCCAGAAATATTGTAGTTTCAGATTTATTTTTAGTGGTTGAGGCGAAGCAACTGTTGTTTACTGAGAGAGCTGCCCCCTAGCACGGCAAGCTTTAGTCTGTTGATGTTTTGAGAGGAAGTAACGGGTAGGAGGTTGAATTTTTTTTTAAAACATGTAATAGTGGAAACATGAAAAATCTTATTTGATTTAAAGTCATATTTTTAAATTCTACCAAACAGAACAATCTCTGTGCTCGGCCGACTGGTCTCCACAGGAGCAGCCTCACCCCGAGCCAGCCTGCCATGAACAGCTCGCTGTGGACCAGCCACACCTGCCTACAAGCTATTCTAACGTACAAATTACATCTACAAATGCACTAATTGTTTCCATTGTTCTGAAGTATTCCATTAGTTCCATGATTTAAAAAAATTGCTGTTCACAGTGTAAAGTACCGTCATTACATTATGAATGCTAATTTTCTACTAGGTACTAATGTACTACTTAGAACTACTTAGCTCACACCTAAAACTCAAGTGAATTTCGAGTGTGCTATATTTCAATCACTTGGCTTTGGATAAACACTTTTATCACTTTTATCATAATTATTTTTTATGCACTGCATTAGTTTGCGAAGCCCTTCAACATGTTGAGAGACAGGGCAATCAATAAATATAATAAACAGAGCTGCATACCAGCCAGCTCAGTGAACCGGTTTATAGAATGGAGGGATGCACTTTCAAGGAATGGGTCAATGAATTGGACCTTAATAAACCTATACTTTCCAACTATTTTTATGTTCTTTGGCACTTATGCTCAGGTGTAGTAGTGATTTCCTTACAATGGCAGTCTTATTAATTACATATCTTAGTTGGGTTGCAAGCTTGCAAGTCACAGGTCATGAACTCCGAACTAGTTAAAGTGTCAATGAACTCACCATATCCAGGAGTCAGCAGAGGTTCCGGTGCGAGGCGCGAGGCGCGGGCGCTACAGTGGTCGCAGGCGCGGGCTGCGGGCCTGGCTGGGCATCACCCGCCGTGCCACCACTGTGGACCAGCGGCCGCACATCAACAGGGCTAGGCGAGGCAATCCGTCCACCGCAGGTTGCCTTTCTTCAAAGTTTGCACTCTTCACATTATAATTTGGAGGTTTGAGATATTACAGCTGGTGGAAGGCTCAGTTAATTACTGTTTATTGGCTTCTACTGGTCAGCATGCTAGCCGCATTTTTTGCTGCTAAATGACGACGGACCGACCGACCGACCTCCCACAAACAAGAACACAATGTACTTCAATTCAACTCAGCTCAACACACAAGCAAGCAAGCAGCCAGCCAGGCTGACTGAGGACTGAGTGAGTGAGACTGACTGACTTGACAGTTGACTGTTGACTTGACGTCAGTGTTGTTCCAAGTAAATTTTAGTATTGCCGTATCTCAACGTAAAAATTGCCGTATTCAGGGGAAAATTTAAAAAACGGGCCGTATATTCAAGTTTTTATTATAAATGTTTACAAATAAAACATACAGTATTTTAAAAAATGGTAAGGTATTAAATTTAATCGTCTCTCTCCCACTGTTTCCTATACTTATGTTTGGTGTGCTTAGTTTTGATCTTTTTTTTTGGTGTTGATTGAACGTCTTCGTCAGAATTGCTATACAATGAGTATAGCAATTCAAACAGTGGGAGAGTAACAATTCAGTTCAGCAGCGTTAACTTTAAAATAATATAACTGAAAACTCAAGCAATAATTGCGGAAATATTATGTTCAAAAGTCTACAAATGAATGGGTCGTAAGTGTTTTATCTATTAAAGAAACAAAACTTTACACACACTATAACAATACAACATTCATAGCTAAGTTACTAAATTAGAGAGTCGCTAGGTGTGCAAACACTAGTAAGGTCCATACGTGCCGTCTCATTTTATCAGGTTATTCTATGCCTACAGCGGGAAACCCTTAGCCAGAAAGAATCCAGTCTGTGCGTTCCGTTACACGAAGAAATTCAGTTTTGTCAGCGCTTCCTATACCGGCCGTATAATTTCATATAAATATTATACGGCTTTGAAATGTCTGCCGTATGCCGTATTCTTGACGATTTACCCCCCCGAAAACCGTATAATACGGCAATTGCCGTAGCCGGAACATCACTGCTTGACGTTGATAACGAGGATCTCCCCACTATTTACGTCATTGTCAATTTGACGTTGACAGATCGACATTAAAAGCAATAATGCATACCCAATTATAGCATTGACATGACAAGACAAAAAGGAATGTTACCAACGGAGTATTATTCGTTCTACCAAGCGAAATAAGTTAGTTTGGGACCTATTATTTATTTGCTCGAACACGGCTCACAAAACTAATTTCGTTAATTAAATTAAAAACTCTTGCCACGATGAAAACTAGGTACTTATTACCCTCCTCGACAGCCTGTTTTGGTCCACTGCTGGACGCAGGCCTCCCCCTGATACACGCCTTATTTGCTTTTATCTCATGGAGGTAATGCCCATAATCCCCACTAGCGGTGGGTTGCACACGAATTCCTGGCGAGGATTGTGTGAGTCGGCACACTGTGCTAGCACGATTGTGTTGTGTGGCCGCCGCCGTCGCCGCCACCGTTGGGAACACACTTGACTGTGCTACCTGTGTCCTGCTCGCACGCGCGGAGAGCGACGCGAATGACCGAGACGCCTTTGGCACACTGTGCTGTTCTCGGCAAACAGCACAATGCATTGTGCCATTTGTATCCCGTTCACTCCAGTGGCGCGCTGCGCGATTGAGCGGGACGCAGATAGCACGATGACGTTTCACCTCGCGAGGCCCTCGCGCCTCCCCTCAATCGTTGCAGCACGATTTTCAAAATCGTGCGAGGGCCTCTTTTGTTCAAGTGTGCAGATACAATTGTGTTAGCACACGTGCTGAGGACTCACCTTTAATCCCCACGCTGGGCATGCGGGTTGGGGATCGCAGTTCGGTGGTAGAATGTTTTGCAGGTGGCGCTGCCGGCTGCTGCTCGCCCCCGGTGGTTATCCCTTAGTCGCCTCTTACGACACCCGCGGGAAGAGTTGGGGTGGTGCAAATTCTAAGCCGGCACCACACAGCTAATACCCAGGTATTATCCTAAACACTAAATATTAATAAAGTAGGTACCTACTTCCATAGTGGTAGTCGAACTTTGGAACCTTTTTATGTGTACATTTATTGTATTTATGGAATTAGAGAGTTTTTGATGGATTTGATTTTGGTGCTCTAAGGAGTAGGTACTTAAATTTTTCTCATGCACGCAATCAAGTCCATAGTAAAATAGAGATTGTGGCGGGAGCCTGTGTTATTTTGATATCGCTTCGCACGCCTGTTTTCGATATAATAAATAGTCTAATATCTAAGTTAATCTTTGCTCATATACCTACGTCAAATTTCATATTCCTTGATCTGATCAGTAGTTTTGAAGATCCTAGGTAATAAAAATTCAGATTTCACAAACTTTCAGCTGTATGATATTAGTAAGATTACAAACGGACACTTCACTTAGAGTTTAGTTAACATTTTTACGTAAACGTAGGAGCTACCTTACACCTATCCACAAAGGTACCTACTAACTACTCACTACTCTAATAAAATTAATATGTATATTTAATATAGGTATTAAACAGTCTTTATTCACAAAGAAAATTATACTAGTATTTACAATTGAGCTAACTGCAGACTGATGCAAACAGTCTACAGGTAGGGTAAAACACCCAGTAGTCAGCCTTTACAGACATTATTTCGATATAAATAGTGTTAAAATTTGTGTACACCTGTAAAATAACGTTCAATCGAATCCAAGTCTCATTATTGGCTAATACGCACACCTTCGAACCAATAGCATCACGGGTTGACGAGCTACAGTCATTCATTTGCACTGTCGCCAAGGATATGACTAAATGCGTCACTTTTTCAATTTTTTTCTTAAGGAAACGCGTTCGAGTTTTCGGTAAGTTTTTGTGTGTATTTGTTGTAATTTGTGGTGGATTGTTATACTGTGTTACAGTAAAATGTTTATTTTGTGATAAAATTAACTATTACATGCATTTTATTGGTTTATTACGTTGTAATTTAGGTGGCCGACTACTGGATTTCGAATTTTTATGGTAAATCCAGTAGTCAGCCATAAGTGGCTGACTACTGGTTTTTTCACATTTCTCTTGTATGTAGTTGAAATTAACGGAGCGATTAATCCCAATTGTGCTCATTAGATTGGGATTAACTCCTCTGAGACGAAAAGTGTGTTTTACCAGTAGTCAGCCGCGTATAAATGTCAGGGGCCGACCAATGGGTCTACAAATCCAATAGTCAGCCAATATTAGTCCTGTTGCAGAAAATTGCACCTTAAAACCTTTCAATTAGGGCTAAATTTATTCACGGTTATTTTAGCATGAAAATCATTTGTTTTAGAATTCCATCATGTCAAAAAGACCAATACAATGGCAAAAAACAGAATCAGGTGTACTAACTATGAAGAGGAATGCACTAGCTACACAGAAATTAATGACTGAAAGAATATTGGATGTGACAGCTATTTGCCCTTTATGGTATAGTTTAGAATGTACTGAATTCGCTTGAGACATATTAAATGAAAATATAGTTATACGTAATATAATAATTAAAATTCTGTGCCAAATACGCAAGATTAAGAGAGAGGCTGACTACTGGGTAAGACATGGCTGACCTCTGGAAAAATGAGGCTGACTACTGGTGAAAAGTGCCATTATTTGTTTAATGTTGATTTTTTCTATAAATCTATGAAAAATATAAGATTTTGTTATTGTGTTTAGTAAATACAATAAACAACCTTTCGGAGAATAACGATTGTTTTTGACGTGACAACGTCTTATAAATTGGTTTGCCGGGTGACACTTCAAGAAACTGCGTTACGCGTTACGTTCCGCTCACGTTATGCGCTCACAATGTTTTACCACTCAAAGTCGTTGTCACGTAAAACTTTCGCCCGTATACCGACTTTACTTACAGGCAACCAATTTTTATTCATAGGTAGTGTTTAATATTTAAATTACAGTTGATTCAAATTTGATTCCTCACTAAAATGCTGACTACTGGGTGTTTTACCCTAGCTCGTTTTACCCTAGCTCAACTGATATATAAATAATATCTACGAAATATAAATAATGTTGGAATATTCACAGTTATATAAGTAGTAGGTATTGATGTATGTAGGTACCTAAATAGTACCTACATGCCTACAGGTTGTCTGTCTAGATTTATATGTACCTAGAGGTACTTACTCTAGATTTGTTATTCGAATTTTAGTCGTGTCATGGTTGTACTAATCTACATTCATAGTTTTTAAAACGTTTTATGTTTTTGCTTAAGTAGGTACCTACTTACTAGCTAGCCAGTAGGCACGATACTAGATGTAACGCATTTGAGGAGTTACCTCCTAGGTACTCTTTTAACTTCTAACAAAGGTTAAGTCTGGTCAAAATATTGTACAGCAAATTGAATAACTAACTCTCCTCTTGAACCATTATTTAAGGGGGTATAGTACCTCAAATTGCTTATTTTCAACTCCGTCGGACCTCCATATCTTCCAAACTACTGAATATTTAACTTTGAAATTTATATATGGTAAAGTTCAGGACTTATTCTATCGATCATATGTTTCGAAAACACGATTCCATAAAATTTTCTCGATAGAAAAAAATCGCAAAGTTACCTCTAATTTTTTACTAAAACCCTAATTTCTCAATAAATACAGATGATACGATCTTGAGATTAAGCATAGTAATTGAGCTAAGTATAAAGAACATTTTATATGTTGCCTTTTTTTCAATTAACTATTCTAATGTTTGTGGGGAGCAAATAACTACTAAAAACTTGATTTTTGGGCTTACGCCGCTTTGCTCTGTCCCGCTCCTGTGAACGCGAAATCCTATGCCTATCCTCTTCACACAATAACGAGGTAGGGTACCCCCTTAAATGACAAACGACGCGCGCGTCCCATCTGGACTGTTCGAACCTCAATAGAAGCAATGAGCTATGAAATGAGAGGGTGGCGCACACGCGTGGTCGCCCGCTGATTGAAACTGTATTGGATTCGTTATCGGGGGGACACAGCCGCAGCCGCAGCCACCCACAGATGTGTCCCCCCTCTTCCCTGGCGTTGCTTGCGCGCCACAGTCCGGCAGCCGCGGCCTCGGGGCACGCTCGACATGCACGAGGCTCCTGGGAACTGGGTGGTCGCGTTCGCTCTCGTCTACTTGACGTTCTTCTTAGATAATGTTCTCCTGACAGTGTTGGGTAAGTAGGTGCCTGCGGGCTGCGGTAGGACCTATTATAATTTTACTAAACAGGGAGGTACCCTTAGGATTAGGGATTAATCTAAACAGTGCGTTAAGGCTCCTCCTCCCCGAACACTAGCGCCGCCATATATTTTACCTTATTATTACGTCGAAGAAAGGAAATTCCAAAAATTACGTTGGGCTTAAGGACGTAATTACAAATTTGACACGCTCAAATTTAGGAATCTGAGCCTGCACACTAACACAAAAACTCCACGCACACATTGAAGCCGCTTTACGCTTGTTTTTATACATTACTAACAAATCTTGATACTTGAAGCTTTTGTAGGATTGATGGCTACAAAAAATTGCAATAGCATAGCAAGTTCATCTTTTATCTATTCTATGCATAATAAAATAAACAAGATCCTTCAAGTGCGAGTGTGAATGGCGCTCCAAACTTTTGTCAATTTACTTCTAGTATTATAGGTAACAGGTACTTCGGAGATTAGTGAGTAGGAGGTACTGAGGGGTGAGTCTCGGCAAGGCGTGATCAAGACATCGATTGATTCTGCTGCTCACCAAATTTCATGATTCTAGGTCTAGGGGAAGTGTCTAGGTTTTGGGTGCATGTGATTCCCTTGGAAATTTGAAAATTTTCGGACATAAACGGCTGTAACTTTTGAGTGCGTTGACTTAGCAGCAGTGTTGCCAGATCGAATTTGACAAAATCAGTAGAAAGTCACGTAAAAAATCAGTAGCTTGAAGAAAAAATCAGTAGATTTTGAAAAATTTCAAACACTTTTACAAATTTCTAGTTTTTGACACGAAAAATGAGTGGTAGATATCTGTAAATTTTTTTGTAAAATCGGTTCATCCGCTAGAGATCTATAATAGTTGGTCATTAGTTCCCTATCGGATGAACCGATATTGATCCAGTTTTTTTAATGTTTATCCAGTGTGTGTGTGTTTCACTTTTCAATGATGGCATTCATCAAAGCCATGAAATATTTTACTTTGCAACCTAAGTTATATGGCTTTCGAATTTCAAAAAATTATGTGTTCATTTCCAAGGGCACTGATCAGGTTTTTGGGGTAGGTAACTAGGTAGTGTACAATGGTGTTTCGTTGTTCCTTTCAAAAGAAAAAACTATGTGCATCACAGAAAGAGGGATGCTAGATGTCTATTTTTTTTTAATTTCAATTTTAAATAAAATATACACCAAGCTGACTCGAGAATCGTATGAACACCAAGTGAAATTGAATTTTTATTTCTTTTGTTGTTACAAGGCCTTATGCCTTGGCCTTGAGTCGCTCTCAGGAAAAGCATGTTGATTTCTCGAATTTTACAAAATAAATCAGTGGCTGTTCAAAAATCAAGCAGATCTACTCGTAGGAAGTGTAATAATCCATCTACAAGATCTACTGTTAAATCAGTAGATCTGGCAACACTGGAAATGTTTATCGAACGAACGAACGGACCGACCAATCAATTCTAAAAAGAAAGGAACACACATGGTAAAATAATACATGTATTATTTATTATACCATGGGAACACAGATGTTTACAGGAAGTGGAAGAAACGAACGAACAAAACGAACTCTTCTATTTCATTCATATTTTATCAGTATTGTGACAAACCGGATTGGTGAAAATTTCATTGGCTTGTAAAGTGACAGTGACAATTAGTGACAGCTTACTTAATAGATACGGAGCCATTGACGCTCGGGAAAAATCAGGTAGATTTCACGAAATCTTAGAAATAAATCAGTAGATCAGTAGACGGTTCAAAAAGCAGGTAGATCTACTGCTAAATCAGTAGATCTGGCAACGCTGCTTAGCAGTTTAATTTATATCACGGCTTCAAGAAGTTACGGACTTGAGTATTTGATGTTAATTTCAACTCAATACCTTCATGGGTTCCTGAGAAAAAAGGGTTGACAGACGGACAGACAGACGGACAAAAGTGATCCTATCAGGGTTCCTTTTTTCCTTTTGAGGTGCGGAACCTTAAAAATGGTTTTTATGTGAAACGCAGCTTATATACGAACCATTGATATTACCTACCACTTGACGACTCAAAGGCAAGCTTATTTGATTTTCTCGTCTATTGTAAAATAAAATGAGCGCCATCAGTTCTGCGTAATATTTTGTAAAAGTTATTCTAATTGTTAAAATATCATAATAAACAAGCGATTTTAGCACTGTGTTTTGGTAATGTAAAGAGCTTCACCGTCTTGGAAACTAGGGGGTATCTGTAGTTGCTTTAATAAGAGATGGCTTTGGAGTCGCTAGTATGTTAAGGCGGTACCCTACCTCGTTATTGTGTGAAGAGGATAGGCATAGGATTTCGCGTTCACAGGAGCGGGACAGAGCAAAGCGGCGTAAGCCCAAAAATCAAGTTTTTAGTAGTTATTTGTCCCCACAAACATTAGAATAGTTAATTGAAAAAAAGGCAACATATAAAATGTTCTTAATACTTAGGTCAATTAGGGTGATGGAACCAGTAATCGACAAGCGCCAGTGATCGACACTTTTTTTTTTGTTTGTTTGGAATAAGCCTTGTTAATTTAATTTACCACATGGCTACACTAAATCATAAAGAACTCACTTCCGGCTGTCAGTTTTTAATCCGTCACGTCAATCTGACAGTTCGTTACAAAAACCATGGAGGAGTGAACGTGTCGCCGGGCCGTTCTCAAAAATAAATGCGAATTGCTTCATCAAATCGTTAAGAACGTGAGTACACAATTATGCTTACAATTTCATCAATATAAATATTATTGTATTTTGGTTTGATTTTATGTAAAGTTAAAAGAATGTAGATATAATTTTATAATGAGTCTTGCACCGGGACACTATTTTGTTTATTTTAGACCGGATGTTCATTACTGGTACTGAGAATGTGACTTACTCCTAATATCGACAGCTGTTCATTCTTACGCTTTTGTCGATTTTTTTGGTTGCTAAGCAAACTTAGCTCTAAATTTTTTGCTAATTAAGTATATATTTGAAATACACCGATTGAAACATTAGTACCAGTAAAGAACAACATGTCGATCATTGGGTAACAAAAGTGTCATTAACTGGTTCTCACTGATTTTGTTCTAGATGGCTCTTAGAAAGGTATACGCGCCGGAGCAGATGGGGAGGGCAATGGAAGCTGTACGCGGAGGAAAATATTTCCTACTGATGATTGAGACTGGATTTATAATTAGGTTGTTTTTGACTGTTTTGAATTTTTAACGGCTTATTAAAGACTTGATTGCACAAAAATGTGTGACGTACCTTCGATCAAGTAGTAGTATAGCTTTTATTTAATATAATGTCTTACTTTTTTCATGTTTTTTATTTATTTCTACAGCCTTTACTACCTTAATATTTGGTTTATAAATTGACAAACCATGTCAATTACTAGGTGTTATTTACCGGGTAAGAGTCAAATACTGGATGTTCATAATTGGGTAGTGTCATTCAATGGGGGTTCATTACTGGATTTTCGGTGTTCATTACTGGAGATTTTGAGTAATTTTGGTTTTGACCTCATTATATCTATCATGTAGCTTTTCTGAAAATCTTATTACAGCCACATCTTTCCCGATAAAAACACCTACAGTTTAAACTAAAACCTGATTTAATATCGTTCTCTAAAAAAAAGTTATTTGAAATCGATTGACACGTATGCCTTAAAGTGTCATTTACTGGTTCCATCACCCTACTATGCTTAATCTCAAGATCGTATCATCTGTATTTATTATATATTTTATATTAGGGTTTTAGTAAAAAATTAGAGGTAACATTGCGATTTTTTTCTATCGAGAAAATTTTATGGAATCGTGTTTTCGAAACATATGATCGATAGAATAAGTCCTGAACTTTACCATATATAAATTTCAAAGTTAAATATTCAGTAGTTTGGAAGATATGGAGGTCCGACGGAGTTGAAAATAAGCAATTTGAGGGTAGGTACCCCCTTACCAAAATTATTTACGCCTTATTTTATAGGTGTCTACGTATTCTTTATCAACTGATATGATAACACCCTGACAAAACTGAGGTAGGTACAGTCAGCAACGAACGTGAAAAAAAGAATTATTTTGTAAAAGATGATGATGAGAGAAGAAAACCAAAAAATTGTTTTTTTTCAATTTTTTACATAAATTTTGAGGTTATCTAAAAAATGTGTAAAACAAAAGTTGTAGATCTTTTTATTACCTACAACTTTGCCATCTGATTTTTTTCCATAGGACTTGTAGTTTTGCCGGAAATCGAGATAAACCGTTTTTTACCCTTTAAACTCATCCCCTGCCCCTTCCCGACCTCAGATCGCTCGTAAATTATTTTTCCTAACATTTTTATATTATTCTCCTCCTTTTCCAATGGGTTTCATCCTACTATGAATTTGTTTCACTTTTTATTATTTTCAAAGCCTTCTACCCTTGTCTATAATTATATGCTGATGATGATGATGTTGACCTTTTCCAAATCATACATATTTAAGCACAAATACTTTCAGTCCAAAAAAGTGTCAATGTTATCAAGTCACAGTACACAACACACATACGGTTCTTTGGAACTTTGTCGTTCTAATTATTTGCAAAAAATTCGACATACCCGTGCTTCCATGAGCGCGTCTGACGCGCGACTGACAAATAAAATGAAATAGAGTCTATGTGCAGCGCGTTCTGAAACCTTTTCATAGAAAAATGTAAGGAAAAATCATGGTGGATTTTCGGCTATCTATTCTTTCTCATAAATAAAAACGTATTTGATTTGGGTACAAAATAATACCCAAGACGTACAGGGGACTATATAAGCCACATTTTTTTATTACTTTCACGTTGAAATATGCCGCAGAATTGGCTATTTATGTACCTATCCAGACCCCATTTTTCGACAATTTCAGCGATTCTTGCGTTGGTAAAAACGTATTTATGTGAAAATATTGTATGGGACTCCTATGTTATTTTCGTACCCTGTAAAGATTAATATATTACCTACCTTTCATTTTATACCCTGATATCTAAACAGTAACGATTCCTGGTTCATTAAATGGTACCCAAAAACCATTGAAATTTGTAATTACGTCCTATCTGTAATTTTTTTATTATGTATACTTTACGCAGAGTTGCAACGTTGCTGTTTTTGGCCATGGTGGCAAAAAAGAGCAACTTCGCATCTCTGCCTACACTATACAAACTAAAAAATTTATAGAGGCATTAAAAAAATGCTTATGTTATGTATCACCAATTGCCCAACGTAATTTTTGGAATTTCCTTTCTTCGACGTAATAATAAGATAAAATATGTGGCGGCGCTAGTGTTCGGGGATGAGGAGCCATAAGTAATAGGATAGTGTTCAGGCGATTATTATCTGATAATTGCCTGCAAGGAGGGAGGCAAAAGCCCAGTAGCGAGAGTACCTACCCGGAACCAGACCTCCCCATTTTGAAGTTTTGGATGCAATGCAACTTGATTATTGTGGGGATCTTCCCACAATATTCAGTTTTAATGTTTTATTTAAGTATATTATTTATTTATTTATTCATTACATAATATCTACATTATATATTTACACGTTCACACACTGTTCATACTATGTTCATACCCTGTCCATACAATCTCCTGTTCATACTTGCTTAACGTTCGTACTCACACACTCTGTTCATACTTTCTACTCATCTACTCCAACATGTTTACTTCATTATTTCTGTTCGCTACCCTCAATGATTTCCTACTAAATATTTTATTGCTTTATTTATTTGTTATGTTATTTACACAAAGGTTTGCCACCTGGTTTATTAAATAATCATTTAGTTTACATTATAATCATAATCGGTTTACCTATCGATCTTAACAGCGCTAAGCTCACGATACTCGGCCGCTTGCTTCGGCCGACCGGTATTGTACCAGCGCGCGGGAACCCCCCCGCGCCTCGTACCGTACCTCTTTCCGCGGGTCACTCGAGCCAGTTGCTTGGAATCTGCTTACCGCGCGCACTACCTTGCATTGTACTGTATCGTAAAACCTATTGTTTCGCTCCGCTATCGCTATAACTTCTTCCTATCTTTATTCTATCTTCTACTGTGAACTCCTTTCTATTCTGCTGTGCCTTCCGCTCCTTCTATAAATAACTGTAGTATTAAATAAACCTGCCTGTGGACTGAATTGTGTGTTGCCTTCATTGATCAACCACCACAACACCGGCCTCCCCGCTACAACTGGTGACCCCGGGATTGGAACAAACCAAGAAGGTACCTACCTAATTATAAATCGCAGAACATAGCCAGAGAGATATAATTTTACTTATACTTAAATGAGCGATTCATCGGACTCAGTAAAATCCGCACAGAGTGATAACGTGACCAAGCGACCTAAGAAGAAGATGCAGTCAAATAGCGATACTGAGGGAAAAGTCCAGATTAAGATACCCCAGTTTTATCCAGAAGAGCCGGAACTATGGTTCGCGCAAGTCGAGGGACAGTTTGTCGTATCGAACGTCACAGACGACACGACAAAATTTTATTTCGTGACGGGTCATCTGGATCCCCAATACGCAAAAGAGGTGAAAGACATCATAACGTCCCCTCCTGCCACCAACAAGTACGGGAAGCTAAAGGAAGAACTGGTTAAACGTCTTTCTGCGTCAAGGGAGCGTAAAATACAGCAGCTCCTCATGCATGAAGAGCTAGGGAGCCGGAAACCATCGCAGTTCCTCCGGCATCTGCAAGGTCTTGCTGGAAGCACTGTACCCGACGACTTCATACGCAGCATCTGGTGCAGCCGTCTCCCGAGTAACCTGCAGACACTCATCGCATCGCAGCCAGCCTCTTCACTAGAAGCCTCTGCTGATCTGGCTGACCGTGTACACGACATCGTCGCACCCGTCGCACACGTAGCTTCGACCTCCGCAGCAGCCGTCCCAGGATCGATGGAGTCGATGGCGAACGACATTGCAGAGCTAAAAGCAGCCTTCAGGAGCCTCACCACGCAGCTCAACCAACAGCCGCAGTCAGGACATCGTTCTCGCTCTAACAACCGCCGGCAGAACAACGACCAGCGCAGGCGCTCGAGATCGAGATCCCAGTCCAGCTACCGTCGGTTCCCAATCTGCTGGTACCACGACCGACACGGCAGCAAGGCGAACCACTGCGTCAAGCCCTGCGACTACGAGAAGTCGGGAAACGCCCAAGGCAGTCGGTAATGGCGACAGACGACTGCCCTGCTTCACCTGGTCGCCTCTTCGTCACTGACCGCCGATCGAAGATCCCCTTCCTTGTGGACACCGGAAGCGACGTCTGCGTTTTCCCTCGGTCTGCACTTCAGGAGCGTCGAGTCAAGACCGGTTACGAGCTGAGAGCCGCCAACGGTAGCGTCATCCACACCTACGGCCTGACACAGCTCAACTTAGATTTAGGTCTCAGGCGCGATTTCCCGTGGAGCTTCATTGTTGCTGATGTCACTAAAGCCATAATTGGAGTCGACTTCATGAGTCATTATGGCCTTATTGTCGACATCCGCAACAAACGCATAGGGCGCATTATTGATAACGTCACTTCACTTTCTACCGAAGCTTATTTTGATAATACCCTTAACTCTAACATTTTTTCTGTGAAGATTCCATCCGGCGACTCGCGATTTCACAAGCTTTTGTCAGAATTTGTTGATTTAACCAAACCAGCTGGCACTCCTCACACTCACAAACACACCACCGTACACCACATACGCACCACACCCGGTCCCCCTATTTCTTGTTCCCCTCGTAGGTTAGCTCCTGATAAGCTCAAGTTGGCGAAGCAGGAATTCGATTTGATGCTGAGCAGCGGTACAGCTCGTCCGTCGGAGAGTCCGTGGTCGTCTCCTTTGCATTTGGCCCCTAAAAAGGACAACGGCTGGCGCCCATGCGGAGACTACAGACTTCTCAACGCTCGGACCATAGCCGACAGGTACCCTATCAGGCACATTCACGACTTTGCCCACAGCATCTCCGGTTGTAAAGTCTTCTCCACCATTGACTTGGTGAAAGCCTACAACCAGATCCCGGTGTACGAGGAGGACATCCCAAAGGCCGCCATAACGACCCCGTTTGGCCTCTTTGAGTTCCCGTACATGAGTTTCGGACTTAGGAATGCTGGACAAACGTTCCAGAGGTTCGTGGACGAGGTAACGCGTGGCCTGGACTTTTGTTACTGCTACCTCGATGACTTCTTGGTCTTCAGCCGAACGGAAGAAGAGCATGAAAGTCATCTCAGGCAGCTGTTTGAGCGTATGCAGAAGTACGGCATTGTCGTGAACACCACGAAATGCGTTTTCGGCGTCCCAGAGGTAAACTTTCTAGGTTATAATATCTCTGCCGCCGGAACAAAGCCGCTGGATTCCAAGGTTCAGGCAATTAAGGATTTCCCTGCGCCGACAACGATCCGGCAATTGAGGCGATTTCTAGGTATGATGAATTTTTACAGGCGTTTCATCCCAAACGCTGCAAAAATTCAAACCCCTTTAAACGCCCTACTTGCCGGCTCGGTAAAGGCCAATGACCCCGTGAACCTGATAGGTGAATCTCTCGCAGCCTTCGAACAAACGAAAGAGAGCCTCTGCAATGCTGCCCTGCTAGCCCACCCTGATTGCCAAGCCGAACTAGCGTTAGTCACTGACGCTAGCGACCTCGCATTAGGAGCGGTACTCCAGCAGCTCAAGGATGAAGAATGGCAACCGCTGGCATTCTTCTCGCGGAAACTCAGTCCGTCCCAGCAGAAGTACTCTCCTTATGACCGCGAACTACTCGCCATCTACGAAGGAATTAAGTACTTCCGGCACATGCTGGAAGCAAGAGACTTCACGGTCTACACGGACCACAAGCCTCTTTGCCACGCCTTCAGCGAGCGGAAGAACACTTGTTCGCCGCGACAATATAGGCATCTGGACTTCATCTCGCAATTCACAAGCGACATTCGGCACATATCCGGTAAGGATAATGTGGTTGCCGATACGCTTTCGCGAATTGACGAGCTCCAAAGTCCAGTTGACCTGGAAGTCCTCGCCAAGTCCCAAACCGCTGATGCCGAACTATCTTCTTTTCTCTATGACGAACCAACCTCGCTTCGCTTAGAGAAGATTAGAGATCCCGGTAGCAAAGCGGAAATTTACTGTGACACGAGCACTGGCACTCCAAGACCTTTCATCACCAAACCCCTGCGAAAGCAAGTCTTTGACAGCCTCCACTGCTTGAGTCACCCTGGCGCAAACGCTACTGCTAAATTGATAGCGCAGCGTTACGTTTGGCCAGGAGTCAGGAGAGACTGTCGAGATTGGTCACGAGCGTGCTTGGATTGCCAGCGTTCCAAGATCAACCGTCACGTCTCTGCTCCACTAGGCTCGTTCGACTTGCCGAAAGCTCGATTCGCCTATATTCATATAGACCTCATTGGCCCTATGCCAATCTCCAATGGCTTCCGCTATTGTCTTACCGCCGTAGACCGCTTTACCAGATGGCCAGAGGCCATACCTATCGCGGACATCACGGCAGAAACGGTAGCCAAGGCTCTACTATCCGGGTGGATCGCCCGATTCGGATGCCCAACGGACATTGTAACTGACCGTGGGCGACAATTTGAATCCGAGCTATTCGGATTCCTGGCTAAACTAGCCGGTTTCAAGCACCGCAAGACGACTGCATACCATCCCGCCTGCAACGGTCTAGTGGAGAGATTCCACCGCCAGCTAAAGGCAGCAATCACCTGCCACGCTGACAGCAATTGGACAGAATCCCTCCCACTAGTCCTACTAGGCATACGTAGCGCGGTCAAGGAGGACCTAAAGTCATCGTCGGCCGAATTGGTGTATGGTGAGCCCTTACGACTCCCTGGTGAGTTCTTTCACAGCGCCATCACCGGTACGACCGACATTACCGACTTCACCGCTAGGCTGCGCTCCATTGCAGGTAAATTGCAACCCGCTCCTGCGTCTCGCCATAGAGGAAACAAAAGTTTAGTTTTCAAAGACCTCGCTTCCTCGTCGCACGTATTCCTTAGGGAAGAAACGCAGCGAGGAGCTTTCCAGCCTGCGTACTCCGGCCCACACGAAGTCCTTCAGCGTGGAGACAAAGTCTTCAAAATTTTGTTTAAGGGCAAAGCGTTGAATGTGTCGATAGATCGCCTCAAGCCAGCTTTCATCTTGTCGAACTCCTCGCATCCCGAGCTTATCCCGAATCCCGAGCCTATCCCTAATCCCGAACCGATCCCAGTTCCCGACCCTTCCCCACCTGAGCGCACTACACGTTCCGGTAGAAGAGTCCGGTTCCCGGATTTCTATCGCCCGTAGTGACGGTCTTCGGAAGGGAGTGATGTGGGGATCTTCCCACGATATTCAGTTTTAATGTTTTATTTAAGTATATTATTTATTTATTTATTCATTACATAATATCTACATTATATATTTACACGTTCACACACTGTTCATACTATGTTCATACCCTGTCCATACAATCTCCTGTTCATACTTGCTTAACGTTCGTACTCACACACTCTGTTCATACTTTCTACTCATCTACTCCAACATGTTTACTTCATTATTTCTGTTCGCTACCCTCAATGATTTCCTACTAAATATTTTATTGCTTTATTTATTTGTTATGTTATTTACACAAAGGTTTGCCACCTGGTTTATTAAATAATCATTTAGTTTACATTATAATCATAATCGGTTTACCTATCGATCTTAACAGCGCTAAGCTCACGATACTCGGCCGCTTGCTTCGGCCGACCGGTATTGTACCAGCGCGCGGGAACCCCCCCGCGCCTCGTACCTCTTTCCGCGGGTCACTCGAGCCAGTTGCTTGGAATCTGCTTACCGCGCGCACTACCTTGCATTGTACTGTATCGTAAAACCTATTGTTTCGCTCCGCTATCGCTATAACTTCTTCCTATCTTTATTCTATCTTCTACTGTGAACTCCTTTCTATTCTGCTGTGCCTTCCGCTCCTTCTATAAATAACTGTAGTATTAAATAAACCTGCCTGTGGACTGAATTGTGTGTTGCCTTCATTGATCAACCACCACAACACCGGCCTCCCCGCTACAATTATTGTAGCAAGTACTTTAATGGATTGTTTTGTGCAGTACCGATAATCCCGGACTGGGTTCGCGGGCCTAGGGCGCTGGCGGCGGAGTGGGGCTCGCAGGACGGGCCCGCCCCGGTGCCCCTCGCGCGCCTGCTCAACGCCACCGTACAGGGACACGCAGACTCCGGTACACACCTCGGTGCTGTGCACCATCAATAGGTTTATGTGGTTTGATGATCGCCACAGTAGTTCTACGAATCATGCTGGCTGGCTGCGGTCAGTCCATCCTCAGCTGAGAATTACCTAGAGATTATGTAATGGGTAGTATTTAAACGCAAATAAAAAAATTACTGATTGGACAGCAATATATTACTGATTACACAGCAAACTACTCAACTCAAAATCGGACTCTGGGAACCGGGGGAGGGGGGGGGGGGGGCGCTTCGCGGGGGTGGGACGCCTCCAAATCGGCATGCTCTGGTTAATTTGCTGTGCTGTCGGTATTATTTGCTGTGCAGAAATTGAAAATCAAAAATCAAAATCAAAAACTCTTTATTTCCATAAATACAATAAATGTACACTTAGAAAAGGTCAAAATATAAAAGTAAACACTGACACGGAAATAAAGTGATATTTTTGATTTCTGTCGCTTCGATAATTATGTAGTCTACAAAGTAAAGAAGCGACGAAGAAATCTTTAGCCTGTTATTTGTTACTTTTCGAGTTGGAGCAAAACCCGTCCCAAGTTTTTTTATCCTCTAGATAATCTGATATTTTATAGTAAGCCTTTTTGCACAGCAAGGTTTTGACAATTTGTTTGAATTTATTTATTTATTGATACTTTTTGCAACTCACTTGGAGTTTTGTCGTAGAAGCGTATACATTGCCCTTTAAAAGATGCATTTATCTTGTGTAGCCTAGTTGTGGGCACAGCGAGTTTATTCTTATTTCTAGTATTTATATTATGTATGTCGCTATTTTTAGGGAATTGATTGATATTTCTATGAGTGTACAACAAGTTTTCATAAATGTATTGACATGGTCCTGTCATTATGTTTATTTCTTTGAATTTATCACGCAGGGATTCTCTGGGACCCATATTATAGATTGCACGAACAGTTCTCTTCTGCAGCACAAATACGGTGTTAGATGACGGATTTTTTTGACTGCATACGCTGCAGAACTTAGTCTCTTTGCTAGCTTATCTATGTGTGGGCCCCATTGAAGTTTACTATCTAAGGTTATTCCTAAGAATACTGTACTGTTTACAATTTCTAATATTTCTCCTTTTACGTTTACATCAGCCTTAACTAGTTTTACATTAGGTAGAGTAAATTTTATACATTTCGTTTTGGTTTCGTTAAGCAAAAAATTATTGACACTAAACCAATGTACTACTTTTGAGATTGCATTATTCACATCGTCGAAATTTGTGTTTTGTCGTTTCATTTTAAAAATTAATGAAGTATCATCAGCAAACAACACAATCTCGTGATTATTCTTGACAAGATGAGGCAGGTCGTTAATATAAACTAAAAATAGGAAAGGACCAAGGATAGAGCCCTGCGGCACACCCATTGTAACTACAGACCCCGAAGACCGTTTCCCATTAATGTAAACTCTTTGTATCCTATCACTCAAGTAAGATGTAAGAAGATCCAAAGAGGTGTCTCTTATTTCATAGTGATGTAGTTTCCTGATTAATGTTTCATGGTGTACGCAATCGAATGCTTTTGACAAGTCGCAAAAATCACCTACAGCATCTTGCGACTTCTCCCAAGCATCAAAATTATGCGATACTAACTCTACACCGGCATCAGTAGTTGATCTGCCCCGAGTAAACCCGAATTGCTTACCATGTAGCAGGTCATTGCCATTCAAATGCCTAAGCAATTGATGTAAAATCCCTGAAAAAATTAAAATTCCTGAATGTTGGCAGTACTGATATTGGTCTAAAGTTAGTGGGGTCAGACCTACTACCCGATATAAACAGTGGGATTATTTTACTACTTTTCATTAGATCAGGAAATACGCCACAATCAATAGATTCATTGAATATAAAAGCTGGATCTGGTGCAATCGTATCAATTAAAGGTTTAATAATGTTAACGAAAATGCCCCAGGGATCTGCAGTTTTCTTTATATTTAAAAGTATGAAGGCTTTTTTAATATCTTTTTCATCGACATAGTTGAAATTAAGTTTATTTTCGCATTTAGGTACATTTTCTATGAGTTGCGATTAATTGAGAAGAGTTTAGACACTTCGTAGTAGAGATTGGAATGTCAGTAAAAAAGTTTTCAAAAGCTGGGCTACTTCAATGTCATTTTTGATTGTGCAATCATTTTATCTTTAAATTGTAATCATTAACGTAGCTATTGACCTTTCCAGTCTCACTATTGTTACGTTGATTTTATGACATATTCACATTTCTAATTTTGGAGCTTACATAATTTGATTTTGCTATTTGAAACTTTTCTAAACATTTTTGAGTAATTTTTTACTTTGGCAGGTGAATATTTAATTTGATTGTATGCAATTTATAATATCTCTTATCTAATTATAGTTCTCCGGTAGTCAGTTCCGGAATTCTAAAATGCAGTATAAAAATTATGCGCTCAATAAACTTGAGTGTGTATAATTTTTAAAGGACCCATAGCACAGAGATACGGATTTCCGAACCGCGTTGATATAGTTAGTCAATGAACACACCAGGCACTGGACCTGCAGTGGTATGGGAGCTGTGTTTGCAGGTGTAGGCGGGTCTGCGGCGGTGGTGGGCGCGGTGCTGAGCGCCAAGGCGCTGGCGCAGCTGTGTGCCGCGGGCCCGGCCGGCGCCGCGGTCTGCGCGCGCGGCCCGCCGGCGGCGCTGCGGGCCGGGACTGCACTGCTGCTGCTTGCTGCGACAGGTATAAATAAAAAATGTAATGTGCAAATCCATTACACTGTTTTCATTACTTCATGGAATGGCTGGCACAACGGAGCCAGCCATTCCATACAAAAAAGCACTATTAATTTTGAATTTAGACCAGTCGTTATCATCGCTTTGATGATTATTTTGAAGCCATCTATTTGTGTGTTACAGTGTTCGCTTGGTGCAGCTACTGTGCTAGTGCAGTGGGCGCATGGGCGGGCGCGCTGGCGGGCGCGGGGCGCGCGGCGCACGGCGCGGGCGCAGCGCTGTGCGGCGTGGCGGGGCTGTCGCTGGCACACCGCGCCGCGCCGCCGGCACGCCGGGATCGCGCCACGGCCGCGCTGCTAGGGGCTGTCGCTCTCGGTCAGTGCAGGATGCATCCTCCACCACGAGCTATACCATGCAGCTCTTGTGCTGGTGCAGTGGGCGCATGGTCACGACGCGATGTTATGTTGCAGGAGTGCTGGTGGGCTACCCGTTCGGCGGCGTGGTGGCGGGGCTGTGGCGCGCGCCCGAGGCTCCGTTCATCGTGCTTGCCGCAGCGCTGCTGCTTACACTATGTAACTATCCCCATACCTACTTGGATTCCTTGCTTAATTCAAACAAGAACGGGCTAGTCTTGACAGTTAACGCATTTACATTTACAGTTATCTAGGGAACATTTCATTAAGTACACCTACCTACTACTAGATGATTCAATCACCTATTCGATTATTTTGAATATTTCCGTCATTGAACATAATTATTCGGCGCTCTAAGAAACTCCGATCGGTTTGCTACAGAGAACTTGTTATGACAGCTTCATTTATTTTAGGAAGATTTTCGTATATATTATTCTTGTAATTTTCTAAACATTTTGGTTCAGTTTTGCAATACAAGTACCTACAGGCGGAGGATTTTAATCAGGTAAATTAACGTACTAATTAAAATATTAAACTTGTCACCCAGCTCCAGCTCCAGCCAGCTCTGGTTTAAGAAAACTATCCGGTCCGTCATTGATGCGTTTTCCAAAAAGAAAAAACACATTTTACCTTAGAACTTTATACAGGGTCATACGCGGAGAAAGGATGTCTGACTTTAATTTGACAACCCCAAGTAAAGAGCTGTGAAGTGTGGTGCCAGCTAAGAATTTGCAACACCAAGCCAGAAAATGGCCCCCAGTTCCCGGACGACTCGCTATTCTTGGCCATGGTGGCGGCCATGGTAAAGGCGGGGCAGGGGGTGCTAGGAATCCCCGGGCTGCATCAGGCTACCGATCATTATAAAACATCCCAGGGTGGCGTAGGTTTCCTTGTCAATAAGGCCCTCACAACGTTGAATAAATCTCCAATGTGTCGACCAGGGTAGCGTGTCTGATCCTTCGGCTGTCCAAGCGCTACAGCATTAAAGTCATTCAGGTTTACGCACCGACCTCGACACACTCGGATGATGAAGCAGAGGATATGTACGAAGACATATCTAATGCCTTGCACAGCACCACAGAGGCTCACGTCAACGTTGTTATGGGGGACTTTAACGGCAAGGTGGGCACCTAGACTGGCAACGAATCCCGAATAGGCCCGCATGGTTATGCAGTTAGGAATCACAGGGAGCAAATGCTTGTCAACTTCCTTGAGAAAGAGAAGACGTTCTTAATGAGCTCTTTTTTTAAGAAACAGCCTGAAAGGAAGTTGACATGGCTAAGCCCCGACACTGTGATGAGATCGACTTCATCATGGCGGACAGCATGCACATATTCAGAGATGTCTCAGTGATCAACAGGTTCAATATCGGATATGATCACCGATTCCTCCGAGACCGCTTTCTAAATATCAACTTGAAGTTTGAGAGAAACCGTCTGATGAAGTCCACGCTCCAACCTAAACCAATCCAAGTTTCAGCAGCTTCTAGGGTACCTATAGATTTATTGCCTTGGAACCCACTGATGAGACTCTACACAGTCTGGATGAAACGTTAAGAGACGAGGTCATTAAGTTCTGCCGAAAGCAGAGTACTAGCAAGAAGTTTAAACTCTCGGATAAAGACGCTTCGGCTGATGATAAAAAGACTGGAAACCACTCAAGCGACTTCATCAGAGAGGTCAGACCTGAGCAAGCGAATTGCGAAGATGGTGCGGCGCGACCTTCGGCGCTCCAATACGCGCCTCATAAATTAGGCAATATAGCGAAAACGAGGGTCCAAAGTATTCACTCAGAAGCTTGGCAGGAGTTACCTGACAAAGCTCAAAACGCACGACGACGGGAGGACCGTATTGCTGAAGCAGGAGATCTCTGCCCAGATATAGAATATATATGGTAGATTATATGCTGCCCTCGATACTGACAAGATGAACATGATTCCAGAGCCACCCTGACACGCCACTATACCAACGAACTGCCAGACATCAGTCAAGACGAGATTGTGTTAGCTAGCTCTGAGGCAGCTTAAAAATGGAGAAGCCCCCGGTGAGGACAGAATCACTTCAGAGATTTTGAAAGCTGGAAGAGCCCCGTAATGCAAGAGCTACAGAACTTCTATAACACCGTCCTTCACAGTGGCAGAATTCCAAAGGCGTGGAGCGGGAGTTTGATGGTGCTCTTTTTAAAGAAGGGAAATAAAACCCTCCTTAAAAGCTACAGACCCATCTCACTCCTGAGCCACCTCTAAAAGCTGTTCTCACTAGTGGTCACGAACAGTCTCGCCAGGAGACTCGACGAGTACCAGCTACTGGAACAGGCCGGGTTCCGCGGAGGTTATGGCTCCATGGACCACATACACACAGTTAGGCAGATTAAACAAAAGTCCGAAGAATATAATCAGCACCTGTGTTTGGCTTTTGTGGGCTGTTCTGGAATCATTAAAGCAATGCCAAGTAGACTATCTTTATATCGAGGTGCTGAGATGTCTCTACGAGGCCGCCACCATAAAGGTCGTAGCACTACTGAACGGCTCGAGTTGATACGGTGACGATCCCTTTCCGAGTTGATACGTGTGCCTTTTTATTTATTTATTTTTATTTACTTTTGGTGGCTTTCGTATCACTGCGGCCATGATTGGCCTATTGTGATCGCCACTTTGTGTGTTCAGCCTCGAAGCAGCGGCGTTCACAGTTCGCCGCTAACCCTTGCAGCTGCTAGGAACTGTAGGATTTCTACGTGTGCCTTAAGTATCCAAGTACAGGGCCAGCAGTCTAAACCCATCCAATTGCGCAGACGCAGGGGGATGTCATATCCCGAAATTGGAAGATAACACAGGTATCTCTAACACAGGTATCTCTATACTTAAAAGAGGGTTCCAAACCCATGCTATGTAAATTAATTTAAGTTTACCTAATAAATATTTGTATTTGTAAAAAAAAAGAGATAGGTTTAAGCAGTATCTTACTGGACTGGAATGGTACGGACATTAACATACACGTTAACGATATCTCACACATACGATTCACTGATGTGGTGACATACGATGTCTTCACAGTGAATGACGATGTCTTAATGGCGGAGTCGCTAGAAGAGCCAGATGCTGGACGGCCTAGCTTCATCCGGATGCATCGGTTTTGTCATGAATTTGGATAAAACCAAAGTCATGATCAATGGCCACATTGATCCAAGACCGGTGGTCGTACATGGCCGCCTCGGGCAGATTCTGCAGTTGGGTAAAAATAATGTCGAGAAGGAAGCCAAGAGGAGGACCCAGCTTGGCGTAGCGTTTGGAAAATTACGTCGAGTCTTCGCGTCATCCATACCGCAATGCTTGAAAATGAAAGTTTTCAATCAGTGCGTCCTACCCATTATGCATGACCTGCGGAGCTGAGACGTGGGAGGGCTGGTCCACCAGTTCAAAGTCGCTCAGCGAGAAATAGAAAGCGCTATGCTCGGAGTTTCACTGAAGGATTCGAACGAATACATCCGACAGAGAACCAAAGTTATCGACATAGCCCAAAGAATCAGCTACCTGAAGTGGCAGTGGGCCAACCATGTCTTGCGAAGAACTGACAACCGATGGGGTACACTTGTTCTTGAGTGGAGACCGTGACTAGGCAAACGTGGTGTAGGACGCCCTCCAGCCGATGGATGACGGCCTGCGAAAGACTGTAGGCAGATGCTGGATGCGGCAAGCTGAAGATAGGGCGCTATGGCGCTCATAAGGTATGTCCAGCACTGGACTAATATAGGTTGATGATGATGAAGTAAAAAACGCCCTCTTTTAAGCCTCCAACCCAAAGCCGCGATATTAAAGCGCGTCTTGTGTGGCGCGATTCCTTACACACAGCTGTGTTGTTGTCAGCGCGATTCCTAGACGCCGCGCGACGCCGCGCCGTCGACCCCCCGACCATTACGCAAGACGCAGCTGTATGTAAGATGGCATGCGTCCTAATACAAAATGTTCCGTGAGCAATTATAGTTAAATCGCAGCAGGACGCGGAAACGCGTCGGACAACTTCTATCGCGTCGATCAAATTGCAGCAGTGTGCAAGAGCGTATGCGTCTTAGTACAAAATGTACTGCAAACAAATATCGCAACAAATCGCGCGCCACAAGACGCGCTTCAGAATCGCGGCAGTGTGGGGTGGAGGCTCATGTCTAGTCAAACTATTGAGCGGATGTAGGCTGGCGTCTCATTTGTTCAGTGTTGCCGTATATGACAAACAGGTGTGTGAATGGGGAGGTTCGGCCGGCGGCGGCTACTGCCTGGGCACGCTGGCGGCGGCGCGGGAGGGCGCGTGCGGCGCCTGTGCGGGCGCCGTACTGCTCACCACGGCCGTCATGGCGGCGCTCGAGCCCTGTCTGCCGCTCTGGATCATGCAGCGCTTTCATCCGCAGGTGGGTACCTACCTACCAACAGGTAGTTAGGACAGGACCAGCAAGGCCCATCCAACTCAGTACGTACGTGAACCTGAATGCCTACACTAGAAACTTTGCTTAACGCAAAAACATAGTGTAGCTGAGACAGCTAAGACATTTAATAGGTACCTAATCGATTAGATGATTTTGCCACTCAGGTTTTTTCGGCGCGTTTCAACGAGAGACAAAATATTTTCGTATGCTGTGTTTTACAGAAATGGGTCCGAGGCGCAGTGTTCATCCCGGACAGCGCGGGCTACGTGGTGGCGACCAGCGTGCTGGGCGGCGGCGGCGCGGCGCGCGCGTTCGGCGCCGAGAGGCTGGCGCTGGCGGGACAGCTCGCGCTGGGGCTGGCCGCGCTCGCGCTGCCGCATGCCACCTCGGTACTCTAGCTACTATAGCGGCATTCTGCCAGCGCGTAGACCAGCACTCACAGCGCGTCTCCCCAGGTGGCGGGTCTGGCGGGGCCGCACGTGGCGCTGGGCGCCGGCCTGGGCGCGGTGGACGCGGCGCTGGTGCCCGCGCTGCTGGCGCGCCGCCCCGCGCATGCGCCGCGCCGCGCCGCGCTGCTGCAGGCCGCCGCCAGCGCCGCCTACGTGCTGGGTCCGCTGGCCGGAGGTCTGCTCTCGGCTGCCTGTTCCTTCCCCACCACGCTGCGTGCACTCGGCGTGCTCAACCTGCTGTATGCGGCCTATCTCTACCGTGCGTTGAAACTGAAGCCGCTCTCCAAGCAGGTGAGTGTGCTATTACTTATAAAAACTCTGGCCTCAGAAAGCGTCATTGCAATGAAGCACTTTCCATAAAGGAGTTTTCCTTAGACGATCCGCCAACGTGCGTTGGTTGCGCTGCCTATACCACCCTCTCACTTGCGCTGTGATTGTTACGGGCCCTTTGTTGCAGTGGGGCGCGCTCTCCGAGTCGGAGGAGGAGGAGGGGGAGGAGGAGGAAGAGGGGTACGGGGAGCTCCGCCCGCTGCGGAACCACATAACACCGCAGTAAACTAAATCACACGATTTTATTATTCCACAGTATTATAATAAAATCCTAAACTCAATATACCACACCAAAACTAACTCAGGTAGAATATTATGATAAAACAATATTTAGTAACAATTCCGCGCAAAACCTTATCTGATAAGATCCTACAAAATGTTATACGGAATTGTTACTAAATATTGTTTTATCATAATATTATACAATGGATTTCCGCAAAGTAACGCCTGAATCTATTATTTATCTTAACTCAGGTAGAGTTAACAATATTAACAAACTCTATTACATACCTACCTACATCCAAACTGTGTTTTATTTACAAGACCCTGAAAGCCTTCTGTGAACAATCAACTTACATACATAGAACTCTGTAGGTACTAATGTTAGGTCTGGTTTGAATATAGGTATGTACGCTTTGAAATTCAAAGCGTACATTTGAATTGAATGGAATTAAGTAAAGTCAAAGACTTTATGATTCTGTTGTATTTTAAGTATTTAGGTAGGTATTTAATTTATTTATGTATATAACTATAGTATTTGTTAAGTTATAGTATTTTATGTATTGTATTATATTATGTAGTAGTCTATGTAATAACTTAATAAGTAGCTACCTAGTTATAATTAAATCTTGTATCTATCCTTTATTTAAGCACATGTGCCCACTTTTACAAATTTGTCTCTCTCTCCCAATAAGGTTTGCTGGAAGAGAACTCTTTATAGGGTTAAGCTCGCCTTTGCCATGATTTTTCCTGGTAAATTCTACTTGTACCAATTTTGTGCAATAAAGAATTATGAATTAATAGTCAAGTGGCACCATCACCAGAAGGGCCATTAAAAATCTTACATGAATCATTTCGATCCACTTTTAACCTCCCTGGAATCAGCCGGTGACTGGTGAGGCGGTTAACCAGCTTAGGGTACCTTCACACAGCAGCCCGTGCTATCGTACCGTACCACCCCGACCGTCTTTATTCGGCGATGGCGGATATAGTTGTATGAGCGAGTTCACACACATTACTGGATCTGAAATACTGTGTGTGTGTGTGAAATCGCCCGTATAGTATAGGTAACTACCTACATCCGCCATCGCCGAATAAAAACGTACCTATACGATAAAACGGACTGCTGTGAGAACGTACCCTTAGGTAGGTACTGATAGGTTTACATTTGTAAAAATAATTGGTAACGCTTGGCACCTTAGAGCATTTAGCTTGGCACTATTAATACAACTTCTTTGGTTAATCAACACCGCGTGGACCTCTGTGAGTAGTGACGTTGGAGTTTTGCTTTGTTTATAAATTGCAAAACGTCACTGTTTGGTCGCGGCGTCAGGGCTAAAACCAGCCGAAACGACATGTCAAAATTATAGTTGTTTTAATTTCTATCCTAAATTCTAAATTATTGTAAAATCATCAAAAATTCATTGTTTTGTCGATAAAATTTTCGTAGGCAGATTACCATAGCACAATGTCGAAGAAACCGTTGGGTAAGTCCTGCCGATCCTCATTTTGACAGCTGGTGTGGAGGCAGTGTGGAGGCTGTGCTCCGTCTGCACTTCTGCAGAGCGAGCTGGAGCCCGCTCAGGTTGTCCACCGAAACATTACTTATCGCCGATAATATAATCGAATCGCAAGGGAGCAATGCCTCGAATTTGGTTTAAAATACACCAACCAGTGAGAAGTTTAGAAGTAAACTGGCAAGACAAACTAGGGCATTATGGGCGAAGGTACCTCACCTCCTCACCTCAACAGCCTATAATGGTCGACTGCTGGACGCAGGCCTCCCCCTGATAAGCGACTTATTGACTTTTATCTCATGGGGGGTAATGCCCATAATCGTGCACAGCACCTCGAAGGTACCTTCTGTGGACAAAATAACTAAAGTATACCTACGTTTGTTGGGCTGCTTCATGCTGGGCAGCTGGGCTCTGGGCAGCTGGGCTGAGACTTGGGACCTGCAGAGCTGAGGACCTGCAGTGCCTAACAATTGCTCGTTGGTAACGATATGGGCAGTGCTGTGCGTTTACATTACCTACCTAAAGGGATTTTGATGAAGTAGATATCATCATAGCACATAATATTGTAGGGAGATAAGCGCTAAAGTTAATTAGGATGGAAAGCTCACGAAGTTGAGATCTCTGCGTGCCGCTTCTCTTATCTAAGGTAGTATTCCAAAACGTGTCTATTGATTTTGACGACCGATACCATTGTCATAATATGTACCTAGTTGTGATTACTTTAGCAGAATAGAGCGGTACCTATTAGTGTGCCCTGCGCTGCCGGTACCTTTGCCATCAGCTATAGTGTGGAGGCGGTCTCGTTCTGTTCTGGTTGCCCTTGTGTAGTATAGTAATGTTGTCGCCAGGTCCGGGGCCGGGCGCCTACCTGCTGCCGACGACGGTGGGGCACCCGCTGCACGACCCCTCGCGCTACCGCAACCCGATGTACTCGTTCGGGATCAACAGCGGCGCGCGCGTGCGCGGCGTCGGGCCCGGGCCCTGCTACCGCATCGACCGCGTCACCAGGGACGGCGTGGTGTCCTCGCCGGCTTGGAGCTTCGGAGCCACGTAACTACACTCCACTCCACTCCTGTAACCACCCGGGCCCACATAGTACCGCATAGGCCGCGTCACCTCCTGACTGACGGGCATCTCCCGCAGGTTCCCGCAGCGCTCGACGCTGCGCACGCCGGGCCCGGGCGCGCACGCGCCGGAGCACTGCCCGCCCATGAAGGACCCGCGCGCACCCGCCTACTCCATGGGCGCGCGCCTCGGGTACGCGCTCAAGCGACCCGGACCTGCCTCCAACGCATACGCCATACGTGAGTGCCACAATCATTATCTCTGAGCTGGCGAGATGCCCTGCTTCAAGGGAGACACCTGAGCTAATGTGAACCTACCTGGCAGTTATATCCTACCTACCATTTATGTGGCTGCTGCACGGAGTATGACTGCTGCGTGCGGGGCAGCATGTTTATTTTTATTTATTTACTTAATTCGGAATGCCATCAGCTTATCTAATTAGGTACAATAGAAATTAAAATAGACACAGAAAGCTAATAATAGACATTCACTAATAGAATTATAATAAACTACCTAAGTGTGATCACTAAAAATTTTTACGTCGACAATTGCGTACCTACCGACTTAATGAAGCAATAAAATTATAACAAATAAAATTAAGAAAAAAACAAATAATAAAAATTAAGTGTTAACTACATCATGTGCAAAAGAAGTTAAGAGTCATGCATCGCCTTGCCCTGTGAATGCTGGTATTGAAAGGGTCAATGTTCAACATCTTGCTGAAATCATTGACAGTTCTACTCGCTCGCACTACAAATGAATTTTATGCTACACCTGCTCGGAAAGTTGCCTATTCCTTTTCCATTTAAAGAATAGAAAGTATGTCTTTGCAGGCCTATAGGAAACCGGGAGGAAAAACTCTATGGAATTTCATTTCTCACGTGTTTTAGCGGGAGGAAAAAGTGTATGGAAATCCATTTCTAGCTTTTTATTTTTTTTTAATTTCCTAAAAGATCGGCCGGTAGCTATGGTTATTTTCGTTCGGTCAAACGACAAAAAGTTTTTACTCCAAGTCCATTAGGCCTCCTCCGATTTCCGAACAATATTTTGAAAAAAGAACCCAAAGGCTGACGCGGTCAATGAGGTTTTACCAACATCATTGGGCGCGATTTCAATTAATAATTAATTCTGCTTTTTATTTTCCTCGAAGGTGTAGTGTAAAGCACTATTTATCACTCGGCAGAAAGTGCGATTCCTACCTCGTGTGTTTTAAGGCACGGCCAAAACGACACACTCGGTAGTAATTGATCACTTTCTCGCCTTGGTGTAAAATGCACTATTGTCTATAATTAGTTCCAACATGTTGGACATGTAGTAGGGGATTGTGAAGTCTAATTTGCTAAGAAGTTCTGGACAGTCAACATCATTGTTGATAATCTTAAGAATATAAAGATAATCAGCTATATTCCGCCTGTTTTTGAGTGGCAAGAAATGGAACCTCTTGCAGAGTTCATCATAGCTAAAAGATTTGTAAGGAATCTTTACTCTAAAACACAGGTATCTTAAGAACCGCCTCTGAATACTTTCAATACGATCTATGTACAGTCGGCTGTAAAAATATGTATACACTCCCAAGTTTTCAATTTGACTAAATAGTAAGTTTATAGTAATTGTGATAATTTATGTACCGCATTCCGACGAAGTACGATGACTTCTTTGAACGAAAAACGTGTGCATGTCCTTTTATTTGAAAAGTTCCGAATAAAATAAAAGTTAAACCTTGGAAGTGTATACATGTCTGTGCAGCTGACTGTACTTCTGGTAGCACGGGTTCCATATCTGAGACGCGTATTCTAGGTGACTCCTTACAAACGTGCAATATAGAAGTTTAAAAGTTTTGACGTTGGTAAAGCTCTTAGAGATTCGCATGACAAATCCCAGTAATCTCGAAGCCTTACTAATTATGTTGTCAATGTGAACGTCAAAGAGTAGTTTTGAGTCGTGGTAGACTCCGAGATCACGCATACCAGGAGCTTTAGTAAGTAGCTGCCCTGCCAGTGCATAGCGCGTTGGAATAGCCCGAGGCTTACGAGTAAAAGTAGTAGCAAAACATTTACTGGGATTTAGTTCAAGCTTATTTAATAGGCAATAGTCTTCCAGACGGGAGAGATCTGACTGAAGAGCAACGACGTCAAGATTGGATGTTACAGTGGAGAATATCTTCATATCATCGGCGAAACATAGCAGATTTGATGATTTGAAGCATGAGTCGATATCCCTAACATATAATGTAAAAAGTAGGGGCCCTAGCAGAGACCCCTGAGGGACCCCACTTGGAACAGGAACCCAACTAGAGATGTAGTTATTGAAAACGACTGCCTGTGATCGATTATCAATGTACGATGCAAACCATCTTAGCAAATTACCTCTTATACCTGATTGAGAAAGCTTATTTAACAACGTGAAATGATCTATTCTATCGAACGCTTTACTACAGTCGGTGTATATGACATCGACTTGATGACCATTGTCCATAGCTTGAGTGATATAATCATTTAGGAGTATAAGATTTGAGACTGTTGATTTACCTCGCAAGAACCCATGCTGAAAGGGACTAAACGTACTGTTGTTCTGAGAGCTGCGCTGAATGAGACATTAGGTACTAAGTGTGTTCTAAGGCAGATGAAGAAATGCGCGAATAACTCACTTGTTTCCCTAATGTTAGTTTTCCTTAGGCAGTCGAAGCACTGGGCACAGTATGGGCACTACAAGGAACGTTTCGTTGCAGGGTTCGGTCCGGGCAGTCCGTCGTACACGATGGGCGCGCGGCTCGGGTACACCCTCAAGTCCAAGAGCCCGGGGCCCGCCGTCTACTTCCAACACGACACAAACCTTTACAAGACCAGGTCAGTGCTGGACCCCGCTCACCCTTTCCTTCGACCTGGTTGTCCTTCGACCCACACACTCGTGCAAATACACGAAGCGACAAATGTGGGTCAAGTTTTTACGACTTTCGTGCTTTGTGGAGAGACCATGGAAGGCGATCGCACACGCAAGCAAGGCTGATTGAAATCGTGCTTCACACACACACGCCATCTCGGCGACGGCGTCACGAATATTTCGCTAAACCGAAAGAGCGGCAACACCAAATACGTTCCCCTGTTGCAGGCCACCGGTATACTCGCTGGGCGCAAAGCTGGAGGGCGCCGGCAAGGCCACCAAGTCCCCGGGGCCGGCCAACTACCCGCCAGACCTCTACAACACTAAGAAGGTAACCCCAGCCGTTCCTCTTCCCCTTTCCTCCTTAGGGCCAGATCAGAGGCGGTGCCGTTTGCGACGATGGGTGATTCTTCATTACCCGACACTGATGCTACCTACCCTTTAACAATAATAGGATGCGTCAACTTCATGTCGGTGCCGCGGTGTGGCACCGACATCAGCTGACGCATAATAATTATTGAATACAACACTCGTACAATTTCATAGATTATGTTAACACTGATATCGGTGTCGTGTCGGCCAATGAAGAAACGCCCATTACCATGGGCGCTACTTTAAGTATCTGAAACAATCTACGATCACATTTCGCTTTTTGAGCAGCTTGGCGCCACTTAGGTCGCACCTCCTGATGTGCGCGTCATGTTTCAGAATCCGTACGCGTACTCGTTCGGCACCCACCACGGGCTGTACGCGCCCCCGATGATTATCAAGGAAGACACCATGGATTGCCTGTAACCTACCCGCGCGTGTACCTAGGCCGGTTCGGTAGTATTACGAAAATCTGTGAAAATGTTTGCGCTGCAAAATACCAAGCTAAAAATGAAACTTGGAAACATAGAAAAATTGTTAAAGAATATTAAAATATTTTATAGCAACTTTTGCAAGAATAGGAACAAGTTCTGAAATGAAGCTTGGTTCTTGTAGTGATTTGATTAGTGATTACAAATATGTATGTACCAGAAACTCCAATGATATCCAACATTGAATTTAAACAGATGTGCTGTTTTGTGAAAGTGTAACTTTGCCAGTTAGGTAGATCGAAAATGTGTTGTTTTGTGGTTATTAGGTTTAGGTATTGTCCTTTAGAATTATTTTGAGGAATAAAAATAATTTTTAAAACAGTTTATTAAATCTAATTTATTCTAGGGATTTATTCTAGGCAGGCAAGCACACATTTAAGTAGCTAACACTCCCCAATTGCTATTTTAGTTTGTTTTCCATTGCAGAAGATCTCTAAGGTGAAATTAAAAAGAGCGCATGAGTGCCTCTTCTTGTAGGTTTTTTTAACTTATCATGATCATCATTGAAAATCATTTATAACAAATTTTATTTACACTATTTGAAATATTTCTCTATTCTCACCTTACCCAACCCACAACTTGTATAAGGTATCAATGCCTGCTGCAATGATAAACCACTACTGCTTCATTCCGCACTAACTCACAAAGTGTTCACTGTCAATTCAGAGGACTAGTTCTGAATGTTGCTAGAACTTCCTCATGGAGCGCAGCTTGTTGTTCCTCCTCATGCCGGCCGCCCTGACGCGCAGCCAGTAGGCCTTGCTCTCGGGATCCAGCTCCTCCAGCGGCGGCACGCGCCCGGTGCGCAGCCCCCACAGCCAGTCGGGGTACTCGCTGTCAGCCTTTATCTGGGAAATTCAAACTGTACTTAGCTAGGTGTTATGACTATATATGCATGTTTGTCAATGGCTGTCTATTGACAAACATGCATAAACCAAATTTGTGCCTTTGTACAACTCTCAAGAGAAGGGGGTGAGCCGGGCATATTTATTGAAATCTTGCTGGCTAAACTAATATTTAAAGTAATGTAGTAATTGAACTGTAGCCATCTTGCCTGTGAGGGTAGGAGCCTCTACCTCAGCAGTGTGACACCATCTTCACCTAATTTTAGTCTCAGAATGCATGAGTGCACCAGTAGCCACACTCGGCCTGTGACTGAATGCTCGGGGAGTCACAGGGATCAGCTGGGGACAGGCAGCAGCTTCCACCAAAATTAACTCACTCACCAATTGACGACCTCTGTAGCGCAGCGGGCGTAGTTCTGCCTGCGACGCAGGAGGTTGCGGGTTCGATTCCCGCCTCGGGACAAATGTTTGTACGATCTGCAGTTATTTGTTCAGGGGTTCTGGGTGTTTTTCTATGTATAATAAAAAATATCTATCTATGTAGTGTATTGTATTAAGTATATCAGTTATCTAGTACCCATAACACAAGCTCTGCTTACCTTGGGGCTAGATAATGCTGTGTGGATTGTCCAGCATTATTTTAATTTAATTTTTAATTTTAATTTAATTCCCCAACTGTGGCCAGCTTGGTCATAGTGCGGACTCGCGTACTAAGGGTTCCTCATGATTGTCCTCAGTATTGCCAAATAAATGAATCTAGGTCAACAGGCAGAAGGTACTCTGAAGGTTTTGGTCCATGGCGAGAATCAAATTTTTTTTTGTGAATAAACTAAGTACATAAGTGCAAATTTACGGTTTTCGGATTTTTTCTTTTATTTGTGACTACTCAAATATCATGTTCATGAAGATCGCATGGACCATTTGTACATGTCATTTTACTTTGCATTGGGTAGTAGGTAGGCACCTAACTAATGGGTGCGTCTTGGAAAAAAAATAGATTGAAACTTACCTACCCTATAATATCTACTCATTATTTTCTTCAATCGACAGATTATTTCATCGATCTACTGATTTTCTACTCGACTTTCGACTGATTTAATCAAATTCGATCTTCAACAGTCTTCAAAATGCATGAAATCGGACGACGCCGACGCGTTAATGAGTTACAACTAAGTACACATTTTGATTTTTATCCCCTCTCCCAAGATAACCGTGCCTACTGAAATCCCTGATAAAATGTATCCTATGTTCTTCCTCGTAGTACGAGCTCAAATCATGCCAAGTTTCATTTGAATTCATTCAGTAGCATATTTTTACTTTCATCCACTCTCCCAAAGGAACCGTACTGATTCCGGGATAAATATGGGATAAATAGTATTGTTCATTTGAATTCATTCTGTACTTTCGGCGTGATGCGCGGCCAAGGAATTATACTTTCATCCCCTCTACCAGGTTCTCCTGGGAGAGGGGATGAAAGTATACTTACTGAACTCCGGAATAAAAGGTATCCCATGTCTTTCCTTGTACTATGAACTCAAAATGTACCAAGTTTAATTCCAACTCATTCAGCAGTTTCGGCGTGATGCGCGGTGAAGGAATTTTACTTTCATCCCCTCTCCCAGGGGAACCTTACTGAATTCCGGGATAAAATTTATCTTTCCTCGTAGTATGAACTCAAATCGTGCCAGGTTTGATTCCAACTCATTTAGCAGTTTCGTTCGGCGTGATGCGCGGTGAAGGAATTTTACTTTCATCCCCTCTCCCAGGGTACCTTACTGATTTCCGGGATAACGTGTATCCCATGTCCTTTCTTGTACTATGAACTCAAATCGTGCCAGGTTTCATTCCAACTCATTCAGCAGTTTCGGCGTGGTGCGCGGTCAAGGAACTTTACTTTCATCTCCTCTCCCAGGGGAACTATACTGAATTCCGGGATAAAATTTATCGTTCCTCGTAGTATGAGCTCTAATCGTGCCAACTTCCATTCGAATTCATTCAGTAGTTCCGTCGTGATGAGCAGTTAAAGAATTTTACTTTCATCCTTTCTCCCAGACGAACCTTACTGAATTCCGGGATAAAATGTATCCCATGTCCTTTCTTGTAGAATGAACTCAAATCGTGCCAGGTTTCATTCCAACTCATTCAGCTGTTTTGGCGTGATGCGCGGTGAAGGAATTTTACTTTTATCCCCTCTCCCAGGGGAACCTTACTGAATTCCGGGATAAAAAGTATCCTATGTCCTTCTTCGTAGTATGATTTATAATCATGCCGACTTACATTTCAATACGTTCAGTAGTTTCGGCGTGATGCGCGTTTAGGAAACAGACGGGCAGACACACAGGCAGACATGAATGAAAAAAAAAAAGGTAGCACTCCGGGAGTGCCGGCAGAAGTGAAAACTTCAATATTAAGGGGGTATAGTACCTCAAATTGCTTATTTTCAACTCCGTCGGACCTCCATATCTTCCAAACTACTGAATATTTAACTTTGAAATTTATATATGGTAAAGTTCAGGACTTATTCTATCGATCATATGTTTCGAAAACACGATTCCATAAAATTTTCTCGATAGAAAAAAATCGCAAAGTTACCTCTAATTTTTTACTAAAACCCTAATTTCTCAATAAATACAGATGATACGATCTTGAGATTAAGCATAGTAATTGAGCTAAGTATAAAGAACATTTTATATGTTGCCTTTTTTTCAATTAACTATTCTAATGTTTGTGGGGAGCAAATAACTACTAAAAACTTGATTTTTGGGCTTACGCCGCTTTGCTCTGTCCCGCTCCTGTGAACGCGAAATCCTATGCCTATCCTCTTCACACAATAACGAGGTAGGGTACCCCCTTAACGTTGTGTTTAATTATAAGTATAAAAGTACTTCCTCTCCCTTTCCCTCGATCTTACGCTTTTTCGATCAGCATCACGTGACCCTGACGCGAGTTTGAAAGTTTTTACCCATACAAAAAAAGTGCTCAGCGCCGCTAAAGAAGTTTTCACTTCAAAAATTACAGTTTTGGCTTCAGTATCGATAAGTGTCCTCCAAAAAATATTTTCTAAATATCTTCAATGTACAGAATTGGACCTGTTACAGTTTTATTATAAGTATAGATAAATTATAGCACAATTATTACAAAATATTATGATGCTAGGTCAACGGGTCGTACCCTATAGGTTTTGGTCCATAGCAAGAATCTATAGTATTTTTCTTTTGTAAATAATCTACAAAATTACGGTTTTAGGATTTTTTTTTTTGTGATAGGTACCCATAGGTTTTGTGTGCATGTGATTCCCTTGGAAATTCCAAAATATTCGGACGTAAATGGCTGTAACTTTTGATTGTGTTGACTTGGAAGTTTTATTTATATTGAGGCTCGAGTTCACGGACTTGAGTATTTGATGTTAATTTCAACTCGATACCTCCACACATTCCTGAGAAAAGAGGGTTGTCAGACGGACAACAAAGTGATCCTACAAGGGTTCCTTTTTTCCTTGTCAGGCACAGATCCCTAAAAATAGGTGTTCATTGTGATGAAGAGCATCGTGAAAGTCTTTCTCTTCGTCAACTACACCCCAACCGCCAGCTCGGAACAAATCACGTGAAACTAATAAAGGAGCAAACGGGGCATGTACCTGCACGTCCTCGCCCGTGGTGTAGATGTTGGACCCGCAGACGAAGGCCGCGAGCCGCTGCGGGTCGCTCTCCACGGGCAGCTGCTTTTTCTCCATGGTGCCCAGCTTGCCGCCCTTCTTCTTGCCTTTGCCGAGACCCATCACACCTAGAAACAAGGACATCTTTGATTAGGGCGTTACTTATACTACTCGTAATGTAGTACTTATATTATGTACTTTAAGATATCGTTATCCAGAGAATACAAAACGAGAGATGGTCCAAAGCTATAATGAATTGGTACCCAGTAAACAAGAAACGAAGAAAAGGAAGACCCGTAAAACGATGGGATGATGACATCGTAAAAATAGCAGGGAAGACATGGAGTAGAGTAGCTAGAGATCGAGGAAGATGGGAAGGAGCTGGAGGAGGCTTTCACCGCCGAAAGCGGTACTCACATAATATGAGAGAGAATAATATGTATTTTAGTATTTAAGTGTGAGAAATAAAAGCTGTTTTATTTTATTTTATTATCTGAGTCATGAGAGATGATCAAAAGCGTGTATTGCGGTGAGAAACAGATTTGGTAAATCTTACCGCCAGCAGCCGACGTAGTTTTCTTTGCCGCAAGGAGTGCCGCAGCGGCGGCGGTGTGCAAGTGAGCTGCAGGACCGGAGCTCACGGCGCGCAGCTGCAGCACGTGCCGCAGTATCGAACCTGAATACATTTTTTGTAACACACAATACTATTCCAGTCACAAACAAAACTACCTACATCGAATTTGTTAGAGGTAATGAGGTTAGAAAACACAGCTGATCATGCTGATGACATTGACATTTATTTGTAGTCTTTTTTGTGGTCAACTCATTGACATAAAATTGGTACTGTCAGCTGTCTAATTGACATTGACTGCAATTCGACCACTATCTGTCCATATTTCGCTAAAGTGATGCCGTTTTAGGAACTGTCGCTAGATCTAGAATATTTTCGACAGCCTTGGCGACAATTGAGTTGCAAAAATTATCAGTAAATAAATTCAAAAAAATTGTCAAAACCTTGCTGTGCAAAAATGCTTACTATAAAATATTAGATTATCTAGAGGATAAGAAGCTTGCGACGGGTTTTGCTCCAATTCGAAAAATAACAACCTAACAGGCTAAAGGTTTCTTAGTTCCTTCTTTACTTTAGTCTACATAGGTACCGAAGCGACAGAAATAAAAAAATATCACTTTATTTCCGTGTCAGTGTTTAGTTTTATAATTTGACCTTTTCGAAGTGTACATTTATTGTATTTATGGAAATAAAGAGTTTTTGATTTGATTTTGATTTTGAATTCTTTTTTCCTATTTATCGAAATCTAGCAAGTTGTAGCTAATAACCATAATTTTTTATTATTTATAAAAGTCATTTATTAATTCATTTCATTTATTTACGTACTAAAAATTAAATAAATATTTTTGATCCCGAGCAACTTCAGATGAGAGATAACAATTACGTTTGCTTGATTTCCAAATATGTAAATAAATACTTAGTTCATGTCTTGGTCCTTTATCCATTTTGGCAACAAAAATCGAATAATCGAGAATGATAATTCGTGCTAGGGTTATCATATCAAACACGATTCACCGTTCGGTCTCTCTTTGTTTAGCGAATGTTCAGGGTGATGAGAAGAAGAATTGATACTTTGATACCAATTCTTCTAAAAAGGAACCAACTGAAACTTTCAAAACAGACTTGCCACAACTACTTTTTGTCTGAAAATGTCCTGTCCAAAGTTTCAAAAACCGTTAATTATTACGAACAGTTCGGATCCAGTAGGTACGTACTATCAACTTCCACGACCGCTACTGCCAATATTCGTGTTAAAGAGGATGTTTTATACGGTGAAATGTTGCAGTTGATTAAATATTGATTAAAGTTTGTGTAAAACTGTATCTAAAATTATAAACACTTAGGTACTATACCTACAGGGTGCTACGAAACAGGTGTACTAAGCTGAAATAGGGTGATTCTGGACGTCATGGGAATCCATTTTTTTTAATTGACTTCTTTTTCTTCGTATACAATATGTTATTCCACGTATTTTACATTTTTACTAAAAATTTTAAGGATATAATATATCTACTTACTTTTATGTACAAGTGTAGCTACGATGGAATAAATAAATACAAATATGTAGACACCTAGGTACATAATTTTATTATAATAAGTTCATAAAAAAACACTGGTTTTGCTAAAACAGAAGCAAAAAGCATATGTAAATGATTTAATAATCTATACTAATATTATAAAGAGGAAAGGTTTGATTTTTTGTTTGTTTGTTTGTTTGTATGAATTGAATAGGCTCCGAAACTACTGGACCGATTTGAAAAATTCTTTCACCGTTATTAAGCTTACTTTTCAGGGAGTGACATAGGCTATATTTTATCCCGGAATTCCCACGGGAACGGGAACTACGCGGGTGAAACCGCGAGGCGATCGTCTAGTGTTAAATAAAGCAAGAGGGCATGTAAATGAACACAAATATGAGGTTAAAAACATAAAGTTAAGTATATAAAAGAAATCGTATAACTACCACAACTTGATCTCCTCGGGATCCAGATTCACCCCCTTTTGGAAGGGCGGGTTAGTACACATGTTGCGTGGTAACCTGTATACAATTTTAAACGTCTTAATTATAATCGTGTAAAATCTTATGTAAAAATTGCAACTTCTAGCTAGATTCCTTTCGACTTTTTATCGTACCTTAGCAAGCGAAGGGGCAATTTTTTTACCTAAGCGGCAACACTGCTTCTGCTTCGCTCCGCTCGCTTTCCATTGCATTGCACCAGTTTTACGTACAACAAAACAAATAGAATATTAACAATTAAAAATCTTCCCTTACATACTACTACGCCTTTTTTGAGGTAGGTAAGTGCTTTAGAAATAGGATTATGGTGCCGTAGCAGAACCGGTTATCCGTAGGCGGCTGGGAGGCCCCAAAGTAGTACTCTGCGATCATCCGCGAATACGGAAAACCCTGTTCTGGGTTTTTGTTGATGACTAATATCGTTTCACATGAATTTATCGCATCAGGACCGCGCGCGCCGCAGTCTCCGCGCTGCACCCGCCCGCGCCGGCCCCGTCCGCGCTCTGTTCTCTGTGCTAAGGACTAACTTGTTGCTACCATGTTTTCAAGCTCGCATTCCGATAGATTTCCAGACTTTGACGACGACTGGTTCAAGGTTGGTGGTGGTTTTCTGCAAATGCCTTACAGTAGCATATTTAGTAGTAGGTACCTACCTATAGCAATATCCTGTCCTTGTGTGTGTTTACCTTGTGTACATTATGATCAGTCATTATCTGGGGAACCCCCTTGTGTGTGAGCACTTGGAGCAATCCTGTGAACCTGTTGTGATTAGAAACTTCATTAATCAGATAGTGACAGCATGGGTTGTGTTGAGTTGAGTAGTTTAGATTGTTTGTAGTCTTAGAATGTGTGCTTATTGGTAGTGTTTGGCATTTGCATTTTGCATTATCTGTGAACTTATAATAACATCTTCGTACAACATAATAGTCTTACTCAAATAATATTTAAGTAAGTTTAGGTAAGTTGCATAACAAGAACAACTTCTGCAGAGTTAATGCTGTATACCAGTGTGCAGTTTCCTAAGCATTCATTTGAGTTTTCATCTAAAACTTGTATAGTACCTATAACTAAAATTAAATAAATAATAAATAATGCCGGACAATTCACACAGTATCATCTAGCCCCCAAGCTAAGCAGAGCTTGTGTTATGGGTATCTATAAAATCAACGTTTGTGAAAAACCTGTGTTACAGGTCTCCAGGCTTCTGCCGCTGAGTGGGCGCTCAGCATGTGGCAGTGCCAGAAGCTAATGATAATAGTTCAGCTAACAACACCATGCAAAGTGTACAACCCAAAATAAAAACAAAAATTACAGTATATAAGCAATGTTCCCAAACTCTAGTTGTTTTAGTTACAAACTTAGCAGAGAAAAGCCTTTGTTTACGGTATGAGGTATGAGTCAGTAATCTTTTGTCACAAAAGATTAAACAAAGATTTTAAAATAGCAGTTGATTGTATACAATTTCTTTGGTATTATGACTTCAGTTCAGGCAGTGAATATCACATTCCTGTCTGAGTGATACAAAATAAGGCTCTGCAGAGGAAGGCCGCTCCACGGAAAATTGCCCAATTCGGTCCTCAGCATTTATAATATTTCTTTTAAACAAATCTATTATAGGTAATGCAACAAATCACAAATTATAACCAATCGTATCAAACTATGACCAATGAGGTTGAAATTGTTTTGAAAAAATATAAATTTGCTGCAATTACTTAGCAAGGCGCTTTACAAAAATGTTTTATTATATACTTTTTTGTAACATGGGCTAATAGAAAATGGTCTGCAATTTGTGGAAAACTACTTTTCTGGTTGTTTAAATCCTCGCAGATTGCAGAAGATATTAAAACCGCTGAAATATTGGAATTTTGAATTTCTCGGTAGTGGCCCTGCTGGTAGTTATTGACATAGCATGGCTGCTCCTTCAGTAACCTGACCTGACTGAGGCACCCTCCACTCACTACCAGCTCTTCGCATGCGTTGTTCCGGGATAAAAAGTAAACTTGGTATATGATGCCTAGAACTACATCTATGCAAAGTTTCAGCTCAATCAACAGATCAATGTAATGTGAAACTTTGTTACCCCTTTACAACTGAAGTGGTGTTATTATTGATTATTTATCGCATACCTTTATTTAAAATCCGATAAATAATCACACTAATATTATAAATGCGAAACTTTGGATGGATGGATGTATGGATGGATGGATGTTTGTTACCTATTCACGCCAAAATTACTGAACGGATCGGGCTGATGTTTTGCATACAATACAGGTAATTCTAATTCTGGAATCAAACACAGGCTACTTTTTATCCCATAAGTCAGTTCCCATGGGATACCTTTAAACGTTTCCGTAGAAACAACGCGTGCGAAGCCGCGGGCATAAACTAGTCATTAATAATGTTAACAAATCGCGAAAGTTTTTGTAAAAATTTTAGCAAACATCGAAAGGGGGTTTGAAGATTTTTGTATGGAAGGTGGTCGCCGTGGTCGGTCCTAAAATCGGTCACCATTTTTTTTTTAATATCGCCGCGCACATTATCAGATAAAATATTTGGATAGTGGACACTAAACATATAAAAATGTCTTATTAAATAATGTCCTAGAGCGTCCTTATTAAATATTAGTTTTTGAGATATTTAATAAATGAAAATAACCTCTATTATTTTCTTCATCTGTGAATATCTCAGAAACCGACGCTTTGGAACATTATTTTATAGTAGATTTTTTATATGTTAGTGTTATCCATATTTTAATATAGGTATAACTTTTATTCCGCTCGGCGATTTAGAAAAAAAATTTGAACTGTGACCGATGTTAGGACCAAAATGTACAAACCCCTTTGACAAAACATCGTCTGAGCGTAGAGTTGTAGACGGACATAACGCTGGTGGTCGTTCGCAGGAGCACGATCACGATCACTTCTCGTCGGCCCCGCCCGTGATGGAGATCGTGGTGAGCCTGGGCGTGGTGGTCGGCGTCATCGTGCTGGTCGCGCTCTGCTGCAAGTGCTGCTGCGGCAGCTCCAGCAAGGGACGCGTGCTGCAACGTGAGTACTGGGCTCGCCTGCGACCACGGCCGCAGCCGCGTGCCTCCCCAAGCGAGGGGGCTGTGTCGTAAGCACCACGCGCCGGCAGGCGGAGTGTTGATTTCACCAAAACCTGTATTCTTTATATGAAATAGTATGGATACCTATGCGCTCACTACATCAACTACGGATCGCCTCGCGAGTCGCGAGCGAGGTGGCTCCGCGCGGGTGGACAGCGAGGTTCGGTGGTGGAGCACGCGGCGTAGCGTCCAGCCGTCGTCGTGGAGGCGAGCGATGCGGGTCGGGTGCCGGGTGGAGGTCGGCTAGTCTAGTCTAGCCGACTGCGCCTCACCGGTGCGTCTCTGCTCGTGGAAGCTGATCGACTAGACTCGTTAATAGACGAGGCTGCATGCGAGGACCACTCATTGAGAATATTCGCTGTTATTCGATCCTCCTAGAATTGAGACTTGTTGACAGTACCTACCTATTAAGATAGTTTCGCCCTGATGATTGATGAATGTTTGTTGCAGCGCCGCCCGACCCCGCGCTAGGCGTGGCCGTGGGCCCACCGGTGGCCTACCCGCAGCAGCAGTACAGCACCGTCACCGGTAACTATCTTTGTACATTCATTAGTTCATTACTGTTAGATCACGACCGCACTGTATTTTGTGTTTTACGTATTTATTTATTGCTATAAAACCTCCTCTTCACGCCAAAACTACTGAACAGAATGAGCTGAAATTTTGCGTCTGCTGTGTAGCTCTAAGCTCTACGTTTTTTCCCATTTATCGGTTCCCATGGAATAGAAATTACCTTTGAACGTTTCCATAGAAACAACGCGTGCGCAACCGCGGGCAGAAGCTAGTGTTCTAATAGTTATAAGTAGGTACATTTACATACATAGACACTTATACAAGCAGAGAGTAGGTAGGCAGCTAATAGGTAATTTTTGTTAGGTGTTCTATAGTATAGTATGTATGAGTATAAGGTATTTGTATTTACACATAAAACAAGACCCGTCAAGTGCGAGTGTAACTCGGGGCCGAGAGTTTCGAACGTTTGTGAACAAGTTATGTACTAAAAATACCGGTTAGAGACTTCGAAATTTAATTAATACCTAAACCTAGTAGGTACCAACCTACATTTCAGATGGATCTCTCTGCATGCTTCGTTGATAGGGGGTAGCGGTAAATTTTTCGACTATTTTCAAAGTATTTCAGAAAGTATGAGACCTACAGAAAATTTAAAAACTGTTTTGAAATGTACAAACCGATACCTTTTATATGATACCCCATTCAGTGGGGTAGCCCCCCCCCCCTTTTGAAAATTATCCCCCCCTTTTTTGACCATTTTTCAAAAAGTATTTTTTCGACTATTTTCAAAATATTTCAAAAAGTATGACACCTACAGAATTTCAAAAACTTTTTTGAAATGTCCAAGCCATTACCTTTCATTTGATACCCCACTTTACTTTGTAGGTCTCTTTTAAAATTTAGACATCTCAATTTGTATGGAAAATGTTCAATTTCATTTTTCATTTTTTTTTCTTAAAATCTGTACAGGCGCACGAAAGGAGTCGGACTCGCGCACTAAGGGTTCCGTTTAATTTTAAGACCTTGTTTCTTGCCAAATATCATGCATGATTCTAGGTCTACATGAAGTAGGTACCTACCCTGTATATTTTAGTCGAGAATCAAACTTATTTTTTTTAGATAATAAACTACTAATTTAAGATTTTCAGATTTTTGACGTGACAACGTCTTATAATTCGATAGAGCCGGCTGCACGCACGAAAAAACATGACGTCATGCGGCGTTACCTCATGCGGCGTTACCTCGCTCTGAGACGTTGTCACGTTCAACTATCGTCAGTAAACCGACTTTACAGACAACCAATGTTTTTCTTCGTTATTTGTGCTATATGACCTTGCTTCTTACCAAATTTAATGATTCTAGGTCTACGGGAAGTACCCTATAGGTTTTGGGTGAATGTGATTCCCTTGGAAATTTCAAAATTTTCGGTCATAAACGGCTGTAACTTTTGAGTGCGTTGACTTGGAAGTTTAATTTATATCACGGCTTCAAGGGGTTATGGACTTGAGTATTTGATGTTAATTTGAACTCGATACGCGTTCCTGGGAAAGAAAAGAGGGTTGACAGACGGACAGACAGACAGACGGACAACAAAGTGATCCTATAAGGGTTCCTTTTTTCCTTTTAAGGGACGGAACCTTAAAAATGATCAACAAATAGATCTTTGTTGACTTGAAATAACGTAGGTACCTATAGTCTCTTTTGATCCCTGAGAGAGACGAGGCGTGCGAAGCCGCGTGCGGATGCTAGTTGGAAGCAAGCGTGGCTGCCCGCGCCCCGCGCCCCGCGCCCCGCGCCCCGCACCCCGCCGCTATCACCACTTCCTCTGGCTCGCCTCATCCCACACATCCCGAGATAACGCCGCGCCGTCCTGTTCATACTATTTATTTTATTTTATTTAAAACTTTATTCCACTGAGGTACAAAGGGTGAGCTTAATGCCGAGGCATCTTCTACCTGCCGACCAAAAACACATGTTTCTACAGGTGGTTGGCGTAATAATAATAATAATAAATCTTTATTTCAGACACGAGATCCAGTTTACATAGGTACAAAATGTAATAATTACATAATAATAACATAATAACAATAATTGACCGCATTGGACCAAAACCTATACCTAGGGTATTAAGTTCCCGTTGACCTAAAATCAATAAATTTGACAAGAAGCAATGTCTTATAATTATACGAAACCCTCGGTGCGCGAGTCCAACTCGCACTTGACGTTTTTAGGATTCCGTACCTCAAAAGGAAAAAAGGAAGCCTTATAGGATCACTTTGTTGTCCGTCTGTCTGTCTGTCTGTCCGTCTGTCAACCCTCTTTTCTCAGGAACGCGTGGACGTATCGAGTTGAAATTAACATCAAATACTCAAGTCCGTAACCTCTTGAAGCCGTGATACAAATTAAAGTTCTAAGCAACGCACTCAAAAGTTACAGCCGTTTAAGTCCGAATATTTTGAAATTTCCAAGGGAATCACATGCACCCAAAACCTATAGGGTACTTCCCGTAAACCTAGAATCATGAAATTGAGTGAGCAGCAAGATCTTATAGCACAAGTAAAGGGAAAAATCCGAAAAACATAAATTTGTAATTTATTCACTAAAAAAAATATTTTTAATGCTCGCCATGGACCAAAACCTATAGGGTACTTCCTATTGACGTAGGTTTATAAAATTTTGCAAGAAGCAAGGTCTTATAGTACAAATAAAGGAAAAAATCCTAAAACCGTAAATTTTTAATACTTATAATAACAAAAATAAATTGATTCTGTCCCTCGACAACAATATACAGGGTTGTACAAAGTACAATGAGTCAAGTCAGGCCGCAAAGCTAGTTCACCTAATACCTCACATTATAATGTGTACTTGCAAAACGTGATGTTTGTTAATACGTGATTTATATCTTCCGTATTCAGCCTTCATGTAAACTTTAATCTTAATAAACTTCAGTTGCGATCATCAATTGTTACAGGACTTATTATTCACGGTATCCCTAACAAGGGTACTTACTTCATGTTGACCAAGAATCACGATATTTGACAAGAAAAAAGGTCTTACAATTAAACGGAACCCTTAGCTTAGTGTGTGAGTCCGACTCGCACTTGACGATTTATTTTTATGTATTTATGTTTGTCGATTTCTCAATCAATGATGGACCGCTTTGGATGATTCTTTTGCAAGTTTATAGACGATCTCGAGGTTGTCCCATAAACAAATCCCGAGGAAGTAGACAAATAGTCTATCTACTGTTATTGAATGAAGGAACGGTCGGTCGGTGCTGCGCCGCGCCTGCCGGCTAGCCGGCTAGGCGGCTGCTCGAACTCATCTTGTTTAGGTACATCTATTAATATTATAAGATGACGTACACCAATTAAGTGTATTAGCTATAGGACACAGGTATACTTCATTATGATTCAATGATAGTATTACACAACAAATAATTCATAAATGTCCAAATGTATGTTATTTGATTAGTTAGAAATGTCCCTGCGTGTGAGGGCTTGCGCACTATACCTACTTAGTAACGAAAATCTTAATGAGTATATTGTACAGTACAGTACAGACTCACTTCGAGGCATGCTGTACGGTATGCTGTACAGACTCACTTCGAGGCATGCTGTACGGTATGCTGTACAATAATAATCATGAATTAGGTATGATGTCACTAAAATAACCACTTCCCATCCAAATCATATACTTGCGAAAACATTGTAACGAATAAAAACAATTTGAATTAGTCTTTAATATTTATGCCAATATTGCCAATTTTAGGTATGTAGGTACTTAGAATACAATTGGACATAATTTAATTTAAAGGGGTAGATTGGAACACATTATTTATTTATTTATTTTATTGGAAAGTCAACGGCTTAACCTAACTTAATGAAATTACTATTCTGTCAAAGTAAGATTGTCATAAATCATAATAGAGAAGATGGTTACCTTCAACATTAGTAAACCTCATTGGAACCCATTAACTTTCAGTACCAACGGGCATGATAGTGGGCAACGTGTCCGGCTACCCGCCCACCTCGCCCTACCCGGCGCCCATGGGCGCGCCCTACCCCACGGGCGCGGCGTACGGCGGCGCGCCCTACCCCGCCGTGGCGCCCTACCCGAGCCACGCGGGCGCGGGCATGCCGCAGCCGGCCACGGCGCCCAGCGCGCCCGACGCACACGGTGAGTCCTACATTATCTGAATGCCTGTGCTGTGCTTCCTCCCGCACCGCTTCAGAACTGCCCACTGCCCACTGCCCAGTACAGTGACCAGCATACCATCGATAGCTGCCAAGCTCCCTGACCACTTACAACTATCGTAATCACATCATTTTGTTTTTTTCGGTTCCGTATCCAAAAGTTGCCAACGAAATCCTATTACTAAGTCGAGTCAACCGAGTGTTGCATGGAGTGAACCAGTGTTCAATCTATTACGATGGCACGGAACTCCGGGGGCTGCCTGTCGACCATCTGTCGACGCAGCTCTCTGGAGGTACGCTGGATCCAGAACCGGTCGTTCCTCTCCGACACGTCGGGCTCCGTCATGTCCACGTCAAGAAGCATACTTTGAAAATCGAACAAAGTAGAGGAATGACGTCGGATTGACAAAAGAAGGATGGGATGGCCGATCCATTCTTTCGATGACCGTGCTATGAAAATGATTCTAATATTTATTTCTTATAGATCCGAAACGAAACGTGTCAGTTAGTGACGCGCCCGAAGTAACTTTGTGGTAAGGTTGTTCGTTTCGTGCGATCGACTTCATCCGTCAACTTCGTTCGTTATTCAAAGTAGACCTGCTGAAATGTTCGTAAAAAACTGTTGTGATATTATCGTTCCAAAATAACCGCAACGTCCGCAACACATCGAACGGCTGACCTCGTGTGTGACCACAGAAATCTTAATTGTTATTCAGATTTCTGTGTGTGTGACGTTCCTACTTTAGAATTCGTCTACATTATAGTTCGATGTGTATGTTGACACTTGATAGTTCTCTCCGCGGAAGAGGTTCGCGGGAAGTGCAGACAAGTACCCGCACGCAGGCTGTCGGTCCGGAGCCCGAGCTGACCTGATGCCGGACACGTGGGCCGCGGCCGCGGTGCCTCTGGGTCGAGACCGTTCATTATCGTTGGACGACTATCGTCTCTAGCTGTTCCCATTGTAACGACTGTGGGTCGTCGCGTCTGTTCCCATTGGACCGTGACGACATTTTACGGTTCACGGCTGTCGCCTTGTCGCCTGCACATCACATCAACGATACGATATGAATGGTGACGTTTTTTATTGTTTTACGAGTGTCGTGCTAACTGTTCCCATTAAAACGGCAATCTATCGCCACAACAACAAACGTCGTGGACGACAGTTAATCTTGTCGTCCTTTAATTATGCGAGCACCTCCATTGAGACGTATAAGCCATGATGCTTTAAACTGCGACGGAAAGTCGTCCTCACGACACAATGGGAACGCGCCCCAACGCGCGCACACACACACACACACACACACACACACACACACACACACACTACCTATCGGGCTGTGTCAGTCATTCATGTGAGCTCAGGGTCAGGCGTCACTCGGGAGACGACGAGCATTCTTTCGCAGAACATGCCGCAACAATGTATAACACTTGTATCACTTCATCATCACATCACCAGCCTCCGCCCGTCCACTGCTGGACGTGGGACTCCCTTGATGAGCGCCTGGTTTGCTCATACCTATCGTTAAATATTAAATTTAACATTTTGAGGGTGTTACACCATAATCCCCACACTGGGCGCGGGCTTGGGGTCGCAGCTCTGTTCTGCAGGAGTTCTATCACTAATCATCACACTAATATTAACTAATAATTTCCTGTTTTTAATGTTATGTATGTCTCGTCTCGTACGTGACGCCCACAACATGGTTCCGACGGAAGACCAGCGTTGTGGTAGCCTACGGCTATTACAACATATGCTGAGTCGGACGCCAATTTGTAGCTTTAAGTTTCATTAATGTAAGTCGAAGTAGTGAGTAATTGTTTTAAGTTCTTAATTTACAAGTTCAGTTCATAAGTTTACATAATGTGTTAGCAAGTAGAAAATTACTGTAACTTACTAAATGCACATCACTACAAAATACTGTATCTTAGTTACAAATAAAGATATTCTTATTCTTATTCTTATTCTTAATATTATAAACTAGCTGCGCCCCGCGGCTTCGCCCCCGTGGAAATTTATGTTTCCAACTTTCTTAATTTTTTCTTTCATAAGAACCTTCTCCTGACAATAACAAACACAACAAAGAAAGAATTAGCGAAATCGGTCCAGGCGTTGTTGAGTTATGCGCTTACCAACACATTTTGCGATTCATTTTTATATTATAGATGTGAAAGTTTGGATGGATGTATGGATGCCTCTCCTCACCAAAACTACTGAACGGATCGGGTTGAAATTTTGCATACTGGTAATTGTAATTCACACTAATTCACATGAATATTATAAATGTGAAAGTTTGGATGGATGTAGGTATGGATGGATGTTTGTTACCTCTTCTCACCAAAACTACTGAACGAACGGGACTGAAATATTGCATACTGGTAATTGTAATTCTGGAATCAAACATAGGCTACTTTTTATCCCATAAGTCAGTTCCCATGGGATAGAAATTACCTTTATACGTTACCATAGAAACAACGCGTGCGAAGCCGCGGGCATAAACTAGTATTCTATAAAATCGTGATTAACCATGCCCTATATAAACTGCTTCTCGTGATGGTTTATTTCCGCCTGCAGCTCTGGTTCGTGTCAATGCACAATGGTGCGCAGGCAGAGGCAGACCCAGGAATGCGCATTATTACAGATTTGGTCATTTGATCGATCGATTACCAGTGCGTCATATATTGATACAATCTTCATGAAATCACGCGATAGTACAGCCGTGGGTCGATATCGTAATCTGTTTGATAACAAGCAGCCCCGTCATGTTGGTACGCCCGCGCCCGCGCCCGCGCCGGAGCGTGGCTCGGCGTGGCTCGGCGTGGCTCGGCGTGGCTCGGCGCGCGGCGGAGACGTGTCGGGCGACTCCTAAACACTACTGCATCGTTATTGTTATTATCGTGCACAAGCCTATTGCGCCACGAGATCAAGTGACGTAGTAGTCGAAATTCTTTATAAGCGCCGTTAGCTCCACCTACAGGGGAAACATTGAAGTTTATCCAAACCTATACACATTTGGGATATTGCGCACATTAATTTTGCAAATGTTGACCACAAATGAGGAGGGTCGGAACAAAAACCGATAAACGACATGCTGTATTTTTTTTTTTTTTTTTTTGTAATTTCGATGCTTTTGCATAATTTTACATGATAAGCTTATTGAATCTGTTCTAAAGCCGATGAATCCAGTAGAAAAATGCGCTTAAAGTTAAATGATCTATACAGATACCGATAAATCCACTGATGAGGTAAAAGAAAATTGATATCTTAACAGAAACCGATAAATCCTACATAAATTTGATAGATTTTTATAAGGTTGAGACAAAAACCGATATATCAATTCCATTTGCTTTATGGCAAATTAATAATGGCCAAAGGAGTTTGATTTCTTCCGTCCATGATATTGGCTACACTAGAGATTTAGTCTGTGATCTATGGTCTGTGGATTTAATGACAGTGACAGAATTTAAACATTAACTGTGACGGATGAAAGAGTGAAAATCTCATCCTCTGTCTTTAATCTCTGTGGATGGTACTAAAAGCCTGAGTAATCAGAAAAAAGCAGATGTGAAGTCTCTGATGACAAAGCAATTTGGGGAAAACTGGGAGGACGATGATACTTTTGTTTGGTATAAAAATTTACTTAATGATAGACAACATGACATGACTGAAGGTAATGTTAATGAACATGTAATTACCCATGAAGAATGTGACTGCATAGAAGAAGAAATAATGGCCGTAGTATAAGTTTAATGTCATCTAATACGATAATAAATAATAAACACACTTGATTTTTATTTGTATAGTTTTTTTTTTAATTCCTCATATACTTAGTTTTAACCAAAAATGTTAATGGTTTTTTCACATAGCGATAAATCCTTAGTTGATTTTTTCAAAAAACGATAAATCCGGATAGTCTAAGCAAAAACCGCTATATCCATTTTTTTTTTTTTTCGTTTATTACTTCACACACGAATCTGTTGATTTGGCCACCAAACAATGTTGCTAATGTTGATATATTAAGATATTCTACTCTCTTTTACCTAAAAAACCAAAGAAAAAAAACGTTTTTTCCGATTTGTCAAAAATCTTAGAAAGTGGATTTAGCGGTTTTTGTTCCGAAGCTCCTCAAATACGATATAGGTCACATACGTATCAGGTCAACGATACACCGACTCAACCGCATACCTGCACTCCTGGCAGCGCTGCACCCCGGCCATCGGCCCAGCGTTCAATAATAAAGTGGGAATTCAAAGTATATCAATTCATTATATAGTTTTGATTGTGATTTTCCCCCCGACGTGACTAATAGACCCCAGTTATAAGACAAGGCATCTCCGCGAGACGCGCGCGCGCAGGGGTCTGGTTTCCCCACGACGTGACTGTTAGACCCCAGTTATAAGACAAGGCATCTCCGCGAGACGCGCGCGCAAGTCTGGTTTCGTTATCGCAACTCTGTTGTAAAGTACAATAAGTTGTTTGTTCAACAAGTGGGCAAAACTATTTTTTTGTTGAACGTGCCGATATTAAATCCCGAGCTAGCGAAGTAGTCTAGAATAGAGTCAAGAGCGTAGCGAGTGGCTCTAAAGTAGACTGCTGAGGTAGCGAGGGATTTAAAAGGCACGAAACGAATAATATTTGCCCTCGAGTTAAACATAAAACTTTTCACCAAGAACTAGCGAGAAAAATTTTGTAAGTATTAAAAAAGAGGTGTTCTGAATTCAAATTACTTTTTTCAACAAGTTCTTTTTTCCACATGCGAGCAAAACCCCCTTTGCTCACTATTTTTGAGCAGCAACGTAACCGTTTTCGAGCGAGAGTGGTGAAAAAGGTATTTATCCTGTGTCACAAAATAACGAGCAGAGTTGAGATGCGACGAGCGGGTGCGCCTGCGCGGGGAGCAGGGACTGCCTGCCTGACAGGGCACTGATCTGACCGGGGCAGCTGTGTTGTCAAACTTAAATGTGGAAACAAAACTAATGCGTAAACAACGATGCACTAACGACCGGTACAGTCAACTCGAGAAACTGCTGTCAGGATAATACGAGATAAGATAACGCAGATTACTTATGATACAAATATCTGAGCTGCGTCACGTGCTGATAACATTCTGTTTGCTTTAATTGTGTCGCTGACGCAACCATTTCCGTTCTGTGTAAATCTGTACATTACCTACCTACCTACCTACCTAATACAGAAGGCTGCACAAACATACAAACATCTCATCTCTCTTGCGTAGCAAATATTCACTTTGGTACCTTGTCGCTTTAAAAATAACTTTGGGCATTCTAAATTATTTATACATCGATTTGTCTATTAAGTTTATAGTCTATGAACATGTAAGAGATTTGGTACTATGATCGACATAATTCGCCACGGTCCATCTTCAGCAAGACGTATTGCCACAATGATGCGCACGAGACCAAACATTGAGAAGGGCCACTGAACTGCATTCTATCCGTCACTAACCGCTTCTTGGTTTAGTTTAGTTTAGTCTGATGACAAAGTGCTAAAGTGAGGCCCAGCCTTACTTTAGTACCTCCCAAACGAGCACGATGGTATCGAGTTGTGTGCGAGTCGCGTTATTCAGTCGCTTCATACAAAAATCCTATAACTGCTGCGCAGCGACGCTAAATGAACTGTCACATCTGTTGAAACTGCGCGCTTTGCGCACAACTCAAAAAATAACGCTCGTTTGTCTCAAACTCTGCAATGACTGTAAACAAGTATAATACTGGTGTTATGGTATCTAACGTCGCTTGTCTCCTCCTAGCTGTCCTAGGGATGGGCCCGGCCGCGGGCGTGCCCCCGCCGGGCTGGCACCCGCAAGGTGAGTACCCACAGCCGCCAGACACTGTGCACTTGTACACGCATACCGTCCTGTAGCGCCGTGCACCGAGTGTATCATACTGCCATCTCCACACTTGTACACAATCATACACTGTGGTGTGCCACCGACCGAATTCTGATAGATCTTGCTCAGGTAGCTAGGTACTACTCGTAGCTTGCTTACTAACACAATAAACGCGCTCGTCACAACACCTGCGCACGCAGGCTGACCATGCGCAGGCGCAGGCTCATCTGAAACGTAATCGTGAACTGTAACATGAAACAGAGCTGGTTGCGAACTCCAGTCCACTCCAGGCTTCACTTCAGAATTTATAAGTATTTTTTAAGTGTTTGATTGTTGTCTAATGCACGGACATATCAACAATATTCAAAGTGGGATAATCTTCCAAAACATTCATACAACACAAGTCAAAGATTTTGAACGTTCCATTGGAAATTTTTAATTTTTAATCGTTTTGTGTTATTGTTTTTATTGTATCATTTCATTTAAATGTTCGGTACTGTTTCATTTAAAAACGGTTCACCACCTAATTGGTGGTGAACCGTTCTAAATAAATAAATATCATATTGTAATTAGATCGGACATAAGTACTCTAATATTCAAGTATTTATTTTGGAATCCTAATACGAGTAGGTATACGAGGGTATACGAGGGTATACCTACTCTGAAGAGGTTCAGAGCTACGATCATCGCCCGCGCCGTTCACGTAGAGTAGACTGTGGAGACTAGAAAAGAAACTAACTTACATTTTGTTTGACTACCTAGTTAGTAGGAGTTGTATGATTTGATTATCATAAAATAAATAAATATTTTATTTCGCAGTGTGTTTCCTGACAATAAACGATTTACTGAGTATCTTAATGTATTCTAAGGTTTTTGTTATTGTAGAGCGTGTGCCCTCGCACTCTCGCACTCTGGGTAGTTTCTAAGAAATCAAATAATATCCCAAAAAAATATTTTTAATTGATATGGATCAGTTGACCTACCTGTAGATTGTTTGCAACCGTCCACAGTTAGCTCAATTGTTGCAATTGTAAATACTAATTGTAATTTATTTCTATTAGTTGATTGTAATTTTTTTTTGGAATTAAAGATATAAAAGAATATGTTTATATTTTTAAATTTTTGGGATATAATTAGATTTCATAATGTAATCGTTTGGTTCGACAACCATGCATTTATTAGCTCACACTCGACTATTTAAAACCGACATAAAATTATGTAAGACATTTTGCAAAACGAAACTCAACAGTGTTTCGCATTCACTAACCATACACAGCAAAATTATAATAATGTTTTATTCAGTAATAACAAAATTCAGTAATAGCAAAAGGGTCTCGGCTCAGCCTAACACCTTACCATTTTACTAGAAAAACTATCCTAGTTGGTGTTCTTCCAACACAAATAAGGTTCGTAGTTAACCGCTTACATTCGTAATGAACGCCTCACCCCTCACCCCTCACCCCTCGGCCGTAGATAGTAGACGCTGATATACTGTCGAAAGCCTTGTAGTCGCAAGGCCCTGTGAGTCGCTTAGAAAGCAAAGCGTATGTAACGTTTGTTTATATTTCCAGCGCTGCCGCCCACCTACGACCAGGTGATGTCCTCCGAGGTGAAGCACGCGACGCCCTACAACCCCTACGCGCCGCACTAACCGCCCCCCAACCACCGCCCACTGCCTACTAACGGACCGCTCAGCATGTCTCAAGTATAAATGTATGCAGGTCGCCCGGTCGCACAGTGTTCCGCCGTCCGCCGTCGGCTCGTGGTAGGAGCACATCTAGACATGTGGCCACCGTTATTCTTCATAAAACGACATAAAAGTTCTGTATTTCAGGCTGTGGTTATCAATGACGCAGGCGGTGTGTGTTAATAAAGGTGTCTATTCAGATGTCGCCCGAACCTGACTAAACTTAGTTGACAGCGTAAAAAATTGGCCATTTTATTTTAATCGTTAGACGACCGACGGCGACATTTTTAGTGCCGTCATATTAGTTTAGTTTTGGTGACATCTGAATCGGCACCATATTTGCATTACGACCGTCGTCGTCAGGTCTATTCAGGAATAATTGCGGGTTGTTGTCAAACCTGAGGCAGAGCCAAAGGTAAAAGAAGAAGAAATCAGCTCAAATTTTATTAAACTTTTAAGTACCTAAATATGTAACGCAATTCTTCCTGGATAAGCGTTCAGCGCGCACCTCGCTGTGTATCTCAGTACATAACAACATACAGCTGGGAATTAAACAAGGCCGCGGCTCGTAGACATCGAGGTCGTATGTAAATACACAAAGTGTCATTAAAACGTAACAAAAGTACTGTAAAGGACTGAAAATAAGAAAAACTGTGAAAAATATTTATAGGTAATTTCGTTGAGCGATCGTTCAGAAATACGATAATTATTGTACAATATTGTTCGTGAATAAATCTTATAAACTGTTGTATATAAAAAGCGTTGTTGTTACCCGACCGTGCTTTCTTGAAGGGTATATTTTTAAGACACTTGTAATATGCTAGCCGCCTTCACATGTGTTTATTCTAATGTGAAACGGTACTTATATAAGCCCGGCTCTGTTGTCAGTGCATTTTATACCACACTGTTACTTATTTGGTCAAGTTTAAGGTGGATAGTGCGCCGCCGCTCGGAAATAATGTGTTTTTATTACTTTCTAGGTTCTTCAAGTCATTTACTTAGCAGATAAAATGTTTGCCGCACATTGTACGAGTATGCCATTCGCTGTGAACTCACAACACTCGGCAAACAATCACAACAATAAACAATCTCTTAAAGTCATTGTGACATCAAGAGATTTTTACTGAAATCAATGTTAAGTCGATAGACTACAATTAATGGAACGTTTGTTTGTTTGTTTGTTTTAGGAAACATTCATATTAAATGGCTTACAATGTGCGCAAAACTTCTTATCTGCTTCTAAAAAAACCTGGTTATTGTTTCGCGCGTCACGCGTGTGTGTCACTCACCACCGTGACCACCGTCAGTTCCACTTTACTTATAATGTCTTAAAAATAGAGGTTTACTTATTTTGTTAAACTCCTTCGAGATTCAATATCCTATACATACTATTTCATAATATAAGGAGTAAAGTTTGTAAGTTTAGATGTAGAATATTTTCAGAACTACGGATTTTATTGTGAAAATTCTTTCAATACTCGATGGCTAATCCTGAGGCTGTGTATCAAGACGAGAGAAGCCGCTGGCAGAGGCTTGTCGTTGTTAGAGTGAGATGGTCGCTCTCCTAGTCTGTACTGTACTGTACCACTCCGGCGACCTCACGCCGAGCCTTGCAGAACTCATTCTTTACTAAAAGGTAACCTCTGGAAATTAATCAACAATTTGTTTTGAAACTATCGTGGTTATAATAACAGTAAAATCACTCGTATCGGGATATAGATAGAGAGATAGAATATTCTTTATCACACAAAAGTTGTTCATGCGCGAGCATAATGTTACATAGCAATGTCTACCTGCTAACTTTTGAGTAGTTTGGGGACAATAATTTAGTAGGTAGTGCTAGATTACAAATTTTACAGAAAAACAAGAAAATAAAATGAGTTGGTTAAGATTTGTCGTGTTTCGTGTTTTTCTTTATTTGGGAAGAAAACAACAAACTCATGGTAAAAATATCCCTGCACGAGTGATTTTATTAGTTGTCTTGTTTGAGCTGGTTTTCCTTACTTCACGCCGTCTGTGCTGTTATCTACGATTACATAATGTACTCAGATAATGATAACTCTCGCTCGTTGCTTGCTTGCTGTACGTGAACGTAAATACTAATAGTGTAGGTACCTTACCTATGCAAACATGTTGTAGGCTCAGCTTGCGGCGGCAACCAAACAGTTTAACGCGGAGACGGGCTGCCGGCCGGGCTGTTCATCCAGCTTCAAGTACCCGCACCTTCGCAGCGGCTCGTACTCCCCCCGCCGCACCCCCCCACGTAACACGGTACATCACGCGTGACGCCGTCAGTGCCCGGCTTTAGGTTTCCTTATTCATCTGCTGGGTTGACCCCACTGCTGGGCAAAGGGCTCCTAGTTTTAAGTTTAAATACATAAATAGGTACTTACAGACTTAGTTACCGTAAACAGGGTTCATTTATTTTCGGTTCCGATGCGCTTTGATTATCGAATTTAAATGATTTAGAATTGTGTTTTTTAATTTCTAGCTAATTGAAGCACCCCTCTGATGAAACTTAATGTATGTGACATTATTTCGAACCAAATGTTTTTTATATAAGTATTTACATAAGAATAAAGTTTTTATTTTTTTAATGTTTATAACAATAGGTAGGTAGGTACTGGTTACGATTCGTACCTTTGTATGATTTGTCACTTCCTACTTCTATTGCCATGTTCTAGTTAGGTTAATGAGATTTGTAAATATCAAAGATGACGATAAACTGTCTAATGCTCGACCGGTGCGCGGTGCGTCGCCTCACTGACGCCTCAGTGACGCCTCACTGACGCCTCACTGACGCCTCACTGACGTCGCGCAGCAGCGACGCGTGCGAGTGCTCGCGGCGGGTGTGATCCCGTGTACCTGAGCGCGGCTTCTCGGTGGCCTGTTATGAAATTGTAGGAAACCGCAGTCATTTTATACTAATTCTAATTTTTAAATGAAGTGTAGGTACTGCGCCCCGACTTGTAATAACGATAGTATCGAGACGTGATCGCGACGTCTGCTTTTTCTATGGGTCGTGGGCCAGCGCAGCGCCTGCGCCTGCGCCTGCGCCTGCGCCTGCGCCTGCGCCTGCGCCTGCGCCTGCGCCTGCGTGTGAGGGAACTACTCACAATGAGACGTCACGATCTTATCTCGATTCTATCGACTGGGCTCTGATTAGATAGGTAATGATAATGTTTTCTTCCAAAAATTTATAATTTTCTAAGTACATATTGTCAATGCTTAGAATAATCGATTGTTGGATAATGTAAGCTTTAAAAATAATTAAGGATGTATTATATTATAAGCATGGATTGTATCCAAATATATTGTAACAGTAGGTAGGTATATAGGAATGACAGAGATGGTACATTACGGGTTGTTCCGCACCTATTCGCAATATGTTTACCCGGACCGGACTGACTGCAGCTGGTACGTAGCAGGCGACACGCTCGACGCCGCCGCGGGCGCACGCTTTCTTATAAATATCTATGTACGATGTCGATTATTCAATGTGAGTTTTTGTTTGAAACAATGAAAGAGCAAGATAGTGCAATACGAAGCTGTGCCTGTCTCTTTCGCCTGCTGCGTCGTCGGCGGCATGCGCGAGGGTACCTGCGCTGCGCAATCTTCCACTCGCTACCCGGACTAGTTGATTTGGCGGCTACTATACCTACTTAGCTAGTTAGTTATATCAAAAGAAAGAGAAGTTGCTCTGAACTTGACAAGCCCTCGGGGAAATAGATAGTTTCGTAGAAAAAGCGCGTTAATTGGATGGAATCGAGTGCTCGTTGGGTTCTGCGCAAGTCTTAGTGTAAGTTAGGTTAGGTTAGTAATTCAAGTTAAGTACCTATTGAGAATTGTTATTTTCGTCCCGTATTTAGATACACGAAAAAATATGAATGCTTACCTACTTATACCCAGAAATTAAATATTGTTATTGGAGTTACAATAAATAAATTGTAATAAACCTTGTTTTAATTATTTCTTATGAACGTTCTAGAGATCAAAAGTGGGTAGTCTCGCCCTCTACACGTCTACACGCTGTAACGGTCCCGTATTTTACGTCCTTAAACATTGGAAAATGTCTCAAAAAGCCGCGGAAACGGCAGCGGCCAGCGCGTGAGCTGCAAAAGTGCGTACCTTAGCTGATCTTACGAAAAGAGTTTGTGATTTAGAATGCAAATTACTGGAACAAAACGCAATAATTAGTATGACGCAGAGTGAGTGAGTATACAAAATGATTAAACTCTTCTCAAGTAATTGCTGAGTCATTGCTAATAGAAAATGTAACTAAATGTAAAAACAAATTTAATTTCACTCATGTCGATGAAAAAGATATTAAAAAAGCCTTTAAACTTTTAAATACAAAGAAAACTGCAGATCTCTGGGGCGTTTCCGTTACGATTATTAAACCATTGATTGATACCATTGCAACAGATCTAGCTTTTATATTTAATGAATCTATTGATTGTGGCGTATTTCCTGATCTAATGAAATGTAGTAAAATAATCCCACTGTTTAAATCGGGTAGTAGGTCTGACCCCACTAACTTTAGACCAATATCAGTACTGCCTACATTCAGCAAAGTTTTTGAAAAACTTATTTACATCAATTGCTTAGCATTTCAATGGCAATCAAATCAAAATCAATCAAAAATCAAAAACTCTATTTCCATAAATACAATAAATGTAGGTACACTTAGAAAAGGTCAAATTATAAAACTAAGCACTGACACGGAAATAAAGTGATATTTTTTGATTTCTGTCGCTTCGGTATGTAGACTAAAGTAAAGAAGCGACGAAGAAACCTTTAGCACGGTAATATTATCCTATAAGGATAATATTACCTTGCCTTTAGCCTGTTAGTTGTTATTTTTCGAGTTGGAGCAAAACCCGTCCCAAGCTTTTTTATCCTCTAGATATTCTGATATTTTATAGTAGGTAAGCCTTTTTGCACAGCAAGGTTTTGACAATTTGTTTGAATTTATTTACTGATAATTTTTGCAACTCACTAGGAGTTTTGTTGTAGAAGCGTATACATTGCCCTTTAAAAGATACTTAGGTACATTAATTTTGTGTAGCCTAGTTGTGGGCACAGCGATCTTATCGTTTCTGGTATTCAAATTATGTTTATCGCTATTTTTAGGCAACCGATTTAGATTTTGATTTTTGAGTCCATCATGAAAATCAATCTGCTGTTGAGGGTAGCTCGAAAACTCAACTTACCAAGGTTGATACGCCAGCTGTTCCAGCCAACACTGCCCAAGCAAGACCTATGAGACAAGTAAGATTGAATGCTGCAGCTGCAAAGGCTACTAAGGTCTAATAAAAAATTGGTTGTCTGTAAAGTCGGTTTACTGACGATAGTTGAACGTGACGAAAATACTGATGGAATGGTAGCATTTGATACTCGATCAAAACATGTAAATGTATGTAATGTACTATAGTATAGCAGCTGTCCACGCAGACGCATCGCTCACTCAAGTAGGAGAGAGACGGATGTCGAGCGCTCTCGCTTGCACTTCAAGCCTTACATGGAACGCCTCAGAGCGAGGTAACGCCGCATGACGTCATGTTTTTTCGTGCGTGCAGCCGGCTCTATCGAATTATAAGACGTTGTCACGTCAAAAGCAAATCTGTTAGCTCGTCATCACTAACAACATATTGTGACGTCACACAACCTGTGCTAAGAGAAGCGCAAAGTGTGGCCACGAAACCAACGACTAATGAGACCTGCGATAATCTAACGATCGACAAGACAGTCGAGAACAAAGTAAATACTTATTGATAATGATAACCAATGGAAGGAAGTCGTCAACAAACGCACTAAGAAAAAACGTAAGATTGTGACCGGGACTGGAATTCAAAACGATGACTTACAAACAGTCGAACGAATTAAGTACATCTACAAGCTTGGTCCTTAAAACCAAAAACCACCGAAGGAAACATCCTAAAGTACATCAACTCGATTGAAATCTGCGATCAATATACAGTTCAAAAGAGAACGATCAAAACTGACAAACATGCTTCGTTCGTTATTGGATTCCCCGAGAGTTTATACAACACACTCAGCTCGCCGAGTTCGTGGCCACCGGGAGTAAAGATATCGGACTGGTTTCTCGTCAGTGATTATCGGAGATGTATCTCCGGTAATCACTAACCTTAGTGACCACTTAGCAGTCCGCGCTAAGATCTACCTACTGTGGAAAAGTAAGTCCAATAAAGAGCTAAAGCCTTATAGGGATTATTCGGACATAAACCGGGTTGTAAATTCCGAACGGGGAAAGTACAGTGCAGTGCATGTGCTGTTGACTTCGCGGACACTATTATTAATATTAATTTTGATGGTGCGAAATTTGAGTCGAAGCAGCAGGCAGTGAATACTATGAATGCGAGGTTTGTAGGCGCAGCCTCGGCGCGCGGAGCCCCCGCGGCTGATCTGCCTAGCGTGCAGGCGGCTCTGCAGCGCCCGCCGGCTGATCGGTCGCTACGGTTTGTGACATTTACTGCAGGTGCAGTACATCATATTATTATGAAACGGATACCTCCGAAGCCATCTAAAGATGCGTATGGTATCTCGATGAAACTGTTGGCGATGGCGGCTGATCCGCTGGATGCCGTGGCCGCCGTAGTATCTGGTACAACAATAGACGCCCTGGAACATAACATAAACCTCACCGCGTCCACACTTGCCGAGTGGTTCAAAGCAAACGGGCTTGTTTTGAACATCTCAAAGACGCACTTTATGCACGTATGCCTGTCTGGACATCTACCTAGAGCCTTATCGGTTGTCGCGGATGGGATGCCTATCGAACAGGTAGCTAAAACCACATTTCTAGGTTTTGAGCTTGACAGGAGTCTCACGTGGGAGTACCACATTGATAAAGTGTGCGGAAAGCTTGGTGGCGCATGCTACGCGCTCAGTCGCCTGGCCAGATTCCTGCCAAGGCACGTGGTACGCTCCTGTTATTATGCGACTGTCCATTCACTTTTGCAGTACGGAGCTGAACTGTGGGGGCGTGCTGCCGACTGGGAGCGCGCATTCCGCAAGCAGAAGCGTGCTATACGTGTAATAGTGAAAATACCGCAGGACGTCTCCGCAAGACCTCACTTTAAAGAGCTGGAAATACTCACTCTCCCATGCATTGTGATGTTCCAGGTATCGGTATACGTGAGGAACAACATTGAATTGTTCACTAGGAATAGTGACGTTCACAGGTATAACCTCGCCCAAGACCCTGCATCGTACTCTCGCGAAGTCGGGGAAGTAACGCGCATGATGGGACCGACAGTGTACAACAATCTTCCTGAAATTGTCACGAAGGCAACTAGCCTCACATCCTTCAACATCAAACTGAAGCACTGGCTCGCTAACCACAGCATTTTAACATTTTCTGTTATTAATAAAGAACTATGAACTATAAAATAAATAAAAATAAAATAAAATAATTTATTCAAAATAGCTTAGGACTAGAAAGATAACAAAGGGTTTTATCTTAAATTCTATGGTATTAAATAATGCGTGTGCCTGAACTAGGTAAAACCTGTTTTTCAGGCAAAAACAGTGCTAACAACAAATAAATTTAAGTAATCAAATAGGTACATATAACTTACTAATTATATGGTGCATACTTTAAAATAATTACTTATGCTACCTACGCTAAAACTAGTTTAAATAATAAAGGTGTTTGCAGATTTTTGGCCTACTTTGAAACAGTCAATAAATTTTCTGTGTCATCATATGACATACATTGCAGTGTGTCCTTAAGTTTTTTCTTACAACTATTATAATTTAAGGAATAAATATCGGCTATTGCTAGCGCTTTCAGTGACATATGGGAGGGCTGCGTGTTGTTTAAGTACAATGTTCATTATGAATAACTGTCGAACTGATAATACTTCACATGATTTGAAAAGGAGGTTTGTAGAAAAAATAAAAGGACGGAAAGTTGATACTTTAAGTATCGCTCTTTGTGCTCTTTCGACAGTTAGTAATAATGTTTTACCCACTCCACCCAATGATGTAATGCAGTAAGTCAAAATGGATTCGCATAAGGCCCGGTAAACTTGAATAATAAGTTTTCCTATGAACAGCTTTTACAGCTACGAACAATTCTTAGCCTGTAAAAGCGACTTATTACTACTAGATACTAGGTACATATCTATCTAGATAATAGATAAACTATTTGTAATATTTTTGATTATGACGTGTTATACTTGAAATGAACGCAATAAATGATTATTGATAATTGATTATTATTGATCCCCAAAAGGGCTAGGCCTAACCGCGGTCCGGTGGTGCTCGACGTGCAGCTCCAATTTCACCGTTTGCTGACAAAACCAAGTTATTCAAGTTCAAATTCGAAATAAGTAGGTACTTACCTATTGTGTGACACATGATTTCTGTGTGTGGTGCCGGCTTAGAATTTGCACCACCCCAACTCTTCCTTTGGTATCCACCGGGGGGCGGGCAGCAGCGCCCCAGCAGAACAATTATACTACCGTACTACGATCCCCAACCCGCGTGCCCAGCGTGGGGATTATGGGCACTAAGGCGGTAGCCAATCAGGCGTTTGTCAGGGTTAGGTCTGCGTCCAGCTATAGACCATAGGCTGTTGACGTTGAGATGTGACTTGCCAGCTCTTGAACTGGGTTTACCTACCGCTAGAACCGGACCAACTTTGTCTGTAAAATGAGCTGAACTCATTTAAGGCGTTAAACTGAGTTTATCATAAATTGAACGCGGCCAATTGCAACGGTGAAGTTATACCTACCTACCACTAGAGGACGGTAGATCGACGTAGTACATTACCTTGCACACGATGCCCTCAGGATCGGTCGACATCCGACCACCAGCAGGCGGCAGGAGTGGGGGGGGGGCACGTCTCCTGTACTAGCAGTGCGCGGTGCGCAGGCGCGCGTCCTGCGGCGCCGCTGCGGCGCGACGACTCGTCCTGGCTGTCCAGGGGTGACACAACACTTCAGCAGGAAGACCTACCTCGTCCTCGGACAATGTCAACCCATCGCTGGGCACAGATCTCTCTCGACTCGAAGGGGCTCGCTTCACGCAGTGGGCCATATTTGGAGTGCCAAATGCGGTTAGGAAAGTTTGCTCTGCAACGGGCAGGGAATGTGTTAACTAAGGCCTGGAGATAGAAGCTGCCGTCACAGAACCGACAAATCATTACGTCAATCAGATTTAATTAGTTACAAGCAGACAACCAAGTTCGTAGGTAAGTTGTTCCAGCCCTGCGTGTAGGGGCCGCCGCCGCCGCGCCGCCGCGCCGCCAGGTCGGCGCCTCGGCGGCGCGCGGTCGCACTTGTTGCCGGTTTGTCTCGACACCCCTCCATCCCCCCACTTGCCCCCGTCGTCCTAGAGGGGGGACACCACGCACAAATAATTCGAGAAAAATAACACGTCATTCTCCAGGAGATCATACAGGGATGCAATCAGGAGGCTAGGAGGGGCTGAAGAAATTCGGGTTATTAAGTGAAGTGAACCGAACACGTTGATTCAAACGTGTGCTCTATGTAGATGCCTACTTAAGATTGAGTTGAGAGGAAGGTAGGGATGAAACTAATATCATTTTAGGTACTTACCTAGGTAGATTTAGGTATCTAGGTTCACTAGGTTGGTTTCACAATCACAACAAATAATTTTTGTTACTTTGTTAAATTTAATGTTGTGAGTGTTGTTTTGTATGCTTTCTTTCCATAGTTTTTTAACAAATTTCAACTTAAACCTGCCGACCGTCTGTTATCGTTGGTATTTAGTATTCAATCGAGGGAGTTCAATTGAGACAGGAGCCGGCCGGGGACACGAAGCCCGCCCTGCGTGAGTGAGTCACGGCATCACCGCGTCGGCGTCGGGCTCGGAGGCGACGCACGCGAGCATTGTGTCGTCTCGGGCGGGCGGAGCTCCTGGCTTGGGAACATTGCACACTTAGCGAAGGAAGCCGGAGAAGGCAGCCCGGCTTAGCAGAGATGGATCATGTTTTATTACTTAATTGAACATGCAGATGAGTGGGGTCGTTGACCTAGGATCTTGAGACAGGTCACTCCACAGGACCTTTCATAAAACACGTAAGTACTTCAGTTTTAAACTAAATTGTTAATTTAATCTGACAACCTGATTGTACTAAGTATATAAATCTACTTTCATCCAAAAACATTGTTGAAAACTAGCTGCTGCCCGCGTTTGCACACGCGCTTTTACCAAATAAAACCCTCTTTTCTTTCAAGATAATATCTTGAGAGAAAACGTCATTACTTATTCTAGGACGTATTGACAAAATGCCATTTTTTATTTCATCTTTAAACCTAGAGGTCACGCTCATATTTTATGTCCATAAGTATTTAGATTTTAAATAATACCTACCTAGGTACTTAATCAAAACGGTGACAAAATGTAGATTGGTACCTAAAACTATATTGTGCCATAAAGAAATTGCTATGGCACTCATTAGGGGAGGCCTATGTCCAGCAGTGGACTAACATAGGCTGATGATGATGATAAACAAGTTAGACAGTTTTTTGTTGCTTCTGTAAATTAGCCAAATGTAGATACTTACGTCCCTATGGAACTCGATATAATCTCTTAAAGCTCTTTCCATTCTTCATTAGGATCAGATCAGTTATGACCTCGTCGTGATTGTGTAAAGAGACTAACTCAGATACCTGCCTGTGTAAAGTTGAGTAGATATTTATAATGTGATGTGGAGAGAGATGAGTGTGTGGTGTGGGTGGTGTGCAGCATGGCGGGTGGCAAGGTGGTCCCGGCGGAGCGCGCGCGCAGCCACATCTCCTACTACGTGGTGATGGCGGCCATACTGGGCCTGTTGGCGCTGCTCTGCTGCTACGTCTGCTACTTCTTCATCTCCAAGATCAGAGGTACCTACCAAGTACCAACTGGCGTTAGTATGTAGTTAATTAAACGTATGTAGTTAATTTTCAATAAAAACTCGGACCTACTCTTTATGTTCAGTACCTAATATGAGATGGATCTTTTGCTTTTTCCGTTGGCATGTCATAAGTATAAAAAAACTCGCATAATCATTGGGCTCAAGCTCCTGTGATGATTCTTATAGAATGCCCCTAATGATTGTGGCTGACTGTGCCATCGTCCACAGAACTGTCGGGCAGCGAGCTCCCGCCGCCGACGACCTCCGCGACGCCTTGCAACAAGAAGACGGAGCAAGCTGCCTACCCCGTGCAGCCAGGTGACTCTCATAGTCTATATCGGTCGAGTTAGAAACTTTTAATAATTTCGCTACTGAAGAACTGATTTTGAAATGGTAATATAAGTAAGCCGGCGACTGACTGAAACAATTCAATGTAACGTACCTTTCGCAGCAAACTAGATTATGCTCACCTTGGCACTATCGACTGACTAAACATTCTGAAACTCGGCTCGCTGTAAGTGTAGTTCTAAGAATGCTTGCATCTTAACGTAACGACGATGACTTGTTCCGGTCAGACGTTGGCTTTAGGGCTTCCCCCTTAGGTAATCCTATCCTAAAGCAGTTCTTCAACAGTTCTATGTGTTCCAGTGGTCCGAGACACCGCCACCGCGATGGCAGCGCTCTGCCGTCAGTTGCCGGCGGGATACGTGCTGCAGGGAGATCAGGTCAGTCTTAACCATTCTATATTACCTACTAGCCCTATCGCTGACGCCTATGCGTAGGTTATGACAGCTGGTCGTGCATACTAACTACTGTTTGCCTAAATTATATGTCATTAACAAATGTTGTCCCTCCCAGGTGTTCCCGGGGGCCCGCTCCCCCGCCCCCCGGCCCGCGCACGCCAGCCCCTCACCCCCCGCGCCGCGCCCCGCCGACGCCCCTGAGGTAGAGGCTCAGGGTAAGGCGCCTGAGGAGCCGTGCACAGGTGTAGAGGTGGCGAGCGTTGCCGTGGAGGCTGCCCGGTAGATACGGACGGAGGGGCTGTCAGACGGTCTTGTTCAGTGTTCCTGGATTGTGCCCGTAACGTTAGTGTTTTCAAAGGATTAGTTCCGAGTGTTCCGACGCAGGTAAGAAAAAGGCGTTTGTGGTGAAAAATTGTTTTTGTATGTTTCTGCTACAGTTTGCTCGAAGCAATATTCCCATTTTTTTACAAAAGAATAGTCGGTTTCCGATATATCTTACTTTTTAGAAACCGACTATATCTTCTGTAAAAAAAACTGAGTTTCGCTGAGTGTTTATACCATGTTAGATGAAACTCGGCGAAGCGATTCTAAAATTAAGATGGTTTAAACTTTAAATGGAAACTCGTCGGTTTTTTTTGTAATTTTCACTTGGGTGCGTAATACCTATGTATCGGAAGTTTGTCCTCCATCCATTTGTCCATCTGTAAAGATATGTGACGTGAGATGCAAACTTCATCTTCGTGGAAGTTAAGGAGTTTTGATGTATCTTTGACATTGTTGTTGAAGCTTTTCATAGATGTAAGTTTAATAAAATGTTTAATATATTATGTACACATATAACCGTCCTCAGCAAAAGTTGTAGCTGTGACCAAGACAAGTATTTACTTAGGGTAAGAATTGTTATCGTCGCTAATTGTGGACCTATTTAGGATAACTTTTGTACTTGATGCCAAACATTTAACCTAGGACTATATTTTATCTTATGTATTTTATTATAATTATCTAAAGTCTTTCTAAGTAAAAAAAATGTATGCTTGCCGTGTGTTTCAAATAAAATTAAAAAAGTAAAAAGAAAAGATTTTTATTCCTGTTATATGCCTACATGTTTCAATAAAACAAGATTGTAGAACAGTTCTTTATTAACATCGTCTGCGACTTGACTCGACTCATATTCGATCACTACGATCTGTTAACATTTACTTACATTGGAAGACAGCATCAGCACAGCACAGCATCAAAAATATTCGCAACGTTTAGTATTTTACCATGTAATAAACTTTCTTACTGTACCTAATAAAATAACGTAACATTTTTACTTTCATTAAAATATTTCTATGACTTAATTGACCTTACCTAACTATATTTATACAAAACTATTATGAGTATAACTCTACATTATTAATTTAAAGGAATTTGAGGTAATAAATTGTTATATCTTCTTTAAAAACTAAACCTGTGGCAGGACAAAGTAATGTGCCTCACTTACTGTTTGTAATATTTTCATATCGTATAAGTAAAGCGCATGGATTTGGACTTTTATAATCTAATTAAAAATGAGCTATAAAGGTGCGCGTTCACATGCCAGCATCAGAAGATTCGCACTGGCCACGCAAGTGCGAGCACGCAACCGCACCGCACGGAGCGGATGCAGCGGACTATCGGCAATGCCGCCGCGCCCGCGCCGGCGAGCCGCAACTTTCAAACAACTCAGGTTACAGAGGACGCACCACCCGGCCTTCCGCTCAATAAATCCGTTTGATGCGGTCAGTGCTGATCGTTGAGGCGGGCATGAGAACGTGCACCCTAAGTTCTACCTATACTCGTACATTAAGCTCTTTAAACATATTCTTGAACATACTCTCAAATCAAAAACACGGATTTCTCCCACATAAGAAAGAAAAATTTTGGTTACAGTTAACTTTCAATGACAGTAAGGGATGAGGAATCTCATTTCACAAAGTATTATTCGATTTGAACACCTGGTCTTGAAATTCTGCAATGCGATCAAAGTTATCAGAGGAGGCGTTGCTCTCGCACAGCGGACACAGCGGACGGCCTGCGGATGGTGGCTGCTCTCAGATGGCGGTCTCCTTCCGCTTTGGCGAGGCTAGAACTGAGAGCTGGTCGTAGGCGGGCGGGGGCTCCTGCGCCCCTTCCAGCTCCAGGTCCAAGTCACTCTCTGAAACAGTAAACAACCGCTCCTTCAGGGATCAGGACAAGGATGGCATCATTCGTTACTTCATAAAAACACTTATGCACAGGAAAAAGCTAAATAACTGATCGTAGTTCATGCCTTTTACGTCATCCACCATGTACAAAATCCGAAAAGATGCTGAAAAACATCGTGTCGCTGAAAAACATAATTCGTTGGTTGCTAGCCTGCTAGTCAACCAATTTTATTACTTAGCTTACAGTTCTTTTTCCTATTTTTAAATCCATTTTTCTCTTAGTTCGTATAATTATCATGTATTCTGTGTAAGTTTTGTAAGTAAATAAATGTGTATTCTATTGTAACATTTCATAAGACTACATGAACCATGAAGGCTTTTCCGCTGATGTTCTGAAATCTCACAAAATGCTATGTCGGATTTTAAAAACAACAAACAACATAGGCTTTTCGGCGCTGAAAAGAGCTATCACTCACCTGAGAACGCGCCAGACTCAGGCCTCTGTGGCGGCCCCAGGATGTCTCCGTCGCTGGCGTGCCTCGCGCGCAGAGTGCGCGGCGCAGGGGCTCTCAGGCCGCCCCCCGGGGCCAGCCGCCCCGCCGCGCCCTCCGGCAAGAAACCCTCGTAGCCGGCTGGCTCTAGACATGCACACCCACACACAGACACACACCAGGTTATAGGACACAGGAAGCAGCGATAGATTAAATATTCGAGCATTTGAACATCTCAGGCACACACATTCAAATGTTTTTGCATGAAGCCGTAAGGCAAATCGCATTTTCGTAACTTCACGATCCAAACCAAAGCATACAATGTTACAGTAGTTGCAAGTATTTTGCCGCCTGCATATTCGTGTTAGCGTGTTACCAACGATAACGAGACTTACCGACCGACGGCGGTGGATAGACTGGCTTGGACAGACTGACCCTCGACTCGATGGAGTGGTGCTCTGCGCCCGAGCGGTCCAGCGACTCGAGCTGGTCGATGACGTCATCCAGGTAGAAGCCGAGCAGCCTCGGCTGGCCCTCCTGCAGCGGCGCCAGTGCGCGCCGCGGGCGCTCCTTGCTGCGGATCGACTCGTTGAAGCTCTGCTTGGCCTCCTTTGCCTTGTAGATCGACCTGGCTAACAGATCATCTCGTTTCGGCGAGTTGTAAGCGCTCACATCATTATCTCCGATGTAGAAGGTGGACATCTCCGTCGCATCGCAGTCTTTATCCTCTTCCACTCTCTTCTCTTTCCCTTTCGATGATTTGATATTGGTGTAATGTTTCTTGCAAGGTCTGCCAACGATCTGGTCGTCCGTCTTATGTTCTCCGTTCTCCTCGTGCTGCGGAGTGTCAAGGCTGTCGCTGGAGATAGAGCGTGTGTCGAGGGTCTCCGGTCTGAGCGGTATGTGGAGCTCCCTGGCGGAGCGGTCCCAGTCGCGGCGGTGGATGACCTCGTCGATGACGCTGGGCGCGGAGTGGTACCGCGCCGCCTCCTCTGCGGTGAGCTCGTGGTGCGACTTGCGCCGCCCGATCTCCTCGTGGCTGCGGTGCGCTGATAGAGGCTCCTTCTTGTTTCCTGGAAACAAAACTCAAAGTCAAACCTTCACTAGATCATAAGCTCTTGGGAAACATAGAAAATAAAAACTTGAGAGGTGTCAAGGGACACCCGGATGGAACGAAGTTCCTTTCGATTAATAGTGGGCGTGGGAGTCACAGCACGACTTGCTTCGCTCGCCGTGTGCCGTTTTCTCTCAACTTCTTGCTTTGATCTCATCAGTTGTTCGCAGTAGGGTTCAGAATCGATGGTCCTGCCTGGTGGTAACAGCTCATAATGAATAATGCCCTTCCAATCCCACCACACACACAGCATCACCTTGTTGCGAGTTAACCCGGGTTTCGCCACAGTCTGTGAAGCCTGACCGGCCTTTGACTACGACCTTTTTCGCACGTTCTTGTCGTACGTGATCCACTTTTCATCACCAGTTACCAGCTTCTTCAAAAATGGTTCGGTTTTATTACGTCGTAATAAAGAATCACAAATGAGTACACGGTTCATTAGGTTTCTTTCAGTGAGCTCGTGAGGTACCCAAATATCGAGCTTTTTTGTGTACCCAGTTTTTTTTCAAATGCACCTAAACAGTTGTGTGGTCAAGTCCCAGTTCTGCAGCTACGTCGTAACTACTGATATGCCGATCTTGCTCCACTTTTTCAAAAAATGGCATCCATTTTATCCGTAATAGGGCGACCAGAGCGACGTGCATCTTTGACATCAAAATTTCCGGATTGAATACGCTTAAACCTTTGTGCTACTGTCACACTTGTAAGCTATTGGAACGAAGTTCCTTATCGCGCGTTGTGAAAGGGGGGCTAGACGGAAAAAATTCTCACGAATAGTTGGAACGACTTGCTTCGCTCGCCGTGCTGTTCCCCATACTAGACACATGCCCCCCGTCATCAAATAAGTAATCCTCACCCTCTTAAGGCCGCAGAAAACTGATATATCCCGCTCACTCCAATGACACGTTGCGCGAGCGAGCAGAACACACGATTGTTCGAATCAAAGCGCACCTCGGCTCAACTCGGCTGCGGTCGTCGCTTCGGTTCTTTTCAGTTCTCTTCGTCAAAATGTGTCGTTCCAACTATTCGTGAGAATTTTTTCCGTCTAGCCCCCCTTTCACAACGCGCGATAAGGAACTTCGTTCCAATAGCTTACAAGTGTGACAGTAGCACAAAGGTTTAAGCGTATTCAATCCGGAAATTTTGATGTCAAAGATGCACGTCGCTCTGGTCGCCCTATTACGGATAAAATGGATGCCATTTTTTGAAAAAGTGGAGCAAGATCGGCATATCAGTAGTTACGACGTAGCTGCAGAACTGGGACTTGACCACAAAACTGTTTAGGTGCATTTGAAAAAAAACTGGGTACACAAAAAAGCTCGATATTTGGGTACCTCACGAGCTCACTGAAAGAAACCTAATGAACCGTGTACTCATTTGTGATTCTTTATTACGACGTAATAAAACCGAACCATTTTTGAAGAAGCTGGTAACTGGTGATGAAAAGTGGATCACGTACGACAAGAACGTGCGAAAAAGGTCGTAGTCAAAGGCCGGTCAGGCTTCACAGACTGTGGCGAAACCCGGGTTAACTCGCAACAAGGTGATGCTGTGTGTGTGGTGGGATTGGAAGGGCATTATTCATTATGAGCTGTTACCACCAGGCAGGACCATCGATTCTGAACCCTACTGCGAACAACTGATGAGATCAAAGCAAGAAGTTGAGAGAAAACGGCCGGAATTAATCAACAGAAGGGGTGTGGTTTTTCATCATGATAACGCTAGACCTCACACACTTTAGCCACTCAGTAAAAATTAAGAGAGTTTGACTGGGAGGTGTTAATGCATCCGCGTTTAGTCTCTTCAGAATTATTTAGGCAGTGTCAGGTTAACATCACGAGAGGACTGCCAAAACTACTTGTCGCGGTATTTTGATCAGAAGCCCCAATTTCTATAGCAATGGGATCATGTCCCTACCTACAAGATGGCAAATAGTTATCGAACAAAATGTTACCCACATACTTGAGTTAAATGTAAATAAACTAAGTACTTATATAAAACATTTTTTTATATAAGTACTTAGTTTATTTACATTTGTTTGAAATTTCTTTAAAAATGCGAAGAATATTTTTCCCCAACCTATTATTTATCAGTAGGTACTATCGATCTCCAATTTTACTGTTTACCTGAGTCGAAAGTTTTGCTATAATTTCCTTTACATTATTGTTATTGTACCTAACACTGATTGAGTTTTCACAATAAAATCGCAGTTACTTCAGCTAGAGGCAGTTTGGCGCTCGTCCAAAGACATGTCGCTACGATATAGGTCAAGGTGAATTCCCGTTACTTACTGTGTACTTATTGTACGCAGGGGTTGATTGTAAGAGCCGTTCAGTGACCCTAATGACGGTGCTGATTTTGAGCAATAAGGGTAAAAATCTAGCTCTCTGTCCGTCTCTACATCTCGGAAGATGTAGTAGTGTGTAGGTACAGCTGTAAAGCACCAATAGTCCTCCGCTACTTCAAAGAACTGGGCTGGACAGGTCACAGCACTCAACACTCCTTCGCGCGGTGTCAGCGCTAATGAAGTAGAATATGTTTACCGGAGGTGGTGGGCAGATGCAAGGACACTGCACTGCTCCCGAAGCGGTTTCCAAACAAATGGCTCGTCCTGCGTGACCCTGATTCTGAAAACAATGTATAAAATCTTATATTAATATGTGGAAAGTCATTATTTTTATTAAAAAATCATAAATAACATACCTACCTATTTGTTAATTAACAACTTCTAACATTAAACAAAGTAATTCGCCACTTCCAGCGGTCGTCGCTAGATCTTTGAAATGTGTCAAACAAAATGTTTTGTATTGTCACAGATATTATAATAATATACTAGTATTGTATTCTTTCTTTCTTCACCGTCTTCATACTGACGCCTACCCACCACTTTTTAGGTATTTTTATCTGACAGTAATTTAATTACTTAAGTACGCCTTAACACAATAATAACATTCTAGAATATAAGATTGGTTCTCATGCAGTGAATGTAATAGTCTTTATGAGAAATAAATGTCTTTAACCAGAATTCCACGACTAATGTAGGTCTGTTATATCTAGGTAGTAGGTATAGAATGGCGGAACAATGTTACTATAAAAATCTGTTAAAGTCTACAAAGATTAAAAAAAAAAACAAAAAAATTCAACAGTACATTAACAGCGATGCAATACAATGTGTGGCGTGCGTGAACTTACCGTGTTTTATTGTGGATCGTCGACTTTGATTTTTTTCTGAGCTTGTATCTGAAAAAGTTAATTTTATCTTTTAGTTTTGATAGGAAATATTCAACTATACTTCACATGTAACTCTGAAATAAATGTCGAGACTTTCAAATATTATTCTGACCGTGTCGTCCCCGTCCCAGTCTGAGTAGAGCTCTGGACTGTCCGTCGCGAAATCTTCAAAACATGGAATCTGTTGCGAAGAGACTTTCTAAGTTATTTATTCATCAGTGTCCTCCAGCAATCAGTTAGTCTCTCACTGGCGCTGCTCATGGGTAAATAAGTGGATCAGGGGATTTCAGGAACTCTTGTCCACAAATCCCCTGTGCGTCTTCTCTTTGAGCCGACAGGGGATTTCTGGACAAAAAGTCAGTTACTAATCCAAGAGAGACAGCATGCCTCGCTCTCCCTCACCTGACTTAGAGTCGGGCCAGCAGCAAAGGTAGTACATCAGCAGCATCGGCGCACACCACGCCGACGAGGCCGACGCCGACGGGCTGGGGCCATCGCGCGCGCCCATAGCGCCTGCAAGGACTAACTACATGAGAATACGCGGTCGGGCTTGCTATCCCATTACTTCAGGAACAATCAAAACCTTATCGCCTATTACAATAAGAAAAAAAATATTATAAATCGGTATTTAGTTTTAATTAAGGGGTCCAATTAATAAAACTTAAGTAAAATTATTTTGTCACTACTTTACCAAGCGAACACCGCGAACAACATACCCGTTCCCAGAGACTTCGGAACTCCTCTGCGCCCGCGGTCTCCTTCAATTCATTTTGTCAATACATTTTCAAATGTCACCACATGGTTTCACATAATTCGTAAATTTTTGCTCCGTTATATTAATAATGTACGTTATATTAATAATGTAGTGGTCGTAACAACTGCGTCCTCGTTACATGTGGAGTGCAGAGAGAGAGTGGAGTGAATGCCTCAGGCTCCGGCCCCGGTCGGCGACTGGAGCCCGCTCTCGCCGGCCGGGCGCCGGGCGGGGCCGCGACACACTGGGCGACCGCTGAAGGACACACTTTAGGACGGGGGTAGAGCTACTGGTGGAGATGTTGGCACCAATTTGCTTTGGTGTGGTGTCAAAGTACTTTCTAGAACCTAGATAGATGTAAAATAGAGATAACTACAGATCTACTTTAGAATTCGAATGTTTTTATTATTTTTTAACTTTTAATTTTTTTTTAATTATCTTGTTTAAGTAACACTAACAGAGGGATATTTTTTACATTCCTTGCTTCGTTGCATATCTGCGAGATCAATTTAAATTGAAATCACTCATCTCACAAATACTAGGTACATACTAACAAAAATGAAAGTAAGAGTTAGCAAGTAAGTAACCTAACCCATTTGAAAAGCTTTTTAATTAGGTCCTTACCCCTATCCCCGGCAAGTCTCCCGGTGTGCCCGAGGGCGCGGCGCCGGAGTGGCGGCCGGCATCGATCCCGCGCCGCTGGACCACACACATACCTCCTACACGTCGCTACGCCGTACCGCGGCCTCCTACCCATCCTACTGATCACTAAAAGGCGAAAGTTTGTGGAACCGTGGGATGTTTGGCCGAAGACCAGCTAAATGTGTTCATCAGCTAACTTACGTTATACAATGTCACAAATTAGTGGCTATATTTAATTATGTCAGTACTCTCTTAAACGGACTAATCCGAGTATATGTGTGTGTGAAGCCGCGGGCAGAAGCTATAGTGCTAAATACACACGTCTGTCTGTGTACCAGATAACTGGGGTATAGGGTCGATGGGACATTTGGGGAAGTTAGTAAGTAGGTTGTTAATAAGTATTATTGTAATGATAGTCAATCTTAATAATAATTATAATGGTATATAAGATATTGAAGATAGATTTGTTTGGTGGATCTAGTTTGGTTTGATAAGGTTGCGGGCTAGGCGCCGGCACAAACTATTGTTTGCATGGTCTGCGAATAATTTTTCTGTCTGGGGTCTGAGTGTTTTCTATGTAAGCACTTATTTATTTATATACTAGCTGCGCCCCGCGGCTTCGCCCTTGTGGAAATTTATGTTTCCAACTTTCTTAACTTTTTCTTTCATAAGAACCTTCTCCTGACAATAACAAACACAACAAAGAATGAATAAGCGAAATCGGTCCAGCCGTTCACGCGTGATGCCGTGACCAAGATAAACGGGTTTCACTTTTATATATATAGATAGATAGATAGAATCTAGTAAGTACCCCAAGTCCTGCTTGCTTTGGGACGAGATGATGCTGTGTGGGGTGAGAATGTCTCGTCATAGAGAAAGAACTCGCTGAAGAACCTGCATACAAGTATACGTACAGTATTCAGAGGTATTCCATCGCCATAGCGACCTACAGCGCGGCTACGGCGCTACGAGCTGCTGCTACGTCGTAGCGAGCTACAGCGCGGCTTCGGCACTACGAGCTGCTGCTACGTCGTAGCGAGCTACAGCGCGGCTTCGGCGCTACGAGCTGCTGCTACGTCGTAGCGAGCTACAGCGCGGCTTCGGCACTACGAGCTGCTGCTACGTCGTAGCGAGCTACAGCGCGGCTTCGGCGCTACGAGCTGCTGCTACGCCGTAGCGAGCTACAGCGCGGCTACGGCGCTACGAGCTGCTGCTACGCCGTAGCGAGCTACAGCGCGGCTTCGGCACTACGAGCTGCTGCTACGCCGTAGCGAGCTACAGCGCGGCTTCGGCACTACGAGCTGCTGCTACGTCGTAGCGAGCTACAGCGCGGCTTCGGCGCTACGAGCTGCTGCTACGCCGTAGCGAGCTACAGCGCGGCTACGGCGCTACGAGCTGCTGCTACGCCGTAGCGAGCTACAGCGCGGCTTCGGCACTACGAGCTGCTGCTACGCCGTAGCGAGCTACAGCGCGGCTACGGCACTACGAGCTGCTGCTACGCCGTAGCGAGCTACAGCGCGGCTTCGGCACTACGAGCTGCTGCTACGCCGTAGCGAGCTACAGCGCGGCTACGGCGCTACGAGCTGCTGCTACGCCGTAGCGAGCTACAGCGCGGCTTCGGCACTACGAGCTGCTGCTACGCCGTAGCGAGCTACAGCGCGGCTACGGCGCTACGAGCTGCTGCTACGCCGTAGCGAGCTACAGCGCGGCTTCGGCACTACGAGCTGCTGCTACGTCGTAGCGAGCTACAGCGCGGCTTCGGCGCTACGAGCTGCTGCTACGCCGTAGCGAGCTACAGCGCGGCTTCGGCACTACGAGCTGCTGCTACGCCGTAGCGAGCTACAGCGCGGCTACGGCGCTACGAGCTGCTGCTACGCCGTAGCGAGCTACGGCGAACAGCTAGTAGAACTTTGTTTACGAGTTCAGGGTTGTCAATTCTACCACTAACAATTTTGTGCAGGCACACAATGTCAACAACGTACCTCCTATGTTCTAGCGTAGGCATTTTAAACCGAGTTGACCGAGTCTACATTATTGGTAGGAATCTAGAAAACGACAGAGATTGTTAGCAGGACAGGTGGTAAAGAAATTGCTTTTGAAGTCTTTCAAGGCGTTTAGGGTGGATAGCGTAGAAAGGGTTCCAGACAGGGCTGCAGTACTCGAGCAGGCTACGAACATAGCTTTGTGCGTAGGGTAATATATATATTATATTATATTGTACCTAATTAAATTAGTGTGTGTGATTATTTGTTACTAACCATAATTTTAAGTTTTTTCTATAATCGTGTTACTAACAAAATATGGATCAATTGCTATTCGAAATAAAATATTTTTATTTTATAGCTGTTGATGATAATGACTGAGACATCGGGGTCACGAAAGAATTTTGTTTGCCGGGTGACAAATCCAGCGAGACGCGATCCCTTTTTGGTGATGATGTGATCAATATTATGTTCCCGAAAGTCGAGCTTCGTTCAGGGCCTAATTCCAGATACAGGGAAAATGTCGTGGTAATTCTGGGATCCGTTAACATAATCATTCGAAGTTCACTTAGCGCATAAGTCCATTTAGATGGAGTGGAACAGAATACTAACTACATACCGGCTCCTATCAGTAGCTATCAGTAGCTATCAGTAGCTATCAGTAGCTATCAGTAGCTATCAGTAGCAGCCGGTGGTTCGTAGGTACTCTGTTCATCTCAAGCCAGTGGCCACCTATCCACACGTAGACATATTTGACGATGAATGGAAGGACTATATTAGCGAATGTATGAGATTTTGTGAGATTGACGGATGATATTTGGTTGTGTTTTGACGTTAACTTATTAATATTATTTTGATTTACTAGAATTTGACATATGAATGTAGTTATTAACTTATTGAATTTGAAATTTTTGTTATTGCTATTTAATTTTTTCTTTGTTAAATTGTAATTTGAACTTTAAATTATAGGTATTACTTTATGGTGAATACAAATTTATTCACAAAGAAAATTATACTAGTTTTTACAATTGAAACAATTGAGCTAACTGCCGACTGTTGCAAACAGTCTACAGATAGCTCAACTGATCCATATCAACACCAGTCGGAAGCGTCCCCAAGACGCTGGCTGCATTGCCACGCTGTATGGCAATGCTGATACGCTGTGCCAGATATTCACCAGCTCTCGGGTCACGCGTCGGTATTACTTTATTGTATATTATATGATATGGATCAGTTGAGCTACCTGTAGACTGTTTGCAACAGTCAGCAGTTAGCTCAATTGTTTCAATTGTAATTACTAGTATAATTTTCTTTGTGAATAAATTTTGATTTTTCCTATCCTTTATTGTAAATGTAATCTTATGAGTCATGCACTTGAAATAAACAATTTTTATTTATTTTATTTTATTGTGCATTTTTTACTGATTTATTGAATCCACATTGTATTGCAATTTTTTATGTGAAATTTGTTCCTATTCTATTTAATTTAAATTAGTTAGTGTAAGTGGTTCTCAATGACCGAACGAATTAAATAAATAAATTGAATTGAATTGAATCTCTACGTGGACAGCCTACCTACCACTAACTAGGCACCCCTGTATCTAAACGCGTCAACACACTGAACGTAGGCAGGTACATTCATTTGGATAATTGGTATAGTGATTGAGTGACATCTGGTTTAGAGGTGTTCAACATACCAGCGCCTCTGCCTCGAGCCCCTGGCGGCCGAGCAAGGCAAGCAGGCAAGGCACGCATGCGCGGCGGGCTCGCCGCACCCCTCACTCTGACTGGAGGGGCTGCGCGGAACAACGCAACGCAACGCACAAGTTACACGATAAATTCAACAAAATTGCTGCAAAATCCAAGCAATTCATCATCGCAAGCCTGAATTACAATTGATTTCAAGCCAGCGTTAGAAGCTGAAATGTAAAGTGCGATTGATTAGTTGTGATTGTGGCTGTGATGTGAACAACGGCGAGCGACGTGAAGCTAGCTGCGGAGAGTTGCGGACTCGCTTACGAAGAACTTGGTGAGTGCCATTTGTTTATTATTCAGTAACTTAAATGTGAGGCGATCTCCTGTTAACTTGAGTTTACATCGCAAGAAAAGATAAATACATTATAAAAAGGAATTATTATATAGGAATATATACCTAGGGAATGTGTACTTGGAACGTAAGATACGAGTACAGCCGGATTTAGATTTGTACCATGGAGTCTGCACCAGCATCGACTCGGATCAATAACTGCATTTATGAAGTGATTCAGGAATCTCTTATAAGTTATTTAATCGATGTATCCATTACTCTGTCAGTAAATATTGTAGAGAACAGTGATGTCACAGACCGTTTCCTCATGTCGTGGCCAAAACATGCAGCACATAGCTAAGTAGGGACTGATGATTAGTAAAAAATAAAATTTAATAAAAAAGCTTGGGACGGGTTGTGCTCCGACTCGAAAAATAACAACTAACAGGCTAAAGGTTTCTTCGTCGCTTCTTTGCTTTGGTCTACATAATAAAAAATACACTAATAAATCAAAAATATCTCTTTATTTCGGTGTCAGTGTTTAGTTTTATAATTTGACCTTTTATAAGTGTAGGTACATTCATGGTATTTTTGGAAATAAAGAGTTTTTGATTTTGATTACTCAGGGAGGGAAGTTGGGAAGTGTTGTATTGACGTGAAATGGAAGTTCAGATATAAATAGACACAAAGCTACGTTCAAGGAGATATCTAGGGAACTAAGACAAACGAAGAACGTTAAGGTATAGTACTTATATGACCTGCGCTCTAGATTACACAACTCCAAGGAGGACCTGCGCAGAGCTGACTCTGAGTGAAACGTAAAAACGGGCACATTTCGGTTAATTTCGACATTTTGAAATATTTTGTCACGTTAGCTTTTGAATAGATTTCTGACACAATTTACTTATTTTATTTAAGCCACCAATTTTTTGCTTTTGTTAGTTTTTCTAAAAAACACCTCTTAAGCTCATGGGCTCAGATATAACGCCAGCAAGAGCGAGCTGATGGTTTTCAAAGCTGGACCAAAAACCTACTCCACGGTCCCATCAGTTTCGCTGGCAGGCACTGAACTGAAGAAGGTAGCCGAATTCAAGTATCTGGGCCACTGGGTCTCCGAGACTCTCTCAGATGACCTAGATGTAGAAAGGCAGCGCAGGGCATTATCAGTTAGAGCAAATATGTCGGCCCGCAGATTCGCGCGATGCAGTACAGCTGTTAAGATCAGTTTGTTTAGAGCGTACTGTCAATCTTTTTATACGTGCAGTCTGTGGGTTAACTACACGCAGACATGCTGGAATGCCCTGCGCGTCCAATATAACAATGGATTCAGAGTGCTACTGGGGCTGCCCCGCTTCTGCAGCGCGTCCGGGATGTTTGCCGAGTCCCACGTTAATGACTTTAACGCAATCATCCGCAACAGAACAGCATCCCTGATGCGCCGGGTCAGGGGCGGTACCAGTAGCTACCTGAAACTTATAGCTGGAAGGCTGGACACGGACTGCGCTTTCATGAAGCAATGGACGCGCACACATCGTGCCATGCGCTTATGAATAATGTGTGTTCCATTAATTTAAGATGATTTTATTTAATTAATTAATCTATGGCTGAAATATGTATCTAAGTTGAAATAAATGAATTGAATTGAATTTAGACTAGCACCTAGGTAGGCTAGGCTTAATCCAGTGATTACTTCCTGAGTCTAGCAGGTGTTCCGCTATCGCCGACTTGTTTGTTTGCCTATTTTTGACCGCTGCTATGTGCTCTTTCACCCTTTCGGCAATGGTTCGTTTAGTTTGCCCTATGTATGAGCGGCCACAGCTACAGTCAACCTTGTAGACGCCTGGCATTTGTAAAGGTACACCTGCTAGACTCAGGAGGTAACCACTGGATTGAGCTACATGACCTAAAAGTTCTATCCCGTGAACGCCACTACTACAAAAGGATGGTTCGAGAGGCGATTGAGATCAAGAAACACCCGAATTTTAATCGTTAAGATGGTTTTCGTCTCTCTTCCTCGTGGAATCCTGTGATTAATATGTGTGTGCGTCGTGATCCGACTGTACTGCAATCGGACACGGTCAGTGTAGTGTGTCGGAATGTGAACTTGGACATTCCTGATTCTGAAGACGAATTGAGGGTAGTCGTGGATACTGCCGTCAATTCTCGGCGGTAACTCCGAGTACATCCAGTCGCCCCGTGACCACGATCGCTGTAACGCGGTAGAAACGTAGGGGAAATAAAACAAAAGGTACGCGATAAATACCCGATATAATCATTAACTATGTTAACAAATCGCGAAAGTTTAAAAAAATTATTTCTACCAAATCTCCATGAGTATGTATGTAATGCCATGTTACCTACTTAAGTGTATACATATTATACATGCACCATGTGTTCTGTAAATTAATATACTAAATACCGAGCCTCAGTGTAAACTAAAATTGTAAGCAAAATTGTCGCATTATTAACTAAATTTAAAATATGAGCCTTTGTCCAGTGGCTCATAAGGGGGGAGGCTGTGTACAACCTTCCTGCAATGACCTGCAGGTAGCTGTTGGTGCTGCCGCGCACCCTGCGCATCAGCGACGCCGATCTCTTGCGCAGGATTGCAGCGAACCCGTCGACCCGCGCCTCCGCCAACATTCCTGACGCGCTACAGAAGCGCGGCAGCCCCATCAGTCATCGGAAAGATTGTTATATTGGGCTCAAAGGGCGTTCCAGGTCTTCTGCGTATGCTTGATCCAAAGGCTGCACGTGTAGAAAGACTGGCAGTACGCTCTAAGCAGTGTTGTCTTTACCTGCGCACTGCAACGCGCAAACCTACGGGCCAGCATATTAGCTCGAACCGTTAACGGCCCTCCGCTCCCTCTCCATGTCTACATCATCTGTGAGTGCCTCGGTAACCCAGTGGCCCAGGTACTTAAATTCCGACACTCGCTTTAGCTGATTGCCGTCGAGTGTAACTGTAGCGTAAGTTTTTAAACCCGCCTTGAAGACCATCAGTTCACTCTTGCCCGCGTTGTACCGGAGCCCGTGCGCCTCCGCATAACACTCACAGATGCCCATCAGCCTTCTGAGGGCACTGATCGATGGGCTCAGCAGCACCATATCATCAGCGTAGCTGATATTGTTCACGGTGACCCCGTCAATCGAGCATCCGACCCGGGTGCCGCTGAGCTCACGGGTCAGACGATCTATGTATAGGCAGTAAAGCCTCGGTGAAGTCCCTCCACCCTGCCTCACGCCGCACTCCAGCCTGTACACATCCGATAGTGATCCCGCCCAGCTTACATTGTTGTCCTGATTGCCGTACCAGTACTTAAACAGCGAAATTAGCTCCGGAGGCATTTGGGTCTCGGCCGCGAGCTTCCGCCACATCCTGTCATACGAAACAAGATCAAAAGCTTTTGATGGATCTAAAAAGCAGGCGCATACAGGTGTGCTTCTGCTCGTGTAGTACTGGACGGTGTGTTTGAGGGTTAACACTGCGGTTTCAGTGGACAGTCCAATAAAAATGCAATGCCGCAATCTACGGCTGCAGATGAGGTGCATAGCTTCCATGTAACAAGCCTGTACTGTACACCGCCTTCTGAACAGTTGATAAGCAGACTTATCAACTTGACGGGACCATTCTTTCTTTCTTTCAAATCACAATACGTACATTTGCAGAGTATGAACGGTGCGACTCTGCCGCCGTGGCTGACGCCATGGGCGAGCGGGTTGGTGTACGGACAGCGTTTGTACAAGCCGGGAGGGAACGGCGAGCAGCCGGCGCGCGAGCGGCTGCGGCCCCGACTCACCATCTACACGCTGGGGCACGAGCACAACGCGCCGATACTCAGGTACAGTACCTACAGCACAGCGAGATTGGTGTCGCAAAAAATATATACCTTCTGTTTACTAGACTAGATTTTATATCAGCGCAAATTTCAGTGTTAGGGTAGGTACTTATACCAGTACAGACTCGATCTGCTAACTGTGTTTACTCTACTTAAGCCCAGTTAACTGAAGCTGGCGCCGGCACCTTGGTATTTGGCAGCCACGCACACATTCCAATAATTTGTAAGGATGCCCGTTGATCGCGCCGCCGACAGGTCTGGGTGTCACCGCACCGACGTCAGTGTTCTAATGTTGTCGACATTCACTCGGCAGCTGGTCTGAGAACGGCGTTCCAAGCGCGTCGCCGATGGAAGCGGGGGTCGCGGGGAGTGCCGTGCGCTGGGAGCGCGTGCCGATGGGCGCGGGGGGCGCGGGGGGCCCCATGCGCTGGGAGCGCGTGCCCCTCGACAACTCGCCCTGGCACATGGGCGTGCCCGTGCCCGTGCAGCCCGATATCATCGACCGACCGCCGCTGCTGGAGGTAAGCTCCTAACATAGCCGGCCGATAGAAATTAAAACTTCTGAATGAAATAACGGCGAGTGCAGAGAGCCCCCAATTTAATACAGAAAGCGGGTTGGTCTTTTGTGCCGGTTGGCGCGGCGGCGCGGCGTTGCGGGCGGCAGGCACCACTTTGTGTTGCGAACATAGAGACGCCTCAGGCACACTGTACCGCTGCGCTGGTGTACGTTGTTCCAGCGGGCGGAGGAGGGCGCGGCGGGCGCGGCGGCGTGGGGCGCGGTGGCGCGCGGCTGGGCGGCCGGCGCGGCGCTGCTCGCCCTGCTCGTCTTCATCGCCAGGATCGCTGAACACGCCTTCGACTGGAAGTGCCTGCTGCGTACGTATTTGAGAACATTATCGCACCCTGCCCACTTAGAAGAGAACTACCAACCACCATTTTCAAAAGTAGTAAACTCGAGAATCACTTCCCCTTGGCCAGGAAATCAATTAAAGAAACAGTAAGCCGCCGTAGCCCTTTCAGTCTGTGTGGTTCATACAAAACTTTTTTAGGTGGAAAAAAGTGAATAATCACTAATCACCCTCGCCTCTGTCCTGCAGGTCGCCAGCGCGGGCAGCGCGAGTGGCAGAGACCCGGCGTGCGCTCCACTTGCCGTAAGACACTTTCATAACTCTATTTAAGGCGAGGCGACCTATCAAGGAACTTAGCTCAAAATTGCAGCTTGGTTCACTCAAATGTAACATTTTGTTCCCCCCCCTCAGGCACAGAGGAAGGGTTCGTGATCCCGGGGGACCCCGAGGCCGGCCCCGCCTGCTCCGCGCACCTGTCGCCCCCGCCGCGCGCCGCGGACCTGCCCCCGCCTTACTCCGAGATGTCTCCCGGTGGTGCACCCAAGGTATCGGACTTGTCTTCGTCAACCCGTGCTAGCGCACAGCTTTTATACAAGTGTAAGTTAGTGATATGCTCAAACGACTGAAAACAGGCAGAGTTAGCTATATTTGACTCACTAAATAACACGACATTATGAGTTTTTTTAACAGTATAATATAAACCTACATAGCTTTCTATTATTTGATTGTAATTTTCTTCGTAAATATTTGTTAAAATTTCCTTTGGTAATTAAGTAACAAAGCTTTCCTGACTACTTCAATGATTATAGCTTGTGTAGGTCCATCCTGTAACACCAATAATTTGAACGAAGAATTTATGTATTGCAGGTTGAGGAGCCGCCGCCCCCCTACCTCGAGGGGGGCTCCTGCGTCCGATTCATAAACAAGAACGGCATCCCGGTGCTGGTGTTCAACCGGGAGCGCGCGGCGCGCGACCCGGAGGGGCGGCGCCGCGTGCAGCGCATCCTGCGCGCCGCCGGCATCGACCTGGCCGCCCTCGGGGCGCCGCCGCTCGCCCCGGGGCTGCGCGAGGCCCCGAGCGACCGCGACTCGCCCATCGACTTCAACCCGACCAGCGTCATCAGCATCGTAACCAACGACAACGAAGTCGAGACCTGCGTGATCGGAGAGGCTTCTGCACCTAAAAATGCTGATGTGGAGGAAGGGTCTTCTCAAGAGGGCACTTCGGTTGATATTGGAGCATCTGCCGCTGAAACTACCACCGCGAACACCAACGGCGATGATGACGCGGGGGACGGGGCTGTGGCCGTCTGAAGAGGGAGTTATAGATGAGTAGGATTTTATAGGAATAAAAGAATGGGATTAGAAACACCGCGGTGGAACTCGAGGGGGAAAGATCCGCCGACGATGATAGTTAATGTGCCAGAGCATCAATTGCTGGCTGGCTTTAATGTTTAATTACGTGCGTAGGCTCACAGTTACAGAGTATAGTCCATACGAATGTAGTTTTAACCTCGAGTAAGAGCGGCTAGCACGTCGCCGTAGAAAGCTTTCACTTGATTCAGTTTCCCACGAGTTTTATCTAGTAGTTAGTCTTACCTACACTGAGTTACTTTTAATAATTTGTTTAATGCTAGCTATAATATGTTTCTACTCCTGGAGTTGGACTGGATCGCGCAACACGGACGGCCCGCTCGGCTCGTGCCGACCGTCTTATGACCAGATATTTCCTATTAATTGTTTCCTAATTTTTCCTTTGATACTCACACATTGTTAGGTCTAGTTTATAAACTTTTTTTATTATATTATTTTCTGTTTCACTTCGCAGCTCAAATCTGTAGCTCAGTAGAGTAGTTATCAAAGTTTATTTCCAACTTGGATTTATTTATTCAGTTCACTCTGCTGCGTAGTTTTATATGATAAGTGTATAACCAATCGTAATCAATGGTATTTGTAGAATTAAGGGACAAGTTGTACTTATCTTTACAATTCTGAATAAATTATCAACTACACGAGTGTTTTATTTAAAATATTTAGTGCTTTATTAATTATTAACAAACAGTGTTCTTATTAAGATACTAAAACTTAAAGTTAAATAAATAAATGCAGAGTGAGCAAGGACACCGGCAAACATTGTACAAGAAAACATTTACTTGAAATAATAGTCAGTGAGTTATAGTTCCTACATGAAAGAGATCTGCTCGATCGAAATGATCGAATACAGGTTTTGGTTTGGAATATTACTTAAATACAGGTAACCTACATACAAATTATAGAACTACTTTAATAAAGTATAGTACAGTCTTAAGAGTCACAACTTCAAATGCATTAGCACCAAACTTAATTTAAATCTAATGGAATACCTACCTACTAACTCGGAGTTTCGACAAAACGCGTGTAAAGGCACATCGAAAACATTTCATTACTTTTTCGCTTTTAGGGTTCGCACGATCGTCTTGAATATATAATTAAATTGAATTTCAATCCTAATAAAAATTTTGATATTACTGCGCCCAAATGAAAAAAAAAACAAGAAATTGCGCCAGCTTTGAATAATCGAGCTATAATTTGGTTCTGCAGCGTGTGCAAAATAATATAATTTTCGCAAAAGATTATATTAGATTTCGGAACAAATATCGAGCCTTTTCACGCTTTTCGTATAAACTTATGTCACCGGCTCCTGCGCGGCGCGCGGCGCGCCCTCGCGGCGCGGGCGGTGAGGTCATAGGCTGGCTGCTGGCAACGAAACAACGCACAATGGACCAGCTACGAGTCCACCACATGCGGACAAGAGTACCTACTCTTACCGTACCATACCAGGGGGGATGGATAATATCAAGTTTGACGGAACGTTCGGTAATTGTAAATAATCTCCACCTTCTACCAGCACTTCGTAACTAATAATAAAGCACGCGTTTGTCATCTCTGAAACACATTTTGAAATCAACCGTGTTTTCGGAGCTCGTATCGAGACAACGAGTAGGAATAGATAAAAAGTGTAGACAACCAAAGTTGTAGAGAATTTTACCAGCTCTCATTATGTGGAATATAAATTTCCTATGACGCATCATTTACTTAGGATGAGGACTTGGACGTATGTTTGTCTCCCAACCTAACCAGTCCAAACAAAGTTCCGAGGTCAAACTTTCTGCTTTCGATTTTTCCATCCACAAACATTTATTGACTTTGTGATGACAACATGACAACTACTCTCGTAGACTTCTTATTGAAGGAGACCGTGGTGTCTTTTGAGCAAGAATAACCCCAGCCAGGGCTTTTTAACTGATGCTTGAGGATGTACAGATGCGGAGAGCGGAGCCTAGAGCTCGTTGTTCTGCCGGCGCCGCACGTAGCGCGCGAAGTAGTCCGGCCGCCAGCACTTGCAGGAGCCCGGCACCAGGAACCAGTCGTAGTAGAGGCGCACCTGCGGAGACCTCGCACGTTACTACCGAGTGTCTCGTCGGTCACCAATCACTGATAATGAGGACGAGGGTTCAAATACGAATCCCGGGTGGGCAAACATTTCAGTTGGGATTTTACTCGCAAGAAAACTTCTTAATAGCAGGCTGGAGTGCTGACTCCAGTTATCAAGTTGCGGAAAACAAGTTAAGTTGTTGGTCAGAGATTATTTTTCGTTCAAGTCAATTTTCCTTTAACTTAATCCAGCCAATCAAACAAGCAAGTTAGGTAAGTTAAAGAAATCGTGCTCCTCATCATCAGCCCGTACACGCCCACGGCTGGACATAGGCCTCCGCTAACCAACCCACGAACCGAGGTCCTGAGCCGCTTCCACCCATCGACTCCCTGCGACCGGCCGCCCACCGCCACTTCAGCCTGCTAATGCTGAGAGCTATGTCGGTTACTTTGATTTTCGTATTCAGGATTACATATTAGATCTTGAATATCGCATATGGCGGGTCCTATCAGATTGCTGATAGGACCCGGAATATGCCATAGGACCTATCGCCTAGAGAAACTCCGAGTATAGCTCTCTCCATGGCTCGCTGAACGACTTTGAGCTTAAGCACGAGGCTTATTAATCGGCGACCACGCCTCGGATCCGTAAATCATCACTAGTAACACACACTGGTTAAAGACTAAAGTCTTGAGGCTCTGCGGCATCTACATACGACGAGAAGATATTGCGAAGTTTCCCAAACGTGCCCATCCGAGTTGGATTCATCGGCTGACCGCTTTATCGACGTTGGATTTACCTCTAGTTAGTCGGAACCATTTGGCTTAGGTAGACATGATGCTCCTACAAATGCTCGTTTCCTGATCAACATTTCATAGCGATGATATCGAAAGCTGTACCTAAACAACTCTGGCCGAGGCCACCTCTAAGAGGTTAGAGGATCTCAATTGTTAGAGTGTTACTTCTGTATGTATGTAGGTATGTACCTGGAAGCAGCCCAGATCGTCGTGTCCGTCGCAGTGCGGCGGCTTCTCCGTGCTGCTGGCCTCGCCCGCGCCGTACGCGCCGTACTCCTGCTGGGACAATATGGTCATTAGGTACTTACAAGAATGCTAGGTAAAAAGAGCTATAGTACGAATTCCACAGGATGAGTCCGCGCGGCCGTATTTTGAGTCTTTGGGGATCTTGACCGTGCCCGCCCTTGTCATATACCAGGCCGCAATATATGTGCGTCAAAACTTGGACGAATACTCAAGGTTTGGGGACGGTCATAGATACAACACGAGGCACTCAAACCGGCTAAGAGCGCTTCCACGACGACTAGCGAAGACGTCGAGGTTGCTGCACGTAATGGGGACGGCTGTCTACAACCGAATTCCGACTCCTATCACCAGCGCACAATCCATGACATCCTTTAAGTTTAGGTTGAAAAAGTGGCTGATATTTCAATCGATATATGACATTAATGAATTTATGACCTTAAAATGTACCTAATTATTAAATTTTATGTTATTATTAATAATGATGTATTCTGGAGATTACACTGTAGATGTACCTTTACATTATGTAATTTATATTTTGTGACCTGTAACATAATTGTTATAAATAAATGAACTATGAACTATGAACTATAAACAGTCCTGACAAGAGTGACCCCAAAGTCCCAAGATAGGTAGTATCGTTCGTTAATCTTGGTCTAGAAGTCAAATGAATGAATGCTTATATTTTTATTCCGGACAGCAAAGTGGAGCTAGTGTAGGTAATATTACCTTGGATCCAGGGATGGCTGGCGTCAGTAGAAGCCAGTCGCAAGTAAAACTGATTGATTATGATTAAAGAACGCGCCTGCTTGCAATCCGGATAAGTTCGAACTTGTCGAGCACGAGTACCAGTTGTTTATAAGCACCGTGGACGTGGAATCTATCGACGTCACATGCTTAATTATAGAATAACGACACGGACTTTAATATTGTTTAGTTTTGCCTTGTCCTGCTTGCTGTGTGGTGCCGGCTTAGAATTTGCACCACCCTAACCCTTCCCGCGGGTGTCGTAAGAGGTGACTAAGGGATATCTACCGGGGGTGGGCAGCAGCGCCCCTGCAGAACAATTCTACCACCGAACTGCAATCCCCAAAGCGCATGCCCAGCGTGGGAATTATGGGCACTAGCCCCCATGAAATAAAAGCTAATAAGGCTCTTATCAGGGGGAGGCCTGCGTCCAGCAGTGGACCAATAGAGGCTGTTGAGGTTTAGGTTGTGCTGTATCTGGTTCGTACCTGTAGTGTCGGCTGCGCGCTGGCGGCCCCGGCCGCGGCCGACTGGTCGGGGTAGTGCAGCTCGGCCACCAGCAGCGACACCCAGCGCGGCGAGGACAGGCAGCCGCCCTCCAGGTAGTGGCAGCGAGACTGCATGCATCTACAACACATCACTTTATGTAAAGAAAAGACAATCGCGTCAGCTTCGAATAACCAAACTATAGTCGCCACGACGACACGACACACTGCCATACTTTTCTACTTTCACAGGGAGATCTATATAGTAAGTAGGGTCTACAGGTTCTACCTACTCTTAGAAATTAGGTAATTTGGTTGTCTTTTTATGCACATGCGTCGATTATGTTGTATTGATTGTATCGAATGGACGTCTGGACGGTGTAATGCCACTTACCTGGTGACCTCCACAGTCTGCGTGAAGTATCCCTCATACGGTATCTGTACCACGTATCGCCACACGCCCTGGTAGTTGCGCGCGAACACCGGGGTCGCGTACTCCACGCGCGCGGGGCACGGCGTGGGGGGACCCTGGAACCAAACGAAAATACTGTTGTACTTACCTAAAGGTACCTCCTCAACTAACTTTGGGTCAAGCAAGCAAACAAGCGCAGGGTCCTCTTCTAGTTCCTCCGGATGTGTGCACTGTTTTACTAGGGGCTAATGATGACGATGATTATGATTGTTCGATGGTCAGTCGATTGCCTGTTTTATACGTTAGACCATTATTGCCTGTAGGTACAGAAAAATAATACCTACCTATGGGTAGATAAACAATACCTACTTAGCTAAAGTCTCTCTAGCTAGGATTCTATCAAAATGGAATAGAATGGAAATTAGATGCAGTGGGCCGCCTGCAAAATACTAAGTCAATGTTAGAGCGACGATTGCCACTGAACCTACAGGGTCTGAGTGGTTTCGCGGGTAGTTACAGGTGCTGATGAGTTAGACTTTAAATAATGGTCAACTCACTTCGTAGCGGTGTTGCGGAGGTGGTGGGCCGTGCGTGTGGCCGGGGTCCTCGCGCCGCTCAACGTTGGGTGCAGGCTCACTGTTGCCGTTGAACGCACGATACAACATGCAGAATCTGTAACAAAAATATTACCAATTTGGTAGGTTATGGTAGAATCTTGGTAGAATGCACCGTCCTGTTGCTTGTTCGAAGACACAAAATTTGACATCTACGATTATGTTACTGTCAACTTGTCAAGTGTCATCAATATTATAATTTTTGTACGGTGTTTATAATATACGGTTTTTTTTTGTTTTTGAATAATAGGTCTATATTATACTAATTAGGTTATTAAAAAAAGTATATTATTTTATTTAATAATTAGTGTATTTATTTTATTTTGCATTAATCTGTGCTTTTCATGTTTCATGTTGTGTTGTCCGTTTGTTTTAGCAAAATCATTTTGATGCTAAAGAACAATGGCAACTTTCCCTTATGGTTTGTCCCAAAAATTTGAGGAAAGATAAGAAATATACCATTCGATTCATCTCAAAATTTTAAGGAACTCTGCATTTTTAGTTTTTCCGCGATTATTCCAGAAAAAAATAAATATTTTTTTGAAAATTGGCAGAATAATTTCCTATCCTTGGTTCATCTCTTCATTGCAAATGGCGGCGGGGTGACAAAAAAGGTTTCAATTCTAGAGGTTAGTTTCAGGTTAGGGGCAGGATTAAAACCAACCTCCTTTTTTCAGTTGGTAGGTAGAATAGAGTAGGTTTATCGGCCATGGACGAAAATAGCTAGGTCTTAGGCCCTGCTACATTTTTGGATAGAGATTTCCTAACTTTTTATGTAGGTATTGTAGTATTGTAGTACCCTTAGCCTAGCCCAGCCTAACCTAAACCAGCTCAGGTGTATTGCCGCGGCTTTACAATGTGTTCCAAGAACGTGTCGCCTACCTGTTCAAATAAAATTGATAGGTACCTAATGAGCGCCATATCGCCCAGTCTTCAGCTTGCCGCATCCAGCATCTCCCTACCAATTGCGTCCTACACTACGTTTGCCGAGTCGCAGTCTCCACTAAAGACAAGAACACGTTTGCTTTTCGATTCTTAACTTACCCATGGCACAACTATTATTTGTATTATAGGTAGGTACGTGGAGTATCGTACGTACCGTACCTTCCTGAAGTGAAGACATATAATTAACCGCTATCTCAATAAAAGTCATAGGTCTACCTACCTATAGTCATCGCCAAAATTACTTACCTAGGTATAGCGGTGAACAGATGAAGATTCCAATCCAAAGCACAGAGCAGCTTCTGTTGTCTTGCAATAAGTGTAGTTTAGCGATTGCTCTTGACGGTTTTGGAGTCTTCAACTTAACGAGTTACGAGCACCTAGGGTAGGTGCACCCGTTCGCCGACCAGCCCCTCTTATCGGCCATTGCGGTGTAGGCACTTATTAAATTTATTTTATTAGAAGTGTCGATTACAATTTTCAAACGAAATCAAGTTCAACGCCTATTCAAATAGTTACACTCTTATCTAGTAACCTTGTCAAGCGCGTAAACACACCCTGTAATTTAAAAAAAAAAGTTAAATTTTGCAGTTGCGACGGAACTGTCAGCTTGTCGGATTTTTAACAAAAAAAATAGTGGCGCGTGTTTCAGTGGAAGACAAGTATATCAAGTTTTATCGATGTACCCATTGTCATGTGTTGTTTTTCCACTATGGAAATACTTATTTTACGTATTAGGATACGAATATTTATGTTTTTGTATTGAATTACTTAAAAATTGGGGTGGCCGGATAATGGAACTTGAAACTCGCATAAAATTCACATATCGGCCGGGGGGGCCGAAAGAGAGTACGAATGGACTCAGAATACTGTGGTCTTATTCTGTTACTTATCAGGATGTTATTAGGGTATATTTGCATCGTGTTGACTAATGTCGACCGAAGGAATCTAAATTTCCTTTTTCGGCCCCCATTTTACTGTTACTCATACGAAATTTTGTCATCGGTTTATGTGCGGCCGAAAATGGCATCATGCTTAGAATTTTGGTTTCGTTTTCGGCCAGATTTAATTTGTTCGTATAATTGAGGTGGCCGGACGTTAAAAATAGTTTTCCTTTTCGGCCAATTCGCATTAGATAAGATATATTTGTTAAAAATTGGACACTTTTGTAATGGAGAAGAATAAATTAACTTCGAAAAAAGTTATATTGAGAACCTGGCTAAGAAGTGAGATGGGTCTTTAATTTTTGAAGAAGGTGTTATCGTATCGTCCTTTAATAATAGAACAACTAAGCTTCCGAAGCATGCTTTTGAAGTTTTCCAGCAATGAGGGACGGAATTTAAGGGGATCTGTACCTCCTGTATAACGAGCAAGGTAAGCAGAGCTTGTATCATGGACAGGTACTGGTAACTGGCAGTAAGTCGGTATAATGGCGTTTCAGGGTGGCTCTAGAATCACGATCGTCACGTTGAGTTAAGGACAAGGAGCATTGGCAGCATATAAACGGTCATAGAAGTCTTTTGTCTCAGCATTGATCTCGGTTCTCCCATCGTGCGTTTTAAGATTCGTCAGGTTCCTAACCAAGCTGCTGAGTGAATACTTTGGACCCTCGGTTTCGCTCTATTGCCTTTTTTAAAGCGTGTGTTGGAGCTCCGAAGGCGTCGTACCATCTTCGCATTCCGCTTTTTAAGGTCTGACCTCTGACGAAGTCGCTTGGGTGGTTTCTCGTCTTTTTGTCACTTGCCCAAGAGTCTCTTCCGAGTGCCAGTGCACTGCTTTTGGCAGCTATTAATACCTTCGTTTCTCAGCGTTTTGACCAGATTGTGTAGGGTCTTGTGAGTTCGTCAGCGTCTTCGGTCTTTCAAGGCAAAAACCTATCTTGAAACAGCTTCTGGAAATTCTCGCTGCCCACCATTATTTGGATTCGATAAGGTCAAAGTTTGGACATCATCGTACGGTTTTGTTCAAGCTTCAGATTGATGTTTAGAGCATCGAATCAGTCAGTGACCAGATCTGGTACTGAACCTGTTGATAACTACGACATCTCTGAATTCATGCCGAATAAAATTGAGACATCAAGTCTGCTTCGACCATAGGCTCCGATAAAATTTATGAAAGCCTCGGCATCCCACGGATTCAGGGTCGCGAGTCATGACTGCAAAGGAAGCAAATTCGGCATCCCGCGTATTCAGGGTCACGAGTCATGACTCCAAAGGAAGCAAATTCTGACTATTTCTGTCAATACCTGCATATTGTGCCTTGAGACGGTTACGAACGCTTGGCCCATGGACTCAGGTATAATGTAAAAAAGAGTGAATTTCTTCTATTCAAAGCAGGTACGAAGAGCTACTCTGTACCTCCGGTTTCACTTTACGGTACTCCTCTCAGTTGGGTAAAAAATTTAAATACCTGGGTCACTGAGGATATATCAGACAATGTGGATGTTGAAAGGAAGCGTAGGGCGTTGTCGGTGAGGTGTAATATCGTAGCTGGCAGATTCGTACGTTGCACAACGCCAGTTAAATAACACTCTTTAAGGCGTCTTGTACTTCTTTCTACACGTGCAGCCTGTGGGCCAGATATACACAAAAAGCCTACAATGCCTTACGCGTCCAATACAATAACGGCTTCAGGAGTTGGGGCTGGAGTAGGGGCTGCTGTGGTACTGTAGCGCATCAGGGATGTTCGCAGACGCGCACTTTGATGGGTTCCACGCAATCATGCGCAAGCGGGTCTCATCCCTGGTAGGCCACATGCGCTGCAGCTCCAATAGCCTGCCGGTCGCCGTGGCGCAGGACCTCCGCTCCAGTATCATGGGCGACTAGATGATGATGCTGAAACCGGTATCATCGCTGGTGGCTCAATGATCTGTCTAGGCCGTCGGCGACAGTGCTAGGCTTTATTTTATTTGATTTGATTGTGTGTTGTCGCAAGTAGCGACCCGCACCCACTGTGTGCGACGTTCCGTGCGTGATAATGTCGTTAAGGCTGGCATGGTGAGATATCCGACCGGCGGCCCTAGTACGCAATAATCCGTGATGACCATGCTATTCAACAGCAGTACCGCATTGGCATTGATGAGACGCGCAACATTTTGCATCCAACCAAACACATACATACATAAGGAATGTTGCAGGATCTTATAATGTGCCACTATGATATGGAGAAAGCTCTTGCTATCAATATCCTGACTCCTATTTGGACCGGCCAGGAGACGGGCACGATCTGCAGAAATGGATCACGTTTGTAACAGATGATTCCGTGCGATCTGCAGAGCTGGAGCACGTTTGTAAAATCAAATCAAGTTAATAATGATAAATAAAATTCATGTTTGAGTGTTGATCATGTTGATTCTACAATATAATATCTCCGTAACATTTTTTCTGATGAAAAAACACGAAAACTATGCCAGTATTTTAGAATTATGTTCCATAAAAACCCTTAAAATTAGCGGCCGAAATTGGGTTCAGGTCCGGTCGAATACTGAATTTTGTGGCCGAAAACTGAAGTTTTACTCATTTTCGACTATTTATTTTTTTATTAAATAACTATGAAGCTTAACTATAAAAATCCTCTAATATTTAAAACTCAAATATCTAGACTACCGACTAATATCACTTTGAACTATGCTGACAAAGTGCCAATATTTTTTCTGAGGCCTCAAAGTTGGAACTTCGCTAAATGGTCGATAACTAGTGCAACGACCCTACCTACCTAGGGAGTAAGTACCTAATCAAAAATGTTTTTAGGTAGGTACCTATCTACCAAAATAGATAATTTTGTAATAATTCCTAATATCCCAGAAGGATCGAGTGGTTGGCCTTACTACCTACGTTACGTACCATTCTAGCTTTACCAATAGGTAATACTATCTATAAACTAGCCAAACTCGATGTGGAATGTTTATAAGCAAACCATTAAGAACACACACACACACACAACGCTTACACAAAAAACTAAAACTCACTTGCTTTGCTTGGCGTCGAGTTTCAGATAGGTACCTACGTATAATAAATTGCATTGATTGTTTGCAACAGTCTGCAGTTAGCCAAATCGTGGCCAAATTGTTTCAATAAGTAATACTAGTTCTAATTTCACTCTGTTGCTGCGTCTTTTTATACGCAATTTACATCCTTACTTACGTCTGCCGATTTGAGATCCTTCCTTCAATAAATATTGCTTATAATTTATTAATTTTAAATACTTTATTTACAAAGAAAATAAGTGCAATCAAATACCTACCTAATAATTTATATTATATAAAAAGACGCGGCAACAGAGTGAATTTTAGGTTAAGTATGGGCGGTTTGTTTACAAACATTCTAAATCGAGTTTGGCTAGTGTATATGCATAAGATAAGAAAACATACCAACTAGCACGGTAATATTATAGGATAATATTACCTTGCAACTAGGTAACTGGTCAGTGGAATCGTATAATTTTATTAATATGCGCAGGCAAACTCATAGATGAAATATTTTTTATCTTGGTGCTAAATTATACATTTTCAAGAATGCTTAGGTAAGTACAGTATATCAATTCTTGGGGTTAGTTTCTTTCAATTCTTAGTAAGTTTTTCCATTATCTGTGAGGTAGCGCTACCGAGTAAGTATTGTTATTCGGTTTCCTCTATAGCCACTCAAACGCCCGGCCAAATCGACTACCATAGCCCCAAACGTCCGAGCTTCGCAGACAAAAATCACGGCGCTGCGAGCGCGTCCCCATTATTAATATAAATCGTTATATCTCGCTATCTACTACACCTATGCCCTAAAAAAATATACCATAAAAAAGCGAAAACTATACGGAATCTATAAAGATATAGACCAAGTATTACAAAGAATGAAGTGCTCTCAAATAAATGCAAGTAGGTTGAAATTCACAAAATAAAAATTGTTGGCCGCAAAATTACGATCAACTTTGAGGTCAATTAGTCGTCGCATCTAACTAAGTTTCCATGATATTCGGGTATAATCAGAAAGCATTATTCCTAAGGATTAATTTGATATACGACACTAATATTAAAACACTAAAATACTTACATTTTAGAAAAGATATCCACGAATAAACACACTGATGTTTTTGAAAAACGCACAGTACTGATTTTTATTTTTTAAAAATTCGTCTTTGAAATTTTTTGTATTGGCTCCTTGCCTTTTAGCCATTCTACCAATGAAGCAGGTATTACACCGTCAATTCATGACCATAGACTCAAGCTAATAGGGTTAAGTTAGCCACAAAACGAGTTTTACTCCGGCCGGAGAAATAAGCCACAAATGTGGCTGGGGCGTTCAACCGGAAAAAATTTCTAGCAACATTTGTGGCTCGGACGTGTGAGTGGCTATCGTCATTTAGATAGGTACCTAAATACCTGAAAACACATCGATACTATAATATTATAAAGAGGAAAGATTTGATTGTTTGTTTGTTTGTATTTTTTTGGCTCCGAAACTACTGGACCGATTTGAAAAATTCTTTCATTGCTATGAAGTTTACTTTTCAGGGAGTGACATAGGTTATATTTTATCCCGGAATTCCCACAGGAACGGGAACTACGCGGGTGAAACCGCGAGGCGATCGTCTAGTTATTTATAAAAGGAAAGGAATGTTCAATGTTTGTAAGACTTAGATATTACTAAAATGTATGGGAGAATTTTAGTAACGATAGCTAGGTAGGTACAATACAAACACTGCACATAGGTATGTAGGTACCATAGAAATCTAAATTGTTATTTAGATTTCTATGGTAGGTACTTACGGAGTATTAGGTAAGTACTACTAACTTTTACTAGGTATGCATAATTTTATGTAGACTAGGCACATAGGTACCGATAATCTTACGAAGTAGGTAGGTAGGTGAGCAATGAAAACAAAATAAACTCTCGATGTTCAATAACTTACAATGGCGAAGGGTAGGTACCTATGTAGTTCTTTAGCACCCAAGAAAGAAAATATATTCTTTGAAACAAGTTTCTTTGCTACTACAACTTTTTGTGAAATCACTCTCACAAACACTTGGGCACAGATATTATAATACTATATTGGGTAAGGATAGAAGGTTCACCTGTAGTATTATTTTGATAAGTTTATTTTGAAAATCATTTTGTCAACAAACACATTACAAAAGCGCGCGGATTGGACCACAGAATAATAATGACAGGCAGAGTTGGTAGTGCTGTCAATGTCAAAAACAAAATGGCGGATTCTACGAGTTTTTATCACCCTAGCTTCGCCCAAATTGCTATTCATCCACATTTTCAAAAATTAATTTAATTTTTCCTGCAATAATTATGGAAAAACTAAATATACAGTTTTATTCAGAATTTCCGGAGCTATCGATTGATACCCGTGGGATCTTTCCTCATGATAGCTCATAATTCTTGCCATTGTTCTTTTAAGATCTAGTTTCGCTATATACCGATCATATTCTTTTCTCGAAGTTTATGACACTCCTACACAGACACTGGCAGAGTCGTAGCGAAAAGCAAGCGGCGCCATTAAAAAAAGAAGTTGAAGTTGAAGTTTTTGTTTTTGTTTGAGGTTATGCGAGGTTATAATTTTGTGAATTTCTTCGTCAAAATAAATGTTTTCAACTATATTTCTTGAAATAAAATGTCTGCTGCATTAGTGAGACAAGCGCTGGAGTTTGTCGATCCTGACGGTTTGTAATTTCGGTGTAATTTCCTTCAAATCAAAATTAGTTGTGTCAGTGTTTTGAAGGAAGATCGGTTTTTCAGAGAGTGCTAGTGCTAAAGGAAAGAAGCGTGGAGCGAGGCACAGCCGGCTGCCTTGTGCTTCGGGTCAAGGTGAATATCAATTCGTAGTTATTCATAGTGTGTCATGAACATGATGACACTGCTTAGACCGATGTACGGGGCGTTATCGCAAAGACGTAATGCTCGCTTACTTAGTTGAGTCTCAACAGTTCTCGCTGGTAGGTGTCTATGTCGCACACAAGACGTGATAATTATTCTAATACTTTAGTAACATCACACCTACCATACCTACCAGTGATGTAACCTACTCTATCCCATGTCATTGTAGAAAAATCTACTTATATAAATATTTGCTTACCTTTCAAAAAAAAAGTAAAAACTTTGTAAAAACCTATAATTTACATCAGAAAATCAGAATTTTTTTCTTTTATTTAGCATTTAATGACCATAAGTTTATACAACACAAGTCTCACCACTTAGTGTAGGTGCTGTAATCCAATATCTAGAAGCCAAGCCAAAACATTTAAAATTAATTAATTATTTGTTACACATACTAAGTTTGTTTGTTTTGAAATAAATTATTATTATTATTTATCAGACCTTTGCCAAGCAGTGGGACAAGATAGGATTGAACGAAAAAGTTTATACTTACTTTGAAAAATAATGTTTTAGTAAAACGGCCGAAGCAAACTTTCAAGAAACAGAAGTCTGGAAGTGACAAGAAGAAGCAAACGGATGAAGTGGTCAAGAAGCTGCTGAAGCTCTCTCAGCCGACCGTGTCTGCCGAGATCGCTGGGAAGGTCAGGGGCACATTTATCTAAATATGTTATGCAATGGATTTAGCAAGCAATGATAGCTATTTGATATCACGCTTTTTTTAAATCATATATTGTTATGGACTTTTACTTATTAAAGTATGTCAGTCCTATCATAACCTCAGCTTATTCATAACAAACAAAAGAAAACAAACATCAAAATTCAACTAATCAGTCAAGTTGTAGGTATATTCAAAGGAAGTCACTAATGCAAAAATTTTAAATAGTAAAATGGCTGCTATTGAATTTGGTTCTACTAAAATGTTGATATCACAGTAATATTATAAATTGAAAGTTAGGATGTTTAGATGGACACCAAAACTCTCCCTCTTCACACCAAAACTACTGAACGGATCCCATCAATCAGTTCCCATGGGAGGGTAAATGTTTCCGTAGAAACAATGCACGCGAAGCCGTGGACAGGAACTAGTTGATGTTATCTAGACTAATTAATAAACATTTGTACAAACAGTTGTTATTTTGAAAAATATAATATGTGTGTGTACTTAATTTGGTTCGTGTTTAGAGATAAGACAAACATCACTGATAAACATTTGTTATCTGAGCCATAAAGTTAATTTACAAACATGCAGACGGTAATCTGTCAGCCTCCATTGTAACCATTATCATAATAATATTTTGAACAATGTTATGAATCAAAAGCAACTGAAACAGGCTTGTTAACAAGGTAGCCATGTGTATGCTTATAATGGGTATTTTAACTTGGTAGGTAATTACTTGAAGAATTCACAATTATTCACAAAGTTAAATAATCTGCTAACATAACTCTCATGGGGTCTACTCTACACAACAAAATTAAGAAGCCACTAACAATTTGATAAAACACTGTTGCCTGCCTTTCGTGTGTAGAATCTCTAAATGACAGAATTAATGTCTTGATTATGTAATGTATCAAAAATGTTGTAATCTGATCAAAGTAAAATTATGTTGCACTTAAAAATTATGCTCACAACTATGACAGAAAAGTACTTAAGTGGGTATTGAATGATAATGGTGGTCTGCATATGAAAATATATTTTCTGTATTCCATTATATATAAGATATAACCTAACTTGCAGATAGTGGAGCGAGCCGTGAAGGGCAAAGCACTGGCTGATAAAATCGAGATAAACACGGAACCCGAGAAGTCCATCCTGTTCTCTGACAACGAAGAAGAATTTGACCAGTTTGAGGATGAACTGTTCTGCAGTTAAATACCTACCGTATTTTAACCAGAGAAAGCTTCAATTGGCTTAAAGAAAAATCTGAGTTCTGACAATTGGCATGATACAGGCCAGAAAGATTACTTGAGAAGAATCACAGAAAACTAGTGATTTGCGACCAAAGAACAAAGTGATAGTTTGCACAGTCTTATACAAGGTCAACAAGAACAAAGTGTTAGTTTGAACCTCAAGCTGCCATAAACAGTGTGTTAAACAGTAGACTCGAGTCGCTTTAGTTGTTGCGCGTGAGGCAATAAAGTTGCGTTTACGTTGCATGGGGGTGAGCGACGCGTGCCGGGGCCGCGCGCTGCTGTCGACGACCGCGGGCGTGCTGGTGGTGCTGGCCGCTTGGATTAACACTTATCCTTTCTTGGATGAAGGTGAGTTCTGACTTCTGTGTCAAATATTTAACAGTTAAAATGTTCACGTAGCATTTCGTGTGGTTCCGTTAAACATAGACAGATTGATTGGATGACTCTCTGTGATAAAATATTTGACAATTCAAACTCGGATTCAGAAATGCTTTTCAATACAAAAATTATTAATTTCTCGTGAGTTAAAGTGATCATAATTTTAAACAGGTTAGTAAAAATAGTTGACTCCCTTACATGCAAAACATCAGACCTAACATGCTCGTACCTCATTCATTTTAGCTTATTATTATTTTTCTTTTAGAAAGTGTAATCTACTCGTACATCCCGGACCCGCAGTGGTTGCTCCTCGCCTGCGCCGCCTGGGGGACCTGCTTTATCGGGGGGCTCATGGCATTTACCGTGTATCACATCTACCCGCACTTGTAAACTACCCCGCACTTGTGTAAATTACAAACCGCTTGTGAACAACCCCTTAATTCTACTTACGCGTTTGCGGACTCGTTTCCGCAACTTGGTCAAAGAGAGGCCCTATATCCCTTTACCTACTTAAAAAACCACCTGTGCAAAAAAAAACTACCCCATCATTTGTACTTTTTACCCTTAAACCGGTAGCTATTTGCAAGAAATCGCAAAGTCTGCATCTTTAGCCTCCCGTATTTAGTACTCCTATTTCATAAAGTTGTCTAACAATGCTGCGTTCACACGAGTTCTTAACAACCAGTTGATGATCAGCAAGTTATTAAGTTTCCTACAAACAAATCGACCCTTCGTGCGCCTCATTAAGAAGGGGACTCCCCCCGCGCCCCCCGTGCCCCCCGCCCCGCGGCCAGTGATGACGAGCGCGTTCCCGTCCCGGGCCAACTCCGGCTCCGTGCTCTCCAAATCCGGACACTCCATCAAAAGCATGACGAACCGCAGCGACTGGATCGTTATAGGTAATGTACGATGCTAGCCGTGGCGGTCGCAAGGCGAAAGAATCGACCCCTCCTAGTCAGCCCGTCCACGTAAGAGCCCACCAAGGGAACCTACCAGAGGAAGGGCAACAGCTCCCACAGGTGTATTTTGAACAGCTCTGCGACCAATCCGCCTGCCAAGCGAGGCGGAGATGGCACAACCAGTTTTGTTTGGTCCCAACAATAGGCAAGTCCAGCTGTGGACATACCTAATGTGCTGATGAGCATATGGAAGTAACTGACTATGCTTCTACAGCTGAAATTAAATTTAATTATCTCTTATAAATTATTTACTAAAATTGCCCCCTTACATTATTTTAACACCATTACTAACTTAAACTTTTTATTTCGTTTTGTGCCTTAAGAGTACTTTGAAATATAATATTTGATAAGCTACTGAGATATCTTCAACAGATCTTTAATAACGAAGAAAATTACAACTAGTATTTACAAGTGAACAAACTGTAGACCGTTGCAAACAATCTAAATGTAGCTCAACTGATCCATATCAATACCAGTCTGAAGCGTCGTGTAACTAATTATTAACAAATTGAGGAGAAATCGATAACATTTTACCAACTGTAATTTTGTAATGCTTGTTCAATAAATAATTTGGTCTCGCAGGCATCGCCGGCGTAACCTGCGGAGGCAAAACCACCCTCGCGAACCGACTGAAGAACTCGCTGAACCCGGTGTACGTGTTCCACCAGGACAAGTACTTCTACCCGGACGACAGCCCGCGCCACTCGCGCGTGCCCGACATGCCGCACAACAACTACGACGTGCTGAGCGCGCTCGACATGGAGGCGCTGCTGCGCGACGTGCTGGCCACGCTGGCCGGGGACAACAAGAGCCATGCGCACACGCAGGTACAGGTAATGACATGTTTATGTAGAACGTACAGTAACGTACCTACACCGCCGACGCCCGCGCCGCGCCGGCGCCCGCGCCGCGCCGACGCCCGCGCCGCGCCGGCGCACGAGTTGTGCGACTTTATTACACGTACTCACAACCCAACGAGCTAATGCTGCCTTTGTAATTGATTAAAACCCGAACTTATTCAAGTTGCTCCTAAGGTAATTTTGTGTAATTTTTAAGGTTTCGAGATCGAAGATCGGTATCGTATCCCTGGTCTCGCTTTGTCTGTCCTTTTTTCCCTTATTAATAACTCAGCAACTAAAGCAGCTATCAACTTGAAATTTAAAATAATAATACATTTCGTGCGCCTCCTGTACAGATTTAAAGAAAAATGAACATTTTCCACTCTTACACATTCTAGGGTCATGTCATGTCACGTGGGGGGGTATCAAATGAAAGGTATGAGTTTGTACATTTCAAAACAGTTTTTGAAATTTCGGTGGAGTAGATACACACTTTTTGAAATGTTTTGAATAAACAACGGGATTTTTACTATGACTAGGATAGTTTAATAATAGATTGTTTGAAAAAAGAAATCAGCCCTGGGGATTAAATTGTGATTTTAGCCCCGCTACGCTACGCTATAATGTACCTAATGACACACTTTTAGAACATAAGTTGTTTGCTTCCAGGTGCAGGAGGACGGGTTCATGATCAAGGGCAAGAGGTTCCTCATCGTCGAGGGGTTCACCTCGCTCAACTACAAGCCCATCCTGGACCTGTGCGACTTGAGGTGGGGAGGGAGGGGGGAGGGAAGACGAATCTCATTCTAATATTATTGTGTGTTGAAGTCTACGTTCTTATTTGATTGACCAGACACGGTCGCCATGACCTATTAATTTAACCGATTAATTAATCTTCAGAATACCGTGGCCCGGCGCCCGCGTCACGGGCCTAGTGCCTAGAGCCTATGCGGGCCGTAGCCATTCTTATTAGACGTACCCATTAATTATTTAATAAGCTTTAGGTTTCCTTTTTGTATGATATTTAAGTGTTCCTAAAATGTAATGTGTTTTTCTAGTAAAAGAAATTATTGTATTGTTATTGTATTGACCGCGTTTGACCACAAGCTCACCTGATTTATTGTGTAGCCGACAATGCATCACGGTGGCCTAGAAGACGCTTTGCCAAAAATTCGACTAAAACAATTCGACTAACGAAGAGCGCCCAACCCCCGCCTAGCGGGGGTTGGAGCAAAATTCGTTGAGGAGTAGCTGCAAGCTTAGGAGAGATATGAGAGTGCAGCCTGAAGCCGAGAGTGCAGCCCGCCCAACCTCCGCCTAGTAATAGTAATAAGTTAATGTCGACCGAAAGTTGCCGACCTCACCCCCCGCCAAGCGGGGGTGAGACGCCTGCAGGTCACGTTAACTCAAGGTCCAATTACTCAAGTCGAATTGTTACTAGTCGAATTGTACAAGTCGAATTGTTTTAGTCGAATTTTCCGTAGACGTAGAAGGCACCTATTCACTATCGTGTTGAAGAGTGTCCAGCAGCAGACAAGCATAGACCGGTGATGTCTAGAACGCGGTATGATCGTGTTGCAGATATTACTTCGTGCTGGAGTACGGCGAGTGCGTGGTGCGCCGCACGCACCGGCTGTACGACCCGCCGGACATACCCGGCTACTTCGAGGCCTGCGTGTGGCCCGAGCACGTGCGCTACAAGGAGGAGGTACGAGTACCTATCTATCTATCTATATATATAAAAATGAAACCCGTTTTCCTTGGTCACGGCATCACGCGTGAACGGCTGGACCCATTTCGCTAATTCTTTCTTTGTTGTGTTTGTTATTGTCAGGAGAAGGTTCTTATGAAAGAAAAAATTAAGAAAGTTGGAAACATAAATTTGGGGCGAAGCCGCGGGGCGCAGCTAGTACATAATAATTTGCTATCATTGTGTACATTTGTAGGTCTCTCGATATGTAGGTAATGTATAAGAGGCACAATGGAATCCTAGCAGGGCGTAGCAATAGAAACTGAGAGTGGAGGTGGACCGGGTTTCTCTAGTTAGGTTTCAGCAGAAAAATATAATTCAATAACTTACTCAGTTAATAAGTACGTTTTTATAAAATATTGTACTTTAGGTAGCAATGTAGGTATTGTTAAAGTATCAAGATTGGTAAGTTGCTGAAGAAGTAATTTAAATCATAATATCATTTATGTAAAAGAAATTGTTTTAATTTGGTTTCAAATTTTTGTAATTTTTTCCTTGTTTTTTTAGCACCTACCGGTATTTTATCATAGATTTTTGTCATAGAACTTCGCATGTGCGAACTTCGCTATACCTTCTTCACCGCACGTGCGCCCACGCACGCATGAACATACTTCCCCCAGCCAAGGGTCCTGCCATCGCCACGCTCGGCAGGCGGATTGGTGATCCCAGTGCTGTGCTGTGACAATGCATAGAAGGAAGATTTCATTTCGCTGGTTGGTTCTCTGAGTCTCTGAGTCAACACTTGCGACACCACGGGCTGAGTATGAGGGGTCCGATTCTGCGACCGCCACGACCTACTCGTATTACTGTATACAATGTATGTGGGCTGGCTGGTTGATGCTCGACGATTTATTCGTACAATCCAATAAAATAAACACTTCTAAGAACACCCACTAGCATGTTCCTCGTGTTATAAAATTGTCTTCCATGAGACAATTTTTTAAATAACGGGAAACATAATTATACTATTCCTTTAGTTAAGAGTTTTTAACATGAATTTTCAACTTACTGTATTTAAGGCTCCCAATAACTGTAACAGTCTATGGGGTCATATTTTCCACATTATTAACGAAGGAATGGCATAACACGAGATGTGTTTGTCATCTCTAAATGAAGGTCGCACAGACCCAATCCGTCTCCTCACTGATTAACCCTTTTGCGTGCAGATCATGAAGGACGGGCGCGTGCGCGTGGTCGACGGGACCGACCCCGACGTATTCGAGACCGTGATGGCCGACCTCGCCGCTCTCAAGATGCCCACGTAATCTCTATTCAACTCTTTCACAGTCTTACAAGTAAGTAAAAAGTAAAAGTGCACCAAATCCGTGGCTTAATTCAATAAAGATTGCTAGTCGTCTTTGCAAATTGTGAGCGATGTTACTTATTCGTCTATCTAATAGAACATATTTTGACATTAAATGTTTTCTTAGAAAATAAACAAAGATAATTTAATAACATACTAACTATTTATAAAACAACTTTTATTTACTTTTGTAATATACTGAAAAATAGCGACAAGCAGTCCTCTCTGAATAGACACCGGTCTCCGAGACCTTCACTAAAAGGTCTGTGAAAGGGTTAAATTAGAGCGATAGGTCAATAACTTAATCAATCGTGTAAGTTAAGAATTCGTTTAGAAAAGTTGAGAATGCGAAGTCACGTTGAATCAAGGCGGAACGCTTCAATGTAGTTCTGAGTGATGTTAGGAATTTATGAAAGAGCTACAAAATTGAATTACTTACCTACTTACCAATGGTATTAAAATAAAGATAAATTATGATTCACATCGACAAATGTGCTGGCGTTGTATTGTGGACTCCGGCTGAAGCCACACCACGGGAGCGTAATTTTTTGAGTCGCGTAAAATGCATCCTTTCAGAAGTGACAACTCAGCGTAAACATGATTTAAAATGAGTTTCAATATTTTAAAAACCTTTTTTTAATACAAGCTTTTAATGCATTGTCATCCAAACTAAACGTGTATACAAAATGTCATCTCAATCGGCTGAAGATATCTGCTTCAAAATTGAGTTGCAAGATTCCACCCGAACAAACATAGTTACATACATTGCAAGTTAAATAAAAGCTTTTAAAAATACGCTCGTTTGGCTTCAACCACCACGTGAATCAAAAGTGAGATTGTTCTAACGGCTTTACTCACTAGAACAAATTTTAAACTGTTACTACTTATACAATCCAATATTTTATTGTAAGTTATTCGAAATTGTAGTAGTTCGAAATTCAAGCTATTTATGTAATTTTTACAAATTTTCAACTGTGGTATTTATCGATTAATACTCTATGTAATACACTCGAGAGCTTAATTATGTTAGCACTAAACTTAAGATTTTGTTAAGTTTAACTTAAATAAACATAATACGTAGAAATTGACACTTTCTTTTCACACTTGGCTTTTAATTACCTTCGCAATGAACAATTATAATTTCAATTGTAAGTAACGATGGTACAGTCCGTGCAATCGCTCGGTCGTTGGTCACACATTAGTGTTTGGCCGGACGGATTAAAAACACCTAGAATAATCAATATATAATAATCGTCTAACGTCTTGTCCTCTGGCGGACCACGTGCCAAAGATGCGCAGAACGCAATGACCATTTTGGATTTTGTTCTACGACAAAAAATGACGAAGTTATGACCAAATTACTAACGAAGTTCAATGAGTGACCGCCGCGGGTGCGTGTGACGTCACTCGCTCGGTCGCCGCCCGTTAACCGTAGGCAGGTATCAGTAACTATAAGTTTAGGAAAAAAATTACAGAAGCAAATAGACTCAGTTTTGTGAGACCTATAGCTGCCAAAGAGAAAAAATCTACCAAAGACACGACCGAGAGCTCCAGTGAATTGGTGACTAAAGGTAGGTAAGGTATGTACTCACACTCCCCCCTCGTCGCAGAACTTCCTCCCCTCCCGGGGCGTCTCCCCCGCGCCCGCGGCCGCCCCCGCGCGGTGCTCCGCGGGCAGCGCGTGCGAAGGCACCGCGTCCGTGTCCAGCTCCTCCGCTGAACGCTTGCTGCGGTCCAGCTCCTCTAGTCTGTGGAGACACGCGGAGGGAGATGTCAGGGAGAACTTAATATAACAATGACTGATAGGTATCCATTGCATCATGTTTTCATTAATATATTAAGTATACATTTCGCAATTCTGTACAACCTCTCTAGTGGGTAAGTTAAGTATCAAAAATACTTATTAGGAGTTTTGTTCATTCTTCAAGCAAATTGCCTGTCTACAAACTCTTGGAACATTATCTCTTTGCGCTTCCGACTGTTAGCTCACGATCGGAGTTTGATGAAGTTCTGTCTTCAATATGGTTAGAATATAGAGGTACAATAGAATAGAATTATTTATTCAAATATAAAACACCATTACCTTTCGGTTAGAAGTGCCTCAAAGCCTATGTTAGGTTTAACTAGACACAGACATAGGTTCTAATTCGCAAACGTCAGAACTACCGAATTTAGGTAATATGTGGTGAGATCAAGTTGAATATGGGAACGCGATAAGAACCAGTCATTTCCTAAAGTGGAGCAGGCTTTCTCGCGAATACCTGAAGAGTAGTGTGGTGTGTCGGACGGCCGTGCTCACCTGTTGTGCTGGACGTCGGGCACGACGTGCGTGACGCGCGGCACGGTGTCGTCGGCGCGCAGCACGGGCAGCGTGCGCGACAGGAACCGCAGCGTGTGGTTGCGGAACAAGGCGCTGCAACAAACATACAACATTAGCTATTCACAGAGACACTTCATTTAGCTGTTATCTTCATTAGCTATTCACATAGAGACACTTCATTTAGCTGTTATCAGTCATTCTTATGGTTTTCTTGCCATTTTGACCAATGAGGATCAGTAAAGTTATAGCAATTTCAATAGAAATAGTATCCAAGTTATTCTTTATGACATAAGAATTAATATATCTTTTTGAATTATCCAAATCGGACCATTACTTACGAAGATATTAATTAAGAAACATTACGTTACTGCTGGTAAAATCAAATGACGCGGGTGCGTGTGACGTCACTGACTCGGCCGAGCGGACCGAGCGGAGCGCAGCCGGCTCTCGTAATTCACGATTCAACGGTTAAAAAGGTGAATTAGACACAAACCGGGCCCTTAGTTTGTTTAAAATTCTCAAATAACTATTAAAGACATTAAAGTCTGAAAAAATTTCCCGTTTGCTCCGCTCGTCGCTATATCTTTTGATTTTCAGGTTTAAGCATAGCTTGCCATTTCATTTCGGCGAACTACCGTTTTAAATTCAAAGATAAAAAGTACCTCAATAAATATGTAAGTAGATACTCTATTTTTACATTTCGTTCTTTTTTCAACCCCTTACCAAGTAAATATACTCTCCTCACTACCTCGCCTCAACAGCCTCTATTGCTCCACTGCTGGACGCAGCCCTCCCCCTGATAAGTGCCTTATAGGCTTTGGGCATGCGGGTTGGGGATCGCAGTTCGGTGGTAGAATAGTTCTGCAGGGGCGCTGCTGCCCGCCCCCGGTGGATATCCCTTAGTCGCCTCTTACGACACCCGCCGCGGGAAGAGTTAGGGTGTTGCAAATACTCTATTTGCTCAAAAAAAAGGTAGCAACACTACTGCCGTACACTACTGCCTGGCACCTACAGTAGACTACTCACAATGGATAGGGCTCTCCGTTGGGGCTCTGCCCCATGGGGTTCCGTGGGATGGTCCCCCGGTTGAGGTCCCCGCACAGGTTGTCCGCGGACACGTGCGGCCGGGTCGCCTCCAGCGCGCCGCACTCCACCGCCACCTGCCGGTACGGCGGCGGTCGGACTCTGATCACAAACAACTTACGTTAGTAACACAGATTTAGATTTCAGATTTCAATAACTTTATTTCTTTAGGCTGACAAAATAAACACTTACTATTAGACATACGATCCTTTAAGATCTTATAAGATCCCAGGACTTTTGGTGCTTTTTAAGTGCCTCTAAGTAGAGGTAGTTTGTAGGTATATCTACAGCAGTAATAGTTATTCAGCGTTAAAACTGAATATTACAAGATACATAGATAAAATTCGTAATTTTCATACAATAATTGAACTAAAATTGACGAACGCTGAAGTGCCACGTCGTAGCCGAGTTCCCGCTACGTAGCATTGTTGCTACGCTTTCTTTGTAGAACAGACATCACCGCGACCGCGACCCGTCGTTCCTACAAGCATACTGACCAAATCTGATCGTTTATCAATGTAATGATAACATGAGACGGTAGTCAATTTAATGAGATATGCATTATGAGAGTTATGATAGTATCATACAGATTTAACAACCCTTTCCGGATATATATAATGTAACTAAAGAAGAATAAATAGACTATAACAAGATTAACTTTAATTTATTTAGTTTTACATTAGAAGTCTTCCATGACAGAATCGCTGGCATCCTGCCGACCTGCTGGCCTTCTTGTTATCCAGGAAGAACGCTCTGCAAAGAGCCCCGACTCCGGGTGACAAGTTATCGTGACGTCACTTTTTTGTATAGGATTTGCGTAGTTCCCTGTCTGCACGATGGCGGATGCACGGCGCTGCTGTACCGCATCCTTGAGGAAAACGAGACGTCACGATACTATCGCCAACCGCACTCGGGGCTCTGGTTCTAGAACATTATGTTCCTTACCTCGGCGGAGTAGCGTTGGGAGACTCCATGAACGCGTAGTACCCTTCGGGGTTCTCCTCGGCGGGGTCGGTGCCCTCCGCGGGGGCTGCGGGGGACGCGGCCGGGGCCGGGGCCGGGGCTGCGGGGGGCGGGGACTGGGGCACGCCGCGTGACAGCACAGAGAGCAGCACCTGCGGATCGTACATAGAACTGAGACACTTAGGTTTAAAGAACTTTATTTTTCTCATAAAAACATTACAGTTCACTTAAAATGAGATAAATTTAAACAGTAAATGTGTACTAAAACTAAATTTAAGTAGGTAAATAACTCCTGGGCGTTGAGGTTTAACTTAAATTACTAATCATAACTAATTATATTATCTAATAGTGTTACATTATATTTATGAAGTTATATTATTCTATTGAGTAGACATGTGCTTTCAACATGTTTTTGTACTTATTAATGCTATCACATTCTTTTATGGTATTTGGTAAATTATTAAATATACGTGCCCCTTCTGAAATAATCGTCTTTTTTCCGTAGTTCGTACGTGTATTTGGTAATTTTAGTTTTATTTTGTTTCTAAAACTATATTTATTTTCTTTTAATTGTAGGCTTAGATTTGATTGTATGGACTTTGAAGTAATATTTTTTATTAGAAGGCATGTTTTAAAAATATATAGTTGCTTTAAATTTAGTATTTTAGTATTTTTATATAATTCTTTAGTGGGCGTATAATATGAATAGTGATATAAAACCTTAATGATCTTGTTTTGGACTCTTTGAAGGGGTTTTATATGTGTTTCAGCCGCCGATCCCCATATTTCAACAAGGTACTCTAAGTGGAATTTCGCTAAAGAATTGTATATTGTATTTCTGACCTTAGCAGGAATGCATTTTGCGACTTTGCGCAATGCTCCTAGCAATGACGTAAGTTTTGTTTTGACTTCTTCAATATGTGACTTCCACGACAATTTATCGTCGACCCATAGTCCTAAGTATTTTTCTAGACGCGATTGTTTAATTAGGTCATTGTTTATCGATAGTGGCGTGAAGTCCGGTATCGGCTTGTTTTTTGCATAAAAAATCATGAACGAGGTTTTTGACGTATTAATTGTTAACAAATTGTACTTGAACCATTCATTGAGGGCGTTAAGGTCTTTTTGAGCATCATCAATAATGTTATGGATATCTTTGTCAAAATAAAAGAGGCAGGTGTCGTCTGCATAAAGAGTTAGTTGGCCTGTTAATCCTATTGAGTTTATATTATTTATGTAGATTAGAAACATTAGTGGTCCAATTATAGATCCTTGTGGAATACCATTAAGTAACATTTCTTACACAGCTGGTAAAGTTATCAATTTTTACCACTTGCCTCCGATTTGATAGGTAAGATTTGAATATGTCTAGGGCTCTGTCTCTGACTCCTATGTTGTTTAGTTTTTGGAGAAGCTTTTGATGACTAACAGTATCAAAAGCTTTCCTTAAATCTACAAAAATCCCTAGCGCATAGTTTTTCTGGTCAATGTGGGTTTTAATTTTGGTTACCAAATCTATAGCCGCACTTGGAACTGCAACTGATACAAGGAACCTGCGGGTCTTAAGGGCCGACGGCTAAAAAGGGTCACTACTACGAAAACGCACTTCTAATATTTTGATTAGACTCTAAGTCATCCACATTATTTAGAATTTTACGGACGAAGGACCTATAATTTGAATTTTTATATAGCCCTTATTAAACCACCTAGGCTTATTAACGCCAAAACAAAGAGTTTTTAAAAAGCTTGATAGAAAATTTTGGTAAAAACCCAAAAAATAAATATACTTACTTACCTACTTAAAATGCAGTGTTTTTTAAATTTATATGAGGTATTCAAAATATTTGGGTTTGAATTTAGGTGGCCCTTAATAGCCGCAACTACCTTAGCGAGGCACTTGCGGAAGGACGAGGCTTGTGAACGTGGCTTGTGAACGCCTTATCCGCGACCTTTAGCAAACATTTTAAATTACTAACAGGTAGCTAAGTACGTAGCTTCGCATCTTCGCTGGTAAGCATTTAATCCATTTGGAGCTGGTCCAGTTCCTTCTGTTCTAAGCTCCGAGTTTCTAAGCTATTGGTACCTCGTCCGACCAGGTACCAATACAAATAATAACATACTAGCGAATCTGTTCTGCTCTTCTGTTAAGCTCTGCGCACATTAATCCAACGCAGCATAAACTGATGCATTCAAATATGGGCTTAAATTCGATTCAGATTTTATTTATAAAGTTTCAGGTTTATACATAGATCTTCAAATTATTCTTAGAGTAACTACTACCAAGACCTGCCTTTACAGGCGTATGAATATAATATTAGAATTAAAATTATTACCTATAGAGTCCATGTGAAAATACACAAAAATAAAATTTACAATAAAAAATATGTCAAATATAATCATGCAAAATGAATTAATAATAATAGTTACTGTTTATATTCAAAGAATTCATTTATACTATAAAAACATTTTTCAGTCAGCCATTTTGTGAAGTTAAATTTAAATCTAGTTAATGATGTCATTTCTTTAAAATGAGCAGGAATTTTATTGTATGCTAGACGATCGCCTCGCGGTTTCACCTGCGTAGTTCCCGTTCCCGTGGAAATTCCAGGATAAAATATAGCCTACGTCACTCCCTGAAAAGTAAGCTTCCTAACGGTGAAAGAATTTTTCAAATCAGTCCAGTAGTTTCGGAGCCTATTCAATACAAACAAACAAACAATCAAATCTTTCCTCTTTATAATATTAGTATAGATTTTAATTGCCATCATAAAGCTGTTATTCCTGGATAGTGTCAATCTTGTTTGTGGTCTAAATTATTTATTTTTATATCTTGATCGGACGCTTTAATTTTCGTATCTTCCGATAGACATACGTTTTACAGTGATAAAATGGCTTCCCACAAGCTTCGAACGAGTTCCGCGAGCTGTCTGACATCTGATGTAGTTTTATGAAAAGTTATCTAAATTAAGGCGAGAATTCCCGAGATGCGATGATTGCGAGTACTGAGCAAGACGGTGTGCAGGCAGCCGAGCACGATTTTGTAGGTATTTAGGTGTTTTGAAAAATATTTGTATGGCATTTAAAAATATTTTCTAGTGATGCACTGCGTAATAACGTTTGCAATGTTTTGGTATACATTTTATTCATTTTTCTATTCACACTGATCATTTAAAGTTTCATTTAGGGTTAACTTTGTAATTTTTTTCTATCGGGTGAAATATCACCAATCGTGTTTTTGCCTAGTGATGCACTAGAAAATATCCTCAACTATAATAATGTATGAATTTCAAAATTGTATTATTGTATTATTGAGGTACGGACGTTTAAAAATCCCGAAATCCGGGAATCCTCGCCTTAAAGCCCACATTTAACTACATACTAAATTTAATAATTTACTAAATGCTCATTTTTGTGATGTGCGGTAGCGGTGCGCTGCGGCCCTGACCTGCGACAACCTTTAAGCTTGCACTTTGTTTGTAATGCAAAGTAACAGGCAAGTTAGCCTCAATCTAACGTTACTCTACCAGGAGGTGTTGTTTGTTAATTAATCAAATAAATTAACAGTTCACTAAATTATTCCAGTGCTTTGAATGTAAGTAGCCTAGAATCATGGTATGTATTTACCTACAATCTTCACTTCCATTCCATTGCATATGAAATAGACTCGTACTTTGTAAATCCTGATAGCACCCAGTGGCCCGTTACCCGCAACTCGGGCAGTGGGCCGAGGGCCGCGGGCCGGGACACGGACACTGGCGGTCCGCGGACAGAGTGGCTAGAGGGCGACGACGGCCGGGCTGGCTGGACGTAGGTGCAGGTTCGAATGCATTAACATTATCTTTTGTGAGGTTCTATGCTATAGATAGGTTATAGTATGTGTTTTGCTAAATACTATATTCAGGCGTTATTTTGCGGAAAAGTCGGTGCACGTGAATTGCATTTTGTTGGATCTCACTCATCAGAAAAGGTTTTACTCGGAATTGTTACCAAATATTTTGTATCCTAATTTTTAGGGTTTCGAAGATCGGTTTCGAAACCCTTATGGTCTCGCTTTGTCTGTCCTTTTTTCCCTCCTTAATAACTCAGCAACTACAGCAGCTATCAACTTGAAATTTAAAATAATAATACATGTCGTGTGCCTGTACAGATTTTAAGAAAAAAAAAAAATTAAAATAAATGAAAAATGAAAATGAACATTTTCCATACAAATTGAAATGTCAAAATTTTAAAAGAGACCTACAGAGTCAAGTGGGGTATCAAATGAAAGGTATTAGTTTGTACATTTCAAAATAGTTTTTGAAATTTCAGTAGGTTTCATACTTTTTAAAATATTTTGAAAATAGTCGAAAAAATACCCATTCCCCCCCCCTATCTCCGAAGTTTGCAGAGCGATCCATTCAAAATGTATTGAGCGTTTGTAGATATAGATCTATATTTTACAGGAAAAATATAGAGAAGTCAGTAAACTGAACCCTTTTCGAAAAATGGTTAAAAAGAGGGGGGATAATTTTCAAAAAGGGGGGTTAACCCACTGAGTGGGGTATCATATGAAAGGTATCGGTTTGTACATTTCAAAACAGTTTTTGAAATTTCTGTAGGTTTCATACTTTTTGAAATATTTTGAAAAAAGTCGAAATTTTACCCGCTCCCCCCCCTCTATCTCCGAAGTTTGCAGAGCGATCCGTTCAAAATGTATGAATCGTTTGTAGATATAGATCTATATTTTACAGGAAAAATATAGAAAAGTCTGTAAAATGAACAGTTTTTGAAAAATGGTCAAAAAGAGGGGGGATAATTTTCAAAAGGGGGGGCTACCCCACTAAATGGGGTATCATATGAAAGGTATCGGTTTGTACACTTCAAAACAGTTTTTAAAATTTCTGTCGGTTTCATACTTTTTGAAATATTTTGAAAAAAGTCGAAATTTTACCCGTTCCCCCCCCCCCTATCTCCGAAGTTTGCAGAGCGATCCATTCAAAATGTGTGAAGCGTTTGTAGATATAGATCTATATTTTACAGGAAAAATATAGAGAAGTCTGTAAAACGAACACTTTTTGAAAAATGGTCAAAAAGAGGGGGGATAATTTTCAAAAGGGGGGGCTACCCCTCTGAATGGGGTATCATATGAAAGGTATCGGTTTGTACATTTCAAAACAGTTTTTAAAATTTCTGTAAGTTTCATACTTTTTGAAAAATTTTGAAAAAAGTCGAAATTTTACCCGCTCCCCCCCCTCTATCTCCGAAGTTTGCAGAGCGATCCGTTCAAAATGTATGAATCGTTTGTAGATATAGATCTATATTTTACAGGAAAAATATAGAAAAGTCTGTAAAATGAACAGTTTTTGAAAAATGGTCAAAAAGAGGGGGGATAATTTTCAAAAGGGGGGGCTACCCCACTAAATGGGGTATCATATGAAAGGTATCGGTTTGTACACTTCAAAACAGTTTTTAAAATTTCTGTCGGTTTCATACTTTTTGAAATATTTTGAAAAAAGTCGAAATTTTACCCGTTCCCCCCCCCCCCATCTCCGAAGTTTGCAGAGCGATCCATTCAAAATGTGTGAAGCGTTTGTAGATATAGATCTATATTTTACAGGAAAAATATAGAGAAGTCTGTAAAACGAACACTTTTTGAAAAATGGTCAAAAAGAGGGGGGATAATTTTCAAAAGGGGGGGCTACCCCTCTGAATGGGGTATCATATGAAAGGTATCGGTTTGTACATTTCAAAACAGTTTTTAAAATTTCTGTAAGTTTCATACTTTTTGAAAAATTTTGAAAAAAGTCAAAATTTTACCCTTTCCCCCCCCCCTATCTCCGAAGTTTGCAGAGTGATCCATTCAAAATGTATTAAACGCTTGTAGACATAGATCTATATTTTACAGGAAAAATATAGAGAAGTCTGTAAAATGAACAGTTTTTGAAAAATGGTAAAAAAGAGGGGGGATAGTTTTTAAAAGGGGGGGCTACCCCACTAAGTGGGGTATCATATGAAAGGTATCGGTTTGTACATTTCAAAACAGTTTTTAAAATTTCTGTCGGTTTCATACTTTTTGAAATATTTTGAAAAAAGTCGAAATTTTACCCGTTCCCCCCCCCCCCCCCCCCCCCTATCTCCGAAGTTTGCAGAGCGATCCATTCAAAATGTGTGAAGCGTTTGTAGATATAGATCTATATTTTACAGGAAAAATATAGAGAAGTCTGTAAAACGAACACTTTTTGAAAAATGGTCAAAAAGAGGGGGGATAATTTTCAAAAGGGGGGGCTACCCCACTGAGTGGGGTATCATATGAAAGGTATTGGTTTGTACATTTCAAAACAGTTCTTAAAATTTCTGTAGGTTTCATACTTTTTGAAAAATTTTGAAAAAAGTCGAAAAATTACCGCTACACCCTATCACCGAAGCATGGAGAGAGATCCATCTGAAATGTAGGTTGGTACCTACTAGTGTTAGGTCTTCATTAAATTTCGGAGTTTCTAATCGGTACCTTTAGTACATACCTACTTGTTCACAAACGTTCGAAACCCTCGGCGCGCGAGTTACACTCGCACTTGACGGGTCTTGTTTTTATATGTTTTGCCCTAGTACCAAACTCAATTTATTTTATGAGCTAGCTGTAATTGGGGTGGTCACTGGTGATGCTTAAGTGTTCTTTGTTGTGTTTGTGTTGGGCTTGTGACTGTATTGTCGTTGCTTGATTTTAGTAACGCCTTGAATAATGTTGACTTTGACATTCTTCTTGCCGTGCTTCGTTCTCTTAACATATCTCCAATGGTTACTGACTGGTTTCATAGTTATCTGTTCGGTCGCCGGCAGCGCATCCGCCTTGACGATATATTTTCGTCTTGGTGTGATGTCCCTGCTGGTGTTCCACAGGGCGGTGTACTTTCCCCCTCTTCTATTCGCAATTTTCATAGACTCCATATCCGAAATTTTATGAAAAAGTTTGCTTTTCAAAACGGAACGCCTTAAGGTCCGTTTATATCTACGGACATTGAGCGTTCCAGACACGTGCCGTGGCAGACACCGACAGACAAGACACCGTTTATTAACATCTAACGTGACAGAAGTGTGCCGTGTCAGAGAACGACTGACATCGTCGTCGTCGTCGGACACGGCCGCTCACACCGGCGGCGGTTACTGAATAGCTTTAGTAGAAAGCACGTTTCAACATTTTTGATGAAAGTTTTCAAACACTTCTCTGTGAAAGATTTATCTATAATTGCATTGTAACTGGAAGAAATGAAATCGCTTGTTTGTTTCAACGATGACATTTCTCAAAAAACACGATTTTACAGGAGAGCATTTTTAAAGTTTGAAAAATTATATTTCATTAATTCTGGCTCTTTGAAAGAAACTTCTGAAGAATGAAATATTGCCTGATTCAATACTTATTAAAATATATCAGCAAATATTATATACGATTATCTCCTAAAATCTTATGCGCATTTTTATGAAAAAAGGTAGAAAATGTGTCATTCTTACAGAAAAACTAAATTATATTTTTGTATTAGTTTGACATAGGACAATACTGCCAATATGTCATGTTAATTTTGGTTGTTGATTTACTTAATAAAACATAAAGTGACATTTTAGAAAAATCTTTTATTAGGATTCACACGACAATTTACCGAAACACGGACACTTCTTCATTCTAAAACTCTGTCAGTCATTGAAAACGTTAGCTAAAACTATAAAAACCAACGATCTTGGCGGAGTACTAATCAGTATTCATTACATGTCCAAAGAAATTTGATGCTTTAGTACTTCTTAATATGTTTCTCAAATTAACCTGACTATTATTGATTAGTTTAAAATTAAAACAGAATCAATTAATAAGAGTTTCATAAACACAAAGATAATGATGCAATCAAAATAAGGCAGTGCTCTTCGCAAATTCCATTAAAGGTTTTCCAGAGCATGATAAAAGCTGCGCTGCAGATTTTTACACCGTATTTGTGCTGCAGAAGAGAGCTGATCGTGCAATCTATAATATGGGTCCCAGAGAATCCTTGCGTAATAAATTCAAAGAAATAAACACAATAACAGTACCATGTCAATATCTTTATGGAAACTTGTACACATATAAATATCAATCGATTCCCTGAAAACAGCGGCATACATTCATAATTATAAATACTAGAAATAAGAATAAGTTTGCTGTGCCCACAACTAGGCTACACAAGATTAATGTATCTTATAAATAAAGGGGAATGTATACGCTTTCACAAATAAACTCCAAGTGAGTTGCACCTTATTACCACTTACACCTTATTACCACTTATCCTTTGTGAAAAGTCTTACTACAAAATATCAGATTATCTAGAGGATAAAAAAAGATTGTCATGAGTTTTGCTCCAGCTCGAAAGTAACGCCCTAACAAGGTAAAGGTTTCTTGTTCGCTTCTTTACTTTACCTTAAAATGATCGAAGTAAACAAAAAATCAAAGTTATCACTTTATTTCCTAGTTTTACTTATGTTATTTGATGTGTTGTAACGTGTCCAAGAGCCCTGTGAGGTCTTAAGGAAATAAAGCACTTCAATATTTGAAAATGGGGCGTAGAACCTCGGTATTAAATTTTTAACTTTAACATAACAAGATAATTTTAAAGTTTTAAGTGTCGTTCTTCGTTTTTCGTAGTATTTACTCCCATCTCAAATCAAGAATCTGGCCAAACAAAAATTTTTTATGTGCACATTTTATTTATATAAAATGGTTCAGGTTTCTAACTTATCGGAATTGGGTGGTACCTGAATAGGTTTATCAAAATCTGGCCTGAGTTTGCTGTCTGTCAAAGCCTAGTAAAGTAAAATACAGTAAACAAATAGTTTCTTTAATAAAAAAGTGACAATTACTATCAGTAGAATTTTTAAGGTTAATAGGCAGTATATACCAGTTTTATCCAATGTAAACTCTTGATCGGGTGCTTTATTCCTGTTTTGGTTGATTTTAGCTAGTATTATTTTACTCCCTGACAACGCCATTGTAACGAATCGGCTGCAAAAATAATAATTTAACGTCAAAGTCGGTTACTAAATGTATGTTTTATTTTACCTAAAACGTTTTAACTAAAGATTGTTGTCAATAAATACAAAAACAACCCAAAAAATTCCAGCAAGAGTGACCTTTTTTGACTAAAGTTTTAACTTAAATTAATGATTTGTGTTTTGTTTACAGACAATATGGTCATATTTTATAATAGTACTTTTACTGTTCTTACTTATTTCTGCTAAACTGACACATTACCAGATATATACACAAATATTTACTGAATTATTTTGAGCAAAAATGACACTTTTTATAAAGATACATTATTTTCGAAACAAATTTTATAAATATCCAACCAACCATTTTACGTAGAACATCAAAACCAAAAATATGTCGTCCTTGAAGATAACATGCACCACTCATCGCGAACTAAATTGCACTACCGCTGAATAATGACCTTCTTGCCGCAAACCATTTATACCAAATGAGACAGCGCAACAACGACTTATCTTCTATCCTGCTCTAACCTTACCCCTTAGAGAAATGTCGTTTTGCAGGAAAAAACTAGATTTTTTTCTGGACTTAGGTGTATACTTAACTCGAAAATCATGTTTTTTGAGTTATGTCGTCGTTGTCGCAAACAAGCGAAATCATAAAGGTATTTATATTCTCTAACAAGTTCTATGAGCTTTTTGTTATCCATTGCAAAAAGTATAAACAAATGTCGTCTGTCACTTCCGTTGATCTTTCCACACTGCCCGGCAGGTATCCAATCCACAGCCACGTAGAGAGAGACATGAACCGCGCAGTCAAAATATTCTTTCCGCGAATACTGGCCGGTACGAGCCGTGTCTGGGTGGCCGTTTTACGATACATATTAAATACGTTAATACACACTGTCCAGTATAATATATTTTTGTCTGCCACGGCACGTGTCTGGCTCGCTCAATGTCTGCAGATATAAACGGACCTCAATGCGTCTGCGTAGGTATTTTATGAACCTTTTAATGGACACTTTCTTTAGGATCCCTGAATTTGACACTTTCACTCAATTTGTTGAGTCATAGGTAGGTACATCAAATCTTCATCGATAATAATGTGTTAGGTCTGTAATGATCCTTCTACACAGCGATCTAAAGCAAATCATAGGTATTAATAACTACAATGGAATCACGATCAACATCCGCAGTGGGGCCGCGGCGCGCGTGTGTCGTCCCTTCTATTGTGATGCGAGCCGGCGGCGCCGGCGGCGCGGCGCGGCGCGGGCGCCGAACCAAGAGGTGGCCGAGGGGGCATCCATTCATTACGTGAGGTGATTTTGGCGATTTTTCAACCCCCCTGTCTTTGGTCGTGACATTTGGTTCAACCCCCACCCCCAAATCTCGCGTGACATTTTCAAAATGCTTTTGTATTTGTAGGTAAGTATCAGTGCTTGATTGCGTTGGTTAGGTTACAGGGTAAGTAGTTACATAATTTGTTCAATTACTTTTAGTTATGACTAATATTTAAGACTTCTAAGAACTTAATCTAGAATCACAGACAGTGTGAAAATTGAACAACAAAATACTTAAATAGGAACTAGTATGTTATGTATGTACTAAAAGTCGTAAGAAACGCAATATTTTCCGAGACTCCTTCTCTGTTAATCATAATCACACACAGTAAAATAAAGTAAATCAATTAAGTGAACTAAATGAAAATAAACAACAGGGTCACTCGGGTCACGCGTCGCTTCGACCAGACAGACGACGCTCAGATGATATTTTAAAACCCAGAGAGCCTCGAGCTTCGACTGAAGCGTAGTCTACATCCATCCCTCCCTGAACGGACGCGCGCCCACGGCGGCCGCGGGCGAGGCGGCCGGAAACTAGATCACATCACAACGTTTCACCGGCTATTATAACTGCGATATTCTATTACTGCGATATCCGAGACCAATCAGATTTAAACGCTATAATAGTTGCAGTTTACGATCGCGTTTTGATAAAATGTACTGCGTATGAAATACTGGCTTCTGCCCGCGGCTGTGCTTTTTCGGGATAAAAAGTAGGTTCTTAGTCAATTATTTATTTGGTCTTGAACTACATCTATGCAAAATTTGAGCATGATTCGTTCAGCATTTCCAAGACAAGAACGGTCAATACCAACACAACAAATGTTCTTACGCTATTTCATTTATTTTCCATGGAAACTGATTTTATAGAATAGAAAATAACCCACATCTATACAAAATTTCAGCCGAATCCGTTCAGTAGTTCTATTCGTGAAGAAGTAACAAACATCCATCCATCTAAACTTTCACATTCATAATATTAGAGTCATACAATACGACTGGGTGATCGCATGTCGATGAGCGTGCTATTGACCTTATCACGTGGGTTCCACTGAACGAGCCAGTTATTTATGTCCACAATACCGTTCAGGTCTTTTTGGTATGAGTCAGCATCTTGTTTGGTGGAGACAGGTTCTCGGAGGTAAGTATTCAGTGCAAGTTCTGTACGAGTAGGTCACCGTGATGAGCAGGATCTTCGCCGCCAAACCAATATTCAAAATCTTCGTCGATCTCAAACGCTTATCTTTGGGCGAAGCGAGTAATGTTTTGGGTTGTGAGTCGCTTCATTTAAAGGTCCCGTTTGTTCCACATCATGAGTTGTTATTCTGTTGAAAGGTCGCATATTACGCGACACGCAACTCAAAAAATTCCGCTCGTTTGTCATCAGCCTTTCTCTACCTATCTTTTCCTTAAATTTCTTATAGAAGAGTGCCCTAGGAAACTCTAAATCGATTAAATCAATTAAATCGAAATCAATTAAATCACAAGCTCTATATGTTTTTCTTTTAAATGTTTCCTCTGGACCTATACTAGGGATTAGTTATTAGTTATGTTGCTTTGACTTAATAATCTGTTAATATTCGTTGGAGAAGCCGCTGGCTCCTGAAACACAGTTTTTAAACTAGTTCAGGAGCCCACGGACTCATAATGTCTGTCACACTTGCTATCATGTCAATTAATAACAATTTCACTTCACTTTACTCTAGGAGGGCCCTCTTCTATACGCCTTGTTGGGAACAATGCGCAGTAAATAACGAAGTCAGTGTACCAAAGAGCAAAGAGCCAAGTGAATTGTTTTGGTGAGTCTCCGCAGTCGGCCGCCTGCGCCTGCGCCGGCGCGGCGCGGCGCGGCGCGGGCGCGGCGGCGGCGGCGCGGGCGCACCGTTAGAGGCGACCCGAATACCGCTCGCGGGGCCTTGACTCCGGACTGCACGACACATTCGATTAATCAGAACTAATAATAAAACAATGAATAAATAATGCTGGACAATTCACACAGCATCATTTAGCCTCAAGCTAGACAGAGCTTGAGTTATGGGCTTGAGCTAACTGACGTAATGGGTATACGTTATGGTGGATAGATATTTCTAATTATTCATTGAAAAAACCCGGAACAAATATCTGCAGATCGTACGAATATGTGTTTGTCACAAACGACGCCCGGAAGACCAAGATATTATAGATTGGATTGGATTGTTACTTACCACAGCAGCGGCAGGCAGAAGTTAGCCACTATCAGCAAAAAATACAAGAAAGCGACCATCCGGCTTTGGAGTAGAATAAAAATCCTTATTAATATGATTTGACTTGACATAAAGTAAAAAAATGTTTCATGATCATCTCGTGTACCTCACTTGAAACCGTGGGCATTGCGGACGGATTCCGGATTCCGTACTTGCCTACACTACATAAAGCGCACAGAAATCTTTTACTAGAATGAACCTTTGCCTCAGAGTCAAGGCTCTCATTTGCATTCGCACCACGACGGGTTGCCTCGCGCTGTCTTCACGACCACAACATAAATACCTACTCATAGGTACCTACCCACCTGATAAGTTATCAGGGTACCTGATAACATCTTTATTTCGCTTGTAGCATTTAAACGAGCTCCATACAAGTCCCATTAAGGTAACAGTTGCAGAAATGACATGACTCGTGTTTGTGGTTTATCTGTCCGCAATTCGTTAACCCCTTTACGTTCCAGTTTTCGCTCAGCAGTTTATGTCATCTCATTCATAAACAACGTCATTCATAAACTTGGAGGCTGACGTCGGTCGTTATAGTCGTCGTCTCAACACTGTGTGCTTATCCAAAGGTTTCTTGGAAGACATTGCTTCTAAGCGATAAGGCCGCCCATCGTACTTTTGAATTTAATAGGTCTCTTTTAGTAATTTATAGACGAATCATTTTTGTTTTGTATTTTATTATGGCTCTACCCATGCTCTACCAGACTTTACAGTTGGTAGGGAGGTACCTAGGTACCTTACATTCATTAAGTTATAGTTATTGGCCACAAACATAATACCATGCAATTGCTGGCCACCTGGCCACTTTTGCAAATTTACATTAAATGATCGGTGAGAAGTTCACTCACAAAGGTATGTGGGCAACAGTAACTAAACCACTCATATCGAGGTTACGAAGGCATCTCACTTTTGACAATGGCTGTAACAATCAGCGTGAATCTCGCGCCGCCTCCACGCGACGCATGTTATTATGACTTTTTGATTTGCCAGCTTTGACCTGCTTTCAGGTGATTTGAGAAATAACAATAATTTTGCTTTTGTTCAGAGAGAGTAAAGATAATAATTACCTACCTCTACTCTCTTCGAACAAAGCGGATTTTCAACGGAGATTACGAAGTTATTTCCCAATCCCCGATGAAAATCCCTCCACACAAGGTCTTCTTCTTTTATCTTTGGCTCTGCGTCTGGTTTGACACTTAGGTCGACTCTTCGCAAGCGTCCTTTGCAATGACATATTTGACAGTTCTGATTTTAGACAAATCAATAACGTTTATTTCCTTTTGCTTACAAAAAAAGCTCATAGACAGTTCAATTAAACTATAGATTATTATCAAATAAATAGTCTTTCAATCGAAATTATTACCTAAGAGTCTGCAAAAGCTTAAGCTCGCTATGACATGGCCAACATGTGGACAGGTCATAAGATGAAGTGCTCTTTACCACAACCCCTAGCTAGCGCGTTTGTCACTAGAGCTCTACAAATCACTTGACGCAGTAATGCCCGTGCAGCGCCACGCCTCATTACAAGCGCGTTCATTACCTCGCTAACCAGGGTATTACCTCGCTAACTAGGGTAGGGGAGAGTCGGATAGCACCGCGCGGTTGACAATTCAGCGTCCCTGCATATCCAGCCAACTACGGCAACTACAGACTACAACAGAACAGAAGCATTATGTGATTAAATATTTTTGAGTATTGACTATAACTTTAATACTGTTCATACAGCTCATTACTTCCAGATATAAATACTTTTTTGTTTTTTAATAGTATGAAATAACATTACCATATTCGATAATTCCGTACCTACCTGAATGTATGAAAATGTGTTATAGCTGATTATAATTGAAAAAACAAATAATAGTCGTTAATATTTCTATAGTTTGAACATAAAAATAATTATTATTATTTATTTGTAAAAATTGTTTATGAGTACAGTCACAGAAATATATTATCTAGAGTACCTACGGTATGACTAACCAACGTATTATAGAACTGGTTCGACCGCTTTCTCGCAGTTTTTGGTTTTGCCACGCTATATGTAATAGGTATAGCTTATTAAGCATACCAGTACATACCTTTCCAAAAATAACTTGAGAGGTGTCAAGGGACACCCGGATGGAACGAAGTTCATAAGAGAGAGAGAGAGAAACTTGCGCACGCTGCACGGCTAACAATAGCTTACTATAGCAAAAAGTGTCGTTACAACTTTTCGTATGAATTTTTTCCGTCTAGCCCCCTTTCACAACGCGCGATAAGGAACTTCGTTCCAATATCGAACCCTATTCCAAGCTAATCTATAGGCATTCTCGCTTAGGGGCGCGGTCATACCGGCTCTCCCCTAGATCAGCATGTCTTGACACACTCGTCTCGTCACAGACGCCACCGCGCAGTAATTGGCCGGCCAACATTACCCACGAGACATCTAACTAGCTGACATGCACTCTATCTCAACACGATAAGGTCTGGATTATGTGGAGATGTCTAAGAGACGTCATTAGTTGTCTAAGTAGAGACGAGATGATTTCCTTTATTTTGACATCTGTTTTCGCAAGATGATTAATGTTGCGAGAATTTTTGCACTTTGGGAGAACATGACTCTTGCAAAAGAACATTGCCTGCGCAAATAGGTAGGTAGGTACAAATACTTAGGTGAGGTTAATACTGGAGTGCTTCATCCAGAGAATATACGAAACGGCTGAACGGATGTCAATGAAATTTGGTAGGGAGCTAGGTGAACAACGTCCCGGCGCGGGCGGACACAGGCTATTTGAAAAGCGCGTGCGAAGCCGCGGGCAGAAGCTAGTAGAACATCAATAAAATATTAGAATCGACAAAGAATGCCCGAAAGCTTTGAACTGGAGTGGGCGTTAATGCACATAAAGCTACCCACAGTGCGACGCTTTGGGGTTACAAAGAACCTCGCATAACCCCATCAAAAAACTTAAGTACCTACCTACCACTGTAGAAATCTCTTCAGTGGCAAAGAACATTAATAACTCGCTTAACTTAGGTAATAAAAACATGCTCGACCTCCGCACCAACTTCGCAAGTTTGCACGCGTCACTCAACGGGACTTTTACAACTACCTACATAGAATTACTTCGAATTCAAAACAACATCGCTTTCGCTTCGTATATTATCCAACAAGGTAAATAACTGTTGAACCTACCTTAGAAGAAGAAGTCTGACTAGACAGAGAGAAGCAGCCAAAAAAATGCGAGAAGAACGTCTCATTTTCCTATTCGTATAGTACGTGCGTGCGCTCGTGTGCGTGAAAGCACTGAACAGCATGGTTCAATAGTTCAACTTCTTAATGGCGCTGCTTACTTTTCGCTACGACTCTGCCAGTGTCAACTTCAACTTCTTGTCTGATGGCTTCTGCATCTGCCAGGGTCAGGAGTGCGTAAACTTCTAAAATAATATGATCGGTTCCAAAATAAAATCAAGAGAATTGTTGAGCGACACTACCCCTGTGCTGTGACAGAAGCGTGTCTTACCTCTATGGACACATCAATCAATAAGCAGTAGTGATACACGTGGTTGGTGATGTTGCGGCGTCCGCGTCCGCGTCCGTTAGCGGCTATCAGAGCGCGGCGACGACGACGGAGTGCTTGTACCTAACTTCACCCAAGTGGGTACAGTGGTTGCTTACCTCTACCTTGTTCTTGATCATTGATTTATAATTACGTCGGCTTATTGCAAGAAGTCATTAGTCGCAAGAAGTCACTAACTGCGTTAGATATACCATTGAGTTCGTCTCGATGAGCTCTACATTTTGGTAAAACTTACAAATTTGTAGCTCTTCAAACTTAGAAGTTATGGCTTGGTTATAAAGTCAATAACTGCATTTTTGGTATATCTGGTTTCATAAAATTCATTAACTTACATTAATACATTTTAACAAAAGAAAAAAAACACAATTGCCATTTTTATTTTCATACGTAACTCATTTATGTGACTTAACAACATTTTGAAAGTGCTTTTACGTTCACAAACGTTTGAATAAGTTTTGCTTTAATTCATTATTTGCACCTTAACCAGTTTTGTCGTATCGTATTTTTTAGAAAAAAAATACTAACGGTTTTAAATGACTTTTATCAAAACGAGTAACGTCTACACTGAGTTTTTTATTTTTTAAAGAATTCATTTTTTACACTTAATTACTTTTTTCGAAACATAATTAATGGTAAAAGAATACTATTCGAAGGAAGTATTGTTTTGTTAGTGATTTTTGTTATTGTAAAAATAACAGGTAAATGTAAGGTAATGACTTTTGCACACATACATTTACGTGTTGCTATGCTACTTATGAGACCGCGTGCCGTGTGACCGGAGTCACGGAAGCGGGGCAGAGGGGTATTTTGTTCGGGGCCGCTCGCGCCTCTGCCGCGCCGCGTAGTAGTTCGTTCTTTCCGGCCCTTGTGGGGGCACAGAGCGGGGCATCGAGGCTTGGCCTCTTTACCCCAGCATCAACTCGAGGGGTGACGACTCCTCGGTCCTTGGGTTTCGCTTAAAAATGCATTTATTTAGCTTGTTCATCATTTTATTTTTTTATTAATATATTTGCATGTTTTTTCTTTTTTTTTTGTTTGTTTTGGGTTAATTTTTTTTAAATTAACCCACGGTCTATCCGGGGGGTTCCGCGGGGGTGAGGTCTCAGGGAAGGGGCCTCCACGGGCGGTCATCATCTAGGGGCCGGGGTTGGTGAGGCGCTATTTGGTGAAGGTGGGCTTGGTGGCCGTTGTCGGCGCGGTCGTACATTCGACGACTGTACTGTACGACAAACTCGTCTATGGATTGGATCTGCGGGTCGCGGGCGATGACATCGTTCCTGACGTATTGGCTCGCGCCAGTGCAGATCCTCAGAGCCACGTTTTGCAGCCCCTGGAACCGGTCCCTATTCGTCTGGGAGACTAGTGAGTACCAGGCCGGCGCTGCATATGTGAGTCGGGATCGGACTTAGCCTTTGTAGACCCACACTTTGGTCCTCAGAGGCAAGCGAGATCCCAGGACGGGTCGGAGAACGGTCGGGCGACGCGCGCTTGTTGCAGTGCGCTGTCAACCTTCGGCTGCATCCTCAACGACCTGTCGATCCCGAAGCCGAGGTACTGGATGTGCGGGCTCCATGCCACGTTCTGGCCCCGAAGTGTCAGCTGCGATGGGTGGCCGATGCGGCGGGAAACAAACAGCGCAGCCGTCTTTCCCACATTGACGGCCATGCGCCATTTGTCCAGCCAGGGCGGCAGGATGTTCAGCAGCCGCTGCATCCTGTGGGCTGCGATGGTGGGGCTGGTGGAAGACGCAAAGAAGGCGCTGTCGTCCGCGAACAGCGCTAGCGACACATCCCTCTCCCCGGGGCGTAGGTGGCCCTCCAGGGTGGGGATGTCGTCGGTATAGAACGCGTATAACGCTGGCGACAGGCTGCTACCCTGCGGTACATCAGCAGAGATGGATCGAGTGGAGGATGTGGCACCTTCAACTGCAACGAAGAACAGCCGGTTGTCGAGGAAGGATGCCACAATCCTGATGAGAGCTGGTAAAGTTGGGGTTTGCAGGAGCTTGTACAAAACGCCGGGGTGCCCTATACGGTCAAAGGCCGTTTTTACGTCCAGAAAGACCCGGACGGTGCAGCGCCTGGCGTTGTGCTCGACTACAAGGTGGTGCAGCACTCTGGTGAGCTGCAGCGTGGTAGAGTGGCCACTCCTGAAGCCGAATTGCTTAAGGCGCGGCTCGATAGTTGGAGCCAGGCGCCCCAGGAGCAGGCGTTTCAGGAGCTTGCCCACTATTAGTAGTAGAGTAATGGGGCGGTAGTTGGCCGGGAGGGGTGATCCTTGCCGGGCTTGGGTAGCACGATGACCCGTCCGGTCTTTCGTTGAAGAGCCGGGCGAGCGCAGTGACTCCGCGGCGAGGCAATTGTTGGGGACTCCGTCATAGCCTGGCGCCTTCCGTCTGGGTAGACGGAGGACGGCCTTCCGCACCTCGGCAGGGGAGATGAAGTACTCCCCGTCTAGGGGCGGTGTTGGGCCAGACCGAAAGTCCCTCACTGTGTCCTCGACCTGGTGGTGGTGGTTCAGGGTTTCAAAGGTGGCCGGTCGATGATTCGGTCCCAGGTCTCACGCCAAACCTGTACTGCGGCCGAGAGCTCGGGAGATATCGGGTTGAGTCGCGTCTTCAGCCGCGGGCAGCGGGAGCGCGCCCACTCGCGCTGGAGTTCGCGTTTTCTCTCTATTACCCTCTTAAGGTGTTGGGGGAGGTCGTTGCGCTGGCCTTGGCGCCTGGTGATGGGTACGGAAGCGGCCGCTTTAGCCTCGATGATGCGCGCTATCAGCGCTGAGGCCTCGGATTCCACTTCTGCAGGCGTCTGGAGAGGTCCGACGTCCACGGACTCGAGTGCCTTGGCGTACGCGTCCTCACGCCCTGGGACCGGGTCCGCGGCCAGGTCGAGCGTTATGAGGAGGGTAGATAGGATAAGAAGGTTTTCAGGTAAAGCTCAAAGTCTGTTACTTAATATTTTCTAATCTAAATAATAGTTTACTTAATCGTTTCCAACCTATTTATGTGTTTATAACTCTTTGCTGGTTAGCAGAATTATTTTCAAAAAGCTTAGAATTAGAACGTGTTTTTGACTGATTCATGTGCCATTATTACTAATTTTAGTTATTTTATTAAGTGTTTTCGACAAACACGATAATTTGTTTAGCTTTTAGTGATAAAAGATGTTATTTTATGATTATTTTGTCTTTTAATACTCGAAAGAGGCCACCAATAACTTCTTTGCAGAAATACTTAACTCTAATTTAGACAAAACTTTTTATCGCAAGAAGTCATTATCTTTGCATTTTTAGCTTTTAAAAAAATTGCAGTGGTTGAATTTGTACTGATATCAGTTAATTATAAAATAATTACATATCTCTATATATTGGCGTTTAAATTATATTGATAACTGTCGTAGTTTTGATGATATGGGCTCTTAAAGTTATAAAAACTTTAAACTGCTTTTGCCAAACTTTTGGATTTGTCGGTTAATGACTTCTTGCAATAAGCCGACGATTATGTACTTATAACTATTTATGCTAAGCTTGACGATTATAGCAAACCTCCCTGAACAAACCTTTGTAGGAGGCCTATGTCCAACAGTGGACGTCTATCAGCTGAAATGTATGTATGACTAGCTTCAGCCCGCGGCTTCGCACGCGTATTATCAGTATAACAAGTAGCCTATCATCTAAGTTAGGCTCTGTACTAAATGTACGCTTAATTTCATCTTGATTTGTTCAGTAGTTTTGTAGATCATAAGTAACAAAATAATTCACATTTCACAAACTTTCGGCTTTATAAATTTGTAAGATTTTTACGGCTTCATCATGCGGTACCTACGCAGGATTGTTATGCATAAAATAAGATATTAGCAAGAATAAGTTAATCATAATTGTATGTTTTATTATTTTGTTCGGGGTATTCTGGATGTTTTCTATGTATAATAAAAAATATCTATCTATGTAGTGCTCTATCTCTATCTATCTGTGTACATATTACATAACTCAAGCTCTGCTTATCTTGGGGCTAGATAATGCTGTGTGAATTGTCCACCATTATTTATTTATAATATTTAAAATATTTCTCATCATAAATTATATTTTCCTGTCTATCGTACAATTCTAGAAACCTAAGCAAGTTCCCCAAAAGAAATTAAACATAGACAGTGACAAAGCTATCGAAGACTGATAAATCGGTCTCTTCGTCCTCCTTTCCAATTTTCCTCTCTAGTTAATTCTTCTGGCACTAAAATGTTATTAATAATAACCTCATCATAAATTACTTATGGTAATTTATGGCTGGTCGGATCGGGCCCGAGTCCGGTTGACGCTGCTATCGAGACGTGATGGTGACGTCTCCTGTTCCTATGGGGCTTGTACAGCGCCTCTTTCATGCGGACAGGGAACTACGGAAATCCCACACAAAAATGAGACATTTAGACATTTATTTATTAAAAGTTGGTAGTCGCGTACAGTTTACACCAAAATGCTTACCATCTAGGTGACAAAGCTAGTTAAAACCTTTATTATTTCTTCGTCTTACTTAGACAGGTACATATTAAATAGAAGGTAGGCTGTTATCATTGAACAGGTCAACATGTTGAAGCTCGAGCAGAGTGTTCGTAACGTCGTCGTCACGATCACCTCTCGATAGCATCGCCGACCGGAGTCAGGACTCAGGTGATGTAGGAATGCGCACGAGTGGGGTGAGTGACCGCCGCCGGCGCCGGGCGCGCTGGACTCACTGGGTGAAGGTCGACCCAACAACGGACCTGTGACGTCCCCACACGTCTACGACCACTGCGCTAACAAGATTTACTTATCTCGTTAGCGCAGTGGTCAGTGTCCAGTTACAGGGTTTTTAACTTTAGCTTATTTTGAGGAGTGTGTATGGTTTACGCGTTCTTTTATCGGAGAAATATTAACTAATAGGTATTGGCCGGTCAGTTAACTTTAGATTGTCAATGTAGGTAGATTGTTTGCAACAGTCACCAGTTAGCTCAATTGTTTCAGTTGTAAATACTAGTTTTAATTTATTTCTATTATTTTGATTGTAGTTTAATTTTTTTTGTCAATAAAGATGGCTTTTTACATGCTGCCTTGTAAATCTTGTAATCAACAATGGCACGGTACTGTTAGTCTCATTATCATAAAATACGGGCGTTTGGCTCGGAATGATGGAAGCGAAGGAAAAGTCTTTTAAGAAAGGCTTTTAAGAAATGTACTTGAGTACATTTCAAAATCGTAATTTTTTTCTTTCGTGCAAGTATAGTTTTTATATAATTAGGTACCTACCTACGAACTTTTTTAGTATACAAACTAGCTTCGTAATTTATCCGCTTACATTCATTAAGTATAGCATATATATTTTTTGATAATTCGGAAAAAGAAAAGCAGAACGAGATGCTGTTTGTTAGAGTTTCCGGTGCACTGGACTGCTCTGCTGGGGTACACTCTAGACTTGAGAGTAAAAACATCACGACGATATTGTTCGGGGCTAACTACTAGTAAATCTAGATTCAAGATTGTTCACAGAGAGGCGTAGGTCTTAAATGCAAACCTATAGACACCGCAACATTATGCTTGGCTCCGAAAAACAAGGACAAGATAGCGAGGTCTGGGGAATCTCAAAACATTAATTTCTCAGTATACTAATTATGTTTGAGAATGTTAGGAGAAATATTTAGGATTAATTATTGTAATAATTAAATACTTTATACTCTATACTAAGCCAGATTGGGTCTGATTTTTAAGCACCCAGTACTGGTTTATCAAATTAGGTAAGTTCCATAGGTATTGTCTTTCTAGCTTTCACAACCAACCAACCATTCGTCGTCCTACGCGGCTTTAGGACGAATAAGGACTAACAAAGTCCTTATACGTCCTAAAACCGCGGAGGCCGCCGACGCAGCGGGCGCCGGGCGCCGGGCGCCGGGGGGCGGTGGGCGCCGCGAAAGTGTAACGGACTCGAGTCCGTAATGTGTGGCTTACCCTGAATACCGCGCGCGCGGGCGTGAGCAGACCTGCTCTGACCTCCGAGACCTTATGGCTCGGGGGCTCGGGGCTTCGGCAACAAGACACCATTGTAAGGTTTTTTGTTATTATAGTGCGTAACCCCACACTAAGGGTAATTTCTAAGAAATCAAATAACATCGCAAAAATTTTCGACTTCGACGGGACTTGAACCCGCGTCGTGATTTTCGACTCCCACGTCACTTGACTTCGTGGTGTAGTTGGTTATCACATCCCCGTACTGAGGGGAGGACGCGGGTTCAAGTCCCGTCGAAGTCGAAAATTTTTGCGATGTTATTTGATTTCTTAGAAGACACCATTGTACCAGAATCTGAATCTGAACCGAGCTCTTCCAATTATTGACTCTGACTGAATTTGGTTTGCCCCAAATTCAACCCATTACTATACCTACGCCGTTCAAGCGTTTATTTTCTTTTGACTTACTGAAAGATTAAATTTGTCATACGCACGTAATTTGTCAGCTCGATAAATATCGAAGCTCTTGTTAGTACCGATATTTTCGGGCGATAGATTCGCACATTATTCTTAAAAGTGCTGTGTGGTGCCGGCTTAGAATGTGCACCACCCCAACTCTTCCCGCGGGTGTCGTAAGAGGTGACTAAGAGATATCCACCGGGGGCGGGCAGCAGCGCTTCCTGGAAAACAATTCTACGACCAAAATGCGATCCCCAACCCGCATGCCCAGCGTGGGGATTATGGGCATTACCCCCCATGAGATAAACGCCAACAAGCCGCTTATCAGGGGGAGCCCTGCGTCCAGCTGTGGTATAGGGACCGATATAGGCTGTTGAGGTAGAGTAGAGTTTAGGAAATATTGCATTATTTCATCCAGTCAAAGAAAATAAATGCTTGGACGCAGCATAGCCACAGGCATAGCCAATATTTAGTTAGCTGGTGCCTGCGGCTTCGCCCGCGTTGTTTAAGCGTCTTAAAAAGTAAACTTGGAGTAGCCCATGTCCATTCCCGGGATAGGTACGATTTACCTCGCTGCCAAATTTCATTTGAAATCCGTTCAGCCGTTAACAAAAGGACAGAGTTACTTTCGAATTTATATTTAAAAAAAAAAAAAAAAATTAGGACTAGAAGGGTATGAAAGAGGTTTATCTTAAATTCTAATGGTATTAAATAACGCGTGTGCCCGAACTAGGTAAAACCTGATTTTCAGGCAAAAAGAATGCTAACAACAAATAAATTAATCAAATAGATACTAATTATACAAGGCGATGGTGGATACTATTTTATAATATTCGCACCTAAGTATGTATTTATGATCCACATTGTACTTGCTTTACCATGATCGCAATCAAAACTTGGATTGTATCCTACCTACTAAAGAACCCCATCCGTACAAAATTTTAGTCCGATAGAATCTGACCCATTGAAAGGCGCGTGAAGAACAAAATAACAAAAATCCGTGCAAACTTCCGCATCAACGACGTTAGTGTGGTTGTGAAGTCTTCCGAGCCTCGCACACGAGTGACACTATCTAGATCCCAGCCAGAGCGTGAAATGCGGGCCGAGTCACGGGCGCACGCATGTTCCACTCTCTTAGCTCGGAGTTCACTTTTGTTTTTGTGTCTTGACCTAGGTTTTACTTGCTGCTTGGCTGCTCTACGAGATCTGCCATAGCTTACACCGCTGCACCACGGTATACTCTCTGCGGCTTGGTGTACAAACAATGCACATTGTGTTTTGTAATTTTTGATCCTAAGACTGCCAGTTTGAGAAAGCATAGTATGTGTGTTGTCGTAGGTACCTTTCGTATTGTAGCAACAAGCCTGCTGAATATTGAAAGGACTCAAAGAAATGCTTGTTTACTGATGCTCGCAATATTTGTATTGAAATTACCTAACTGTGAAAAGTGCCTCCTAAATATTCGAAGCTCCAGACAGAGGGCCAATAATTGTCTTCGTTCGTACTATTACCTATAGGTTCTGTGGGGCCAATCCTAGCGAGTTGGAAGTTGAACAATTTGTGTAAGTTATCATCATTTTAGGATTTTCTGTCTTGAACTGTCAGCCAATAATTAATTAAGCCAAATATGGGCTATATTATTATTATTCTCAGATCTACCTACCTCTGCACGCTACGCATGATGCATAATACTTATGATGGTAGACAGAGTCAAGTAAGACTGGCCGTGGCCGTGGCCAGGCTAAACTGGTCCTTGGAGGCTGAACCCTTGCTCTGCCGTATCACTTGACGTCGCGTCCCATCACAAAGGTTTTCAAACCGATTCGCCACCATCTCACTTCAGCAAGAGAATAATTAATTATTATCGCTTAGGATAGAGCACGTTTTCCACAAGGAGCTTATTCGGTCCTAGCTTGAAGACCCTCTCAGGTGGTGCGGCTGCCGTGCGCCGTGCGCGGTGCGAGGATGCACGACGCGTGCAGCCCGTTGGTCGGCCGCGGCCGGTCCCGTTAGCATGCATATCGCACGCTCCGCCGTGCTTCACGCACGCGCAACGTATCTGTTATTGAACCACGGAAGAATAGAACCAATTCTGCTATTATGTATATTGATTTGAAAGAACTCGATAGAAAAGCAATTTTTCTGTCTTCTTCTCTTTCTTGTTTCTGTGAAGATAGTTTAGCTTTAGCATGTCACGTATCGTTCTTAATAAGATTTTCTAAGGGGTTCTCTATCTAAGCTCGCTCTGAATCTCTTATTTAACAAAAAAATTACAATAGAAACAAATGAGAACTAGTATTTGCAAATAAAACAATTGAAGCTTTCTCTTGGTATTTTTAGTACTTAACTCTTTTTGTGTTTTGTGTAATCGTGAATCAAGATCACGTCGTCAGGGTGGACGTCTCTCACTATGACTTGACGGGTGTTATCTTGACTTGTTCTATGAAAAATGCAGAAAATACAATCTGCGGTTTTGTCAAAACAAAAAGACAGTGATGATAGCTGTGGTCGCCTAGCCCGTAGCCAAAGTCCCAAAGTGGACCAATTTCAGCAGTTTATGTGCGTTTCTCTCGCGGTGGCGTTTTTCCGCCACTTTCTACGATTCGGAGACGGCGGCCATTGTCCGATTGTTGGCTGAATGCCGCGCCGACGGGAAACAGTTTCACTTGCTCTTGGACGAACAACTACCTATCATTAGGTACTATTAGTACCTAAGAAAGTGGTAGGTTCGTAGGAACCTAGGTAACTACTAATTTAGGTAGGTACCTAAGTACTTGAAAGATCGATCATTTTATTTTATAAGCCCAGAAAATCCTGATTCGATTCGAGTCATAAGTAGGTAAGTAGGTACAGTTATAATAAAAGTTGTATTCGATTAGTTCGTTCGTAAGTGATAGATAACATTATACACTTTACATCGATTTACAATTTAATTGGAAATTATTAATTATTACCTGAGTAGGTGCCTACTTCATTAAAATATCAAGCCATAAATGAAGATGCAAGTACCATTAAACACGTCTGGTTTTCTCTTCATTTCCTGTCGTTTAAATTAGCAATTAGGTACTTAACGACTTAATTAACACAATACCACCTCTTTTAAATTTCCGTAAAACATACTATAATAAAACTGCTTACCAAACAAACAAGCGAATGTCGCGCCATTTTCAGCTCGTTCACACACTGGCCGAAAACACAAAGTCACCTGACCATTCAAAACAAACTTTTGATATTCGAAAAACAAATTGAGGCGTGAAAAAAGTTCCAAGATGAAAAAAATTCTAAGAAGAAAAAGTTTCTATTTAATTTTTGTTTCCCGCGATGTTTAGTTTGCTTCCGGCAGCCGTTAGTGGAACAAGTGGTTGGGGTCGCGTCCGGTTGAGACTGGCGCGCGGCTCGCGCTAGCGGGACGCGAGAGAACGGGACATCGTGCGTGACACAAGCAGTGCGCCGCCGCCGCCGCCGCCGCCGCCCGGTGAAAGGACAGTGCATAGAGATGATAATACTATGCCTTAGAACAAATTAATACTATTCTACCCAATGCCACTTAGACATTACATATGCTATAATGAAATTTCCTAATTGATAGTGCTGATGTCAGCTAAATCGCTTTCGTTCGTGGTGACTTAACTGAGAGAGCTTCGGTAAATAAAAGTATACATATGCGTGCATCTACCGTTATAAGTACCGTTAGTGCCTCTTCACACGTCCCGGTCGCCGGTAGCCGGTGCCGGGTACCCGGCGGCGAATTGTAAGCAAATTATGCCGGTACGGTCAAAGGTGCGTACGGTGTGAAAGCTATCGTACATGCCCCTACACTTGGCTGACTAACCGGCTACCCGGAAACCGGGACGTATGAAAAGGCACTTAGTAGTTCACACGCAATTGAATTTTTTTCTTCATAACATTTCGTTGGGAGTAAATTAGCCCACTATTTATTGCTTTGACCATATAGGTATTCCGGATCTGGATAAATATTATTTTTACTCAGTCCTGAAAGTTAGTTGAATATAGGTGGAAAATAGCTGTACCATACCTACCTGTAGTACTGTACCTACAGTTAATTGAAAGGCGCCGTTTTATAAGCGCCTAGGTCGCTTACAAAACGGCGCCATTCTATAAACAGGCTGATTCTGCGATCCGGCGGCGCGGCGCGGTGACGACACATACACTAGCTAGGTTCACTTCGTATTGACAGTTGTAACAGCTCTGCGTGGTGCCTACATCAAAGGTTGCGGGTATCCGGGGCGCGGGCGCGGGCGCGGGCAAGGCCGCACTGTCGGTGCTACGCTCTCGTTCCGGATCCGGACCCGTTGCACTAGATCACCGTGTAGGGCTATTTTAGACGGCGCGGCCTGGCTTCTCACAGAAAGCGAGCTTATAGGTAGGTACTTACGCGTAAGAAGGGCGAAAATAGTGTTTAAGTTTATATTAAACGTCGAGACTTGATAGAAAAGTATAATAATAAACTAGGAACTATTTCACACAAAATGCTTAGATCTTTAGTCGCTTACATACCTACAGGGTTTTGGTGTCTTATAATAGGTACTTATGACTTATCCATACCTAAGTTTCACTATTTTTAAAAAACCTTTTTTAAAAACAGAAGCTGTTAAAGCAATGTCATCCAAACTAAACGTGTATACAAAATGTCAGCTCAATCGGCTGAAGATATCTGCTTCAAAATTGAGTTGCAAGATTCCACCCGAACAAACATAGTTACATACATTGCAAGTTAAATAAAAGCTTGTAGGTAAAAATGGCGTATTTCACCATTGATCTTTTATTGCTTAAAAGGCCTACATGTAACTGAACCATGAGAATCCCCCATTCCTGACAACCTGTCAGGAACGGCCGTGTGATCAGTGTATTGACACTGATCATGGTATCAGTTATCGGCCGCGCGCTCCTGGTGTGTGTTCAGGGTATCAGTTGCTGGCCGCGCAGTCAGGTGTCTAATATACTGGTATTAATACTGGATGGGATAGAGGTCCTCCCACAGTCGGTAGCGGTCCTCGTTCAGGTTGCGGTGCACGGTCAGGTCGGCTCCGATCCGGAGGTACTGCCGGTCGGCGGGCGTCATGGCGGGCCACGACAGGCCGCGGAGCGAGGGGGTGTCGGCGCGGGGGTTGGGGTCCCTGGGGGAGAGGACATTGCAAGTTACTGAGTTTTGAATATATTGAGGCAGATATCAGCTATTGGAGTGATTAATACTGACAATCATGATGATTTTTTGAATGTTCAGAAACTAATTTGAACTTCATTTGAGCCAAAGAAGTAGGTAATACGAAAATATTCGCACAAAGTTCAGCCAAAATAAATTCAACTCTCAAAGTATTTAATTTAGCGGCGAGCATAGACTGATTTTAATTCGAGCACTATCGAATTTTACGAGAGCAAAAATTGAGTTTGTTAATTTTATGGTCCTGTTTTTGATCAGCAAGGAACATAACGTTTGGCTTGGACCCTTACCCGTGCCTGGCGAAGTTGTACCACAAGGCAGTCATCCGGTCGACCAGCTCCGCGTCAGGTCCCTGTGCGCCGATGGAGGGGAACCGGTAGCTCAGCGAGAGCAGGTAGATCATGTCGTCGTGGTGCGCCGCGCCTGCGACCGCGGAGGTGCGTTAGAGCGCTAGTGGTCAGGTCTGACTCGTACTAACAATACTGTTACAATACCTATTACAATACTAACAAAATGCGGCCGCTAACGCTTATTCAGATAGAAATTAGAAATTAGCCAGAGTGCGAGGCTTACGCACTGTATTAACAAAAACCTTAGGCATTCAAGTACTTATTTCGAAATCCTAAGGGCTTTCGCTGTAAAAATCTACGGTTGATTTGCCAAAATTTGGTAGATATGGTAAGTTCTCCCAGCGCTAACTCAACAAATTGCCTGTGTTGTGTTACAACTAAACGCAAACACACGCTAATTCCAATGTTTTGCATTTTAGTACGAATTTTAATTCGATTTATACGGAACCAATTTGCAAAAAAAATAAACGAACGTATCGAATCAGTATTTTGGATAATTAAAATGGGCCTTCTATTCCCAGCATCTCACGCATAACTATTCCCAGCAGTTCACGTGAGAGGCGCCTATTGATGGACCATCGTGTAGGTAAGTGTTAAATGTACTGACCGACTGGCTTGTTGGTGGTTGGGTCCTCGTAGTGGCTGTGGTTCCCGATGTAGCTGAACTCGTAGTACCACACTGGGTGCGAGGAGTACCGACTCATCAGGTTGGCGAGTCTGCGGGAGGGAGGGAAGGGGCTTTAGCATTATACAAGGAACAAACCAAGAGTTTAAGGTAGGTTGGTACTTCCACATGTTGACTGAGTCGTCACTAAGGTCGCTTGTTTTGTAAGATTTGACAGTCTGTACAAGCTTTACATGATAAGTCATTCGCCGGGCTTATTCTAATAATATTCCCTATATTCCCTGCTGGCTCAGAGAGAACACAGGGGATTTGTGGACAAGATATCCCGAAATCCCCTGACAGGAGCTCGCGCGGGCTCGCTGTTGTACGTATCTATGTATGCGATTGATGAGTCATGCTGGCCGACAGGTGAAGCCTCGGCCTCTGATAACGTACATACAATGTGAGGGCTCGACAGGACTTGGCAGACTTGTGGATGTGCTTGTAGAATAAATGCTTGTAGATAGATACCTACCTACTTAAAAAAATAACTTACCATCAGGCGGCCACGAGCTTGACGTAGCTCTACTTTAAAAAACCCTACTTTAAAAGCCCTACTTTAATCAATTCCCTATTTTAAAAAACCTTTTCAAGTAGGGAATTCATATTCCTTAGCCACTTGGCTTAACAATCTCTCGATATTTCCCCTAAAATATTGCTAAAAGATGGAACCAAAATTTACCTATGAGTTGGGAAACCAATGATAGAGTCTCCATACAGGCGGTTGAGGCCTCTGACGCTGGCCTCGTCGTCCTGCAGCGGGCGGCCCTGCAGGTAGGCCTCCCGCAGGCGGCGCGTGGCCTCCAGCGGCTGCTCCCGAGGTAACATGAAGGAGATGGGGGCCACGCGCTCCCACTCGCGGTCCATGGTGGAGCGGAGGGTTGCGTTGCGGATCACATCTGAGGAAGGAACTAGGGATCAGAGGTCGTGGCGGTCTCAGCGTAAGAATCGAACCCTCTGAGCTCGTGGATGTCGAAAGAGTCGACTAAAATAACCTACCAGAAGAAGGATAGCAGTTTTCTTCTGTGTCAGACACAGAAGAAAGCAAACCAATCCGTCCACCAAGTTTGGTGAATATGGCAAAAATGCCCTTTTTTGGGAGAGGCACGTTTAGCAGTGAACGTAGGTAATAATGCTGATCGAGATTTGTCATGTACGGTCTTAGTAGTAAACAGTTAAACAACTTGCGTCCATTTCTCTGAATGTGATGGTTGTTCCGGTTCATCAATTCCTTACTATTTCATGCGAGCAATCTTCGCTTCGTACAATATTATTTCATAGGTTGCTATATTCTGTTCTGCACTGGTTCATTAAATCTTTCACTCCTCAACCTCACGTAAGCCTAGCCTTTACGTAACTTGCATAGATATTTTCTCTGAAAAAAGTACCTACCAACAAACAGAATTGATGAAGTGTTTCTACTTACTGAAAGCGAACCAGAAGAACTCGTCCTCTGTCTGACTGATGATGTAAGGCACGTCGTGCATCTTCCTCTGTCGGATGGCGGTGAGCGGGTCCAGCGTCAGGAACCGCTGCTGGCCGCACGCCGGCTCCACCACCGGGTTCCAGATGCCCACCGGGTCCGACCCGAACTCCTGGGAATAGAACAACTAATTATTCAATGCCACACATTAATCCAACGCGATAACATCGTTTCCCACAAGCTTCAGACGAGTGGCCCGCGAGCTGTCTGTCATCTGATGCCGTCGTCAATATGAAATGCATCTACTTTCAAAGAGCTCGCGTTGCTTCTGTTCATGATTGGAAGGTTTTTCAAAGAAATGCAGTCGTTGGAATATATTATCGGCTGGCTGTAACAACAACCTCCTGAACCTGGACCCCAAACAACAGACAAAGGCATCGTGGTAGATCCAGACCCAAAAGAGAGTTTGGGATGGATTGATCTTCTCAGCACGAGGCCGTAAGGTAGGATAGGGGAATGGGACTAAGCCCTGCGGTGGAACGATGCTAGCCGTATCATAATAAATCAAGAAAATAAACATGAAATTTACCAAGTATTCCTCATATACTTACATAAAAACCTCTCCAATCCCCAAGTTCCTGCCAAGACTTCGTCTTCAAGCACTCCAGGATAACGGTGGAGTTGTGGTCGGGACAGTTCAAGAGTTGCGCCTGCTTCTTCGCGAGATGGCGCTGGTGGCGCGGGAACGGCTCCTTGCCGACCGGGGACGCGCTCATGGATATGGCACGGTGGAACAGACCTGAGGCAGAGAATATCTAATCATATCCTGGTGGTAAGTAAATAATCGCTTACAGTAGGTACTAGTTTTTTTTTTCTTTAGCAGCAGTTGCCTCTGTCGCAGCGCCATTATAAAAGAAGTTGAAGTTGAAGCTTCTTACTGGAGCCCTGATAAATAACATGCGGTAAAAATACAACTAAAGCTACACAACCTAGCCTGGAAGAGATCACTCATAGCGATAATGCTACCCTTTATACTTTCTCTATTATTAATATTTCTGTCCGTATTGTTTTCTTTCATTGTGTGGTAGGTATAATAAAGTGTTCTCTATCAATATATCTATGTATCTACACCTGAACAAAGCTTGTAGGTAATTAAAGGTGCGTTCGATCAATAACAATGTAAAAGTCGCTGAACACACACGGACGCTAGGAACACAAGACAGTCAAGAGACTGGCAATAATTACAGGAAACATCACAATCCTTATGTCACCCAGGGTCCAGCAGTCCGGTTAGACTTTAATTAGGTGATAAGACGTTCCAAGTGGATCTGTGAAAAGTGAATTTCCGTCTACGCTATTCTGTAGTGGATCATCTACTCTGTTTCATACCAAAAGCGATAGTATTATAATATCTGTGCCAAAAGTAAGTAAAGTGTAAGCAAGAGGTGTGGTACATACCTTTAGACATGGGCGAGATCATATGCAGCATCACACTGATAGACCCGGCGCTGCAGCCAGCGATAGTCACCAGGTTGGGGTCTCCGCCGAACGCCGCGATGTTGCGCTGCACCCACTGCAACGCCGCCACCTGGTCCTTCATGCCGTTGTTACCCGGGGCTACGGCGTCTCCGGTGCTCAGCCAGCCTGGGGGAGAAGGTCTTTTTAGGAAAAATTCTGCTTCATTTAATACAGAAAGATGATGGACGGTAGCGACAAAAAAATGTCTGCAGAAGTGTCGCTCACTCTCGCAGAGAAACTGTGGTCGGCGATTTTTGTTGCGAGGGTTTTGGAGCGCGTCATGCAACACGGGTGCATTGCACGCCTTCCTGGGTGATGATCAGCAGTCCTCACCTAGAGCACTGAGCCGGTAGTTGATGGTGACAAACACCACGTCTCGGTCCATCAGGTAGTGCGGACCGGCCACGTCGCTGCGCCCGGTCATGGCGTAGAACCCTCCCGCGTGGATGAAGAATATCACGGGAAGGGGCTTCGAGCTGGAATAGAGAGTATTGCTATGAGCTTGCTGAACAATGAAGATAGTAAATTAAATAATTATCTTCCCACTAGACGATCGCCTCGCGGTTTCACCCGCGTAGTTCGCGTTCCCTAGGGAATTACGGGATAAAATATAGCCTATGTCACTCCCTGAAAAGTAAGCTTCCTAACGGTGAAATATTTTTTCAAATCGGTCCAGTAGTTTCGAAGCCTATTCAATACAAACAAACAATCAAATCTTTCCTCTTTATAATATTATTATAGATAGTATAGAAAAAGCCTTAAAAAGCTTTCACAAATGTTGTTTTAATTTACGAGCGTTTCGAGTTGAAATACCAAAGGCAATATTTGTATTTCTGAACCCAATTTATTTGAAACGGTTTCGTGTGGCAGATAAGATAGATTAATGCGATTGACTAATATTATGTCAAAGTTAACTATTGAACTCACACTAACTACTGCCTGGTGCTTACTGTTCTAGCACTCACCTGTTATTGGTCGGCGTGTAGACATTTATGGTCAGACAGTCTTCGGAGACAGGGTACTCCGGGGGCGCGGGGAGCGGACACGCGGGCCCGTCCTGGGTGGCGTCCACCTCGCCATTGTAGGATAGGATCGGCACCGGAGGCTGGAATAAAGAAGTTGATTTAAGTAAGCGACCACAGTGAGTGTGAGGGGAACGCAACAGTACCAAATTCCGACCGCGAGGCTTGGTTATTGTGTTGTCCATAAACCAGTCGTGCTAGGGCCGTCAGTCGCGCCATTTATCGCAGGATTCATGAAGTGGAAGCCGATAGACATAATATCTCAGAACTGCGATGCCTGGAGGAGTCTTATGCGCCGGAGCCGTAAGTTAAGTGAAATAGGTACATCTATTTGCGTCCGTCTGAGATTCCACGCACCACAAGGAGACCAACACAGCTATCCAGTATCTCTGGCAGACTGAGGTGGAACTAACCTGGAACCTCCTCGGTCCCACAGGAGCCTCTGCGTACTTGATCCCTCTGTAGGAGTGGAAGGGCCGCCCGCGGCGGCTCACGTCCCAGCCGCCGCGGAACACTCCGGATGGGGATCGGGCGACCGGACCCTCTGTGGTGGGAGCTGGTGATGCAGCTGAAATAATAATCACGCTATTTGTGACTTATTCACGCTAGAAATACTGAACCGATCGTGCTAATGTTTTGTAAAGTATTATCAAAAATATCATGAAACTAGGGCTTTTAAAATCAGCAGAACTGACGGTCTAATGATTCAGCCGTCTATACTGCTTTAGCAATTACAAAAATCTGTTTTGAAATTTAAACGTATTGAATAGTTTAAATTTCTAGTTTACCAAATGAAATAAAGACCACACCATAGTAATTCACAGAGGTAACAAAAATAAATGTCGATTTATGAGTAAAGATCGATTCGTAATGCACTTTGTATACATTACCGAAATTTTTACACACTTTTGAAACAAATAATTTTTCTTAAAAAATACCTAGTGCGTTTTCATTTTCTATTTCGGGTATTCCTATTCCATGGTCCATGGGATGGAAATAACTTTGAAAGTTTACATAAAAATGACATTGTGCGAAGCCACGGGCAGAAACTAGTACTTGCTAATAAATATAGGTGCAAATATTCAGATGTTACATCTATTATCATACAGTCAACCTGAGGCATAACTGATAAAACTTCAAGTGCCGGTTATTTTTTTTACCCTTATTGCTACAGCTTAGACATTTTCAGTGTACCTGTAGCCCAGCCCAGTATTCGAATGACAACTTAGAAAGTCCAGCCTCTCTTCAACGTGGACCACAGCCACAGTCAACGGAGGTGGGTAGGTAAATATAGAGAAGGGAAGATCGCGAGTTCAAGACCCGTCGAGGTCATTTTTTTGGTATATTATTTAATTTCTTAAATAAAGAGCAGTAAGTCCTTACCTGAAGCCGAAGTCTTGAGCAGGCCTCCAGTCCCCCGCGCGGCCGCCGCCGCCAGGAGCAGCACACAAACCAGTTGGAACCACATCGCGTCAGCTCTGGGGACAGACTGACGGTATCGTCCGCCTGGAATGTTTTATATCTGCGTCTATTACTGTACTAACTATTGTATACCCTGTACTGTAGGTGTGAGGAGTGAGTGCGAGAAGCCGCGGTGATTTATTTACGTCAAATAAGTAAGTAGGGAATTAAGCTCTGCGCTCATTAATCCGGTACCGATACCACACAGCACAAAACATGTATTCAAATATGGGCTTAAACTTGTCTTGTTATCTTTAGATACATTTTACAGTGATAAAATCATACAAATGGTCCGCGAGCTATCTGTCATCTAATGCGGTCAATATAAAATTCATCTAAATGTAACGAGTTAAATCCTATAATTGAATGCGTATTTTTGTGCTGTGCTGCAGCGGTGCTTTCTAGGTGTGCGACATGCTTAAGTCTGGCTCGTGGACGAAAGGTTTAATTTCTCCCATGAGTGTTTTTGACTGACTTTAGCTCAAAAAATGTACTAATTCGGCAAATCAATTGAGTTCATACCTTCACACAATTTTGCGGTACTTAGTCAATTTTTTCTGCTTAATTTGAACATAGGAACATACCTACCTACTTACTATTTATTTCGTTTAAATTTTACTAATCAGAGGGCTTATTTTGTTGGTTCTAAGGAAATTAATATTATTCGCTGTATGTAGGTAACCCTACTTTAAATTATTTATTATACGTCCATATATTTATTTGTGAACGTGTGTAACAGCGCCATAATAAAACTTACCCAAATAGCCAATCAAAACACTTGTGTTATCGATGGTCTGACGTTTTCTTACCGCTTGTCGAACACTTTTATTTAAATAACCTTGTGTTGTGTACCTATGTGTTTGCTTGACGTAAGAAACGCATTGATATCTCCCGCACTAGTGACGCGTAGATGAGTCAAGTTCAGTTTTGTTTTCCCTATTGTTGTTATTGTGCGAGCCATGTGGATGGTCTACGCAGAGCGGATCTACAGGCTGGGACCCACCGGGTCCAAAGGCCGTGGACTCTGGACAGTGCGGGAAAATAATGTGGAGTATGATGCAGGGGAAATAGTGACGTAGGGGCGGGCAGTCCATACTAGTCCATATCCATACTAACCCATCAGGTGAGCTTGCGGTCAAACAAAGGTCTGTAGACTGTAAAAATAAAAATTCGAAAGTAACTTTGTCTGTCTGTCTGTAACCTTTTCACGCCTGAACGGATCTTGATGAAATTTGGCGGAACCTCTCACACTTGAGATTAGATAGGCAAAACCACTCGCAGGCGCATGCGCGGAAAATGGCGACGGAAAATGCCTGATCAGGCCTTACGAGAGTAGAGAGATTCTCTCAAGTAGCCTGCGTCCGTCCCCGAGATAATAGATGTATTGTCCCGGGGACAGACACAATACGTAATATTAATTACACAGTACTAATTACATATTATTTCATTGTCTACATATTCTCTGCATAATATTATTTGGTAGAAATCCAAAATATCTAGATCGTGCCTTGCCTGTCACGCCGTAAGAATCGACCTCTGCAACTCAGTCCGCGGATCTCGTAATGTCGCCAGCAAGCGTGTTGGTTGTGGCAATACCCTCCCTCGGGTGGGGGTGGGGGAGCCACGTTCAGCTCCGGCCTCGTTCATTATTGTTATAGTTAACTCAACCTGACCTCTACCTTGTAATCTTTCGCCTCTGACCTATTTATCAAATTTTACACATTTTCTAGATGCGAGGGGGAATTCCGCATTGTAATAACGAGCGTAAAGTTTATTTATCGCGTTACAAATTAGCTTAATTCTATAAACGGCTGGTTTTGTATATCGGTAAAAGTAAAATAAGGAAAATCTTCTGCGCTGAGGAAATACCCAGACTCATTGGTAGGCACAATGTGTGAGCAGAGCGAAGATTTTTTTTATGCACAGTAAGTGCCTACCAACAATGAAGTTTTATGTTGGTGTTTACTTTGACCGTGTCACAAATAAGTGGTCGGGAATGAATATGCATTTCCTACCAATTTAGATGTTTTTCAAGGAATACTAGAAGGAAAAGGAAGGAAGTTATCTACCTAGCGTACTTTGCGAGTTGTGTTGTGACATCCTTGGATATCTACTTCTTATTATGTTCTGTCGTTTAACGCATTCACTGCCCAGCCTCGGCGGTGCGACCTACATGTAGATAGCGTTAATGCCTTGCTTCCTGTTGTAGCAAGCGTAGAACTCGCTTAGCTTGTTCGTAGCAGGCGCGTAGCCTGTAGCAGCCGTAGGCAGTCGGCGCGTAGCTTCAGCTTTGCTCTCGTAGCACACGCGTAGCTTGTTTGTAGCAGGCGCGTAGCCTGTAGCAGCCGTAGGCATTCGGCGCGTACGTAGTTGGTTGTACCAACGTTGATACCGCGGCGCTGGACCAAGTCCACGTGGTTGTGGGAGAACAGTACTACTTGGTAGATAAACAATTTAGATGTTTTTCAGGGAATATTATTAAGAAAAGGAAGGAAGTTATCTACCTAGCGTACTTTGTGAGTTGTGTTGTGACATCCTTACATATTTCTTATTATCTTCTGTCGTTTAACGCATTCACTGCCCAGTCTCGACGGTGCGACCTACATTATAGATAGCATTAATGCCTTGCTTCCGTTGTAGCAAGCGTAGAACTCGCATAGCTTGTTCGTAGCAGGCGCGTAGCCTGTAGCAGCCGTAGGCAGTCGGCGCGTAGCTTCTGCCTTGCTCTCGTAGCACACGCATAGCAGAAGTGTATCTTGGGCGGAGCAGACGCGGAGCTTCCCTCATTTCCGTAGCGTGCACGTATCATTCTGCACAGATGCTGCGACTTTAGCTCTCATTCTCAATACTTATTAACCTACCCAAGTGCTGGACATTTGCGCAAGAAGACATTTCGGCTGCGCAAAATCAAAACGCTTTTTAGGGTTTCGAAGATCGGTTTCGAAACCCTTATGGTCTCGCTTTGTCCGTCCTATTTTCCCTCCTTAATAACTCAGCAACTACCGGAGCTATCAATTTGAAATTTAAAATAATAATACATTTCGTGCGCCTGTACAGATTTTAAGAAAAAAATGAAACAACGGAAAAATGAAAAACAAAATTTTCCATACAAAGTGAGATTTCGAAATTTTAAACCTACAGGGTCACGTAGGGTATCAAATGAAAGGTATCGGTTTGTACATTTCAAAACAGGTTTCTAAATTTGTGTAGGTGTCATACTTGAAATATTTTGAAAAAAGTCGAAATTTTAACCATCCCCCCCCCCTATCTCCGAAGATGGCAGAGCGATCCATCCAAAATGTAGCGTTTGTAGATATGGATCTATTTTTTACAGGAAAAATATAGAGAAGTTTGTAAAACGAATATTTTTTGAAAAATGGTCAAAAAGGGGGGCTACCTCACTGAGTGGGATATCAAATGAAAGGTATAGGTTTGTACATTTCAAAACAATTTTGAAATTTCTCTACGTCTCATACTTTTTGAAATATTTTGTATAAAGTCAAAAAATTTATAAAATCTTCGGAAGACCTATGCAGAAGAATCCATCAAAACATGCCGAACGCCATGGAAATGGCACAGATTGTTATTGAAACAAAATGTTTAGATTAATATTTAGTAGATATTAGTATTTTTATTAGTATGTGTATTGGTTGTATATACCTAGATATAACATCGCCTTAGGGCTTAATAAAAAAATCTGTAATCATGTTATTCTGTCAATAAATAAACAATAAATAAGCTCCCACACCAGAACACTGTTCTTAGATCGCTTCCGTGTGTGAGAGCGGGGGGTGCGCGTCTATGGCGCAGGCAGCGGCGACGGCGGCAGAATGGCGGCCCGATGGGGGGAGACGGGGTGAGGAGGGATTGTTGTGTAGGACAAACGGTACGTACCTACTACCCTAGGTACCTAGGGGAGGCCTATGTCCAGCAGCGCCCTAGTAGGTACCTAGGTCAGTATAGGCTGATAACGATGAGGTACTTCGTAGTTGGTTTATACATGCGTAGCTTGCTTTTACTTACCTACCTATTGGTATTTATTTCAAAAGTTTTGTTTGAATAAAACAAGATATTGATAGAAAATTTAGAAAATTATTTTACTTCGTTCACAGATCAACTTATATGTAGATGAGTAGGTATACTAGGTAGATACTTCCACATCTCGTATTCGTCGTATCTTCGTCAATTCGCGGTGCAGATGTCACAGTCCCTCTTCCTGTAGAGTCGCTCCCACACTCGGAAGCGGTCCTCGAACAAGCGCGCGCGCACCGCGGGGGCGTCCGCCATGTGCAGGTAGCGGCGGGAGGGGCGGGAGAATGTCGGCCAGCGGGGCAGGGCGGGGGAGTTCGGGTTGCTGGAAAAGTAAAAATTCATTTATTGCTTGAAACACAATGTTATTAAGGATGTTATTTGAAGAAAAGCTTGCAATCGTTTCAATTACCTAAAATTCAATAAAATCAACCAAATGAAAACAAGGGAATTAAACTAATATTAGGCTGAAAAGTACGTAGAACCTACCAACTACGAGCTGCGACGAAATGAAGCTGCCATGCCGAGCGCCGAGCCACTCGGCATTCAAGTACAGATTTAAAATTGTAAATCAAGCGTACTATTCGTTCGATGAGTTCGGCTGTCGAAAGCCATCAAATTACAATATGTATTTTTTTTAATAAATTTATTTCCATTTCCTGATTGTGATTTTAAATGATGAAATGTACGTTTGCTATATATGAGTGAGTTTATGCATATAATTATAATAAAAATAATAATTGATTGATGTATCCAGGTTACAATTTACCATCCATAATAGTGCGGGTCCAGAACAAATTTCCTCCTGCGGCATGCACAGGCGAGAGAATGGCACATAATAATGATTCTTCATAAAAATTAGTTCAGGTTTCCCATTTCCGTAGCCATTTTGACAAGTTTTCTTTTACTGGTCCGAACTCCAATATTATAATACCTACGAATTGTAAGACTAATATTGTCACCCGTATTTCGCGAAGTGATACAGTAGCTCCGTCATCTGGTCCACCATCGCGGAGTCCCGGCCCGCGGAGACCGGGATCACGGGGAAGGACGCGTTGATGCTGAACAAGTAGATCAGGTCGTCGTGATGCGCCGCGCCTGGAGAACACACAGGGTGCGTCAGCATAGAATACCAAGCCCCCTGTGTACAGGGTGTTTGGTATTCGGACTGACATTCGTTTTTGGGGGGGTTGTGTGGTTCATATTGATTTTCCTTTACAATGAGAGGGCCTATTTCATCTTTTGCTCCTCAGACCAGACAGACTCGGTTTCTTTTAGAAAAAGCCTTCGGGTCTCTACATTGTCTAGGATTTTTGTCACATGCTTGGTGGAACAAATATCTATGATTCCTTACAAAGTTTGAAATTTCATAAACATAAAGCGATTTTCAATGAACTTATTTCCTTTGCTTACCTCCTCAGCACATTAACGCTGAACATGCATCACCCAACAAGGGGGTTTTTATCATAATCATCACGCTTGACAGGCAGGCTTATTGGTTTTCAAATGTATAACAGCATTACAGATTCTAATAATCTTATGCGTTATTTATGGCACTCAAGTTATAATAATAGAAATCTAATCTAAAATTAGGTAGGTACCTACTAATACACACACAGAAACATGTTGTTAAAATCGAAATATATCTTAAAAAACGCTGGAGGAAGCAACTACACTTCCTCTGGTGCCCTTAGTCGGCTCTCTAGACATCCACGGGCTGAGTGGTAGCGGTGGACTCTTGCGTGACCGGCACACTTGCCCCGCAACACCTTACCGACAGGTTTCTTGGTGACAGGGTCCTCATAGTGGCTGTGGTTCCCGATGTACGCGAACTGGTAGTAGTACGTGTCCTTGGGGGAGTACTGCGCCAGCGCGTTGGCTAAGCTGGAACGAACGTGACAGCAGTTGGATTATGAAGACTTTACTCGATGAGTATGTTGTTAAGAGATCTCACATCATCAGCCTACGCTGGTCTCCTGCTGGATATCCGCCTCAGCACACATACAAATTAACAAACAAAAGTAGGTACCTATTTGTTTTCGGAAAAGTTAGAGACCAAATATAAACTTACATTCTATCGATGTATCTACATAATTAATTATATAATGATCCTGTTATAAATTTAAGCTTGAATCCTCGCCCTAACTACGAGAATCTTGTGTGAATATGTCCACTGCTGAACATGAACCCCCCAAACAAGGGAATTTTTGGCATAATCAGTACGCTTGGCCTCCACGAGCTGAGGTGGAGCTGTCGACCCTTACGCCGCCGCCCGCCACCGACGCGGCTGGGTGGTATACCTTCCTGTTTGCATTGTATCTGACTAAACAAAGAGATCCCCTTCCAGGACTCAAAACTATAGAGACTGGAAGACTTATATAATAAAAAGGAGTTTTTGTTCATCCACACCTCCTTCAGTTCCTCAAAATATGGTTTTACATTGAAAATGGAGCCTTCTGTAGGTATTCTGAATCATAAAAAAGTGTATTGATTTTAAAGATTAGTAACTGGAGAGAACTTAGGAACATTATCAATGTAATGTATTGTAGTATGTAAATCAGTCGTCTAGAACCCAGCTCGCTAGCTTGGGGCTAGATGATGATATGTGGATTGTCCAGCTTTATTATTATTATATGAAAAGCACAGCTCAGAACTGGATGCCTGGAGGAATCTTATGTCGGAGCCAAGATCCACTTCGGGTCTCTTAGCCACAAGAGACGTAACCGAAGTCTTCGGTCTGGTTCATGTTCAAACTCTGAAACTCACGAATGCACTCCATATCCGATGATAGCGTCGCTGTACAGCTTCCCCAGCGCCTCGGCCGTGGCGGAGTCGTTAGTCAAGGGCCGGTCGTGCAGGTACTCGCGGCGCAAGGTGGCGGCGGCCTCGGCAGACGGCTGCTTGAGGTAGAAGGAGATGGGGGCGATGCGGCTCCATTCCGTTTCCATTGTAGAGGTCATGGTCGAGTTGTTGAGAACCGCTGGCAGATTGCAACAAGGAATAATAGTGATAATGCTTTTGTTATTCATCTTCAGACCCGAAGGCGAACTAGCGGATACATACAGAATGCCTTCCAGAAGAACTCGTCCGTGGTCTGACTCAGCATGTAGGGCACGGCGTGCTGGCGGCCCGCTCGTAAGGTCCGCAGGGGGTGCTCCGACAGGAAGCGCGGCTGGCCCACGTCGGGCTCCAGGATAGGCGTCCAGAGCAGCGTCGGGTCGTAGCCGAACTCCTGGGAAACCATCAAGTGTCAAGCTTTGATCACCATAATATTTTCTTCATTCACTGAATGGCATAGATATAATATACATCAGCTCGACGGCCGCCTTCTCTAACTCGTATCATAACGCCCTGTATTCGACTGCATCTAGCATTTTCCAGCGCTCTGAAGATAATCAAGTATTTTTTATAAAGTTCGTGGGCGATCTCTAGGCCGACATGAGCCGAACATGAGCTAATTAAAGTGATTCAGTTCCAACTGACCATATACGACTATACAACATCAACTGTCGGTCGAAAGACCACCGGGCTGAGTAGACCGGATGGGTTAGGCCCGGTCCAGAGGAGACCTCCCTTTATAACTATTTGGGGAAATTCCACCTTATCCCCCGAACTGGTGACTCCAACGTGATTTGGACACGCGACTTTCTGATTCCCCTGAAAGTTTACATAAAATACAACAAATATCTGTAGATCGTACAAATACAAACATGTATCCCACCCGGACGGGAATCGAACCCGCAACCTCCACAGAGGTCGTCTGGTATTCGCCTCTGTCCTGCGTTATTCTGTGTTAGGTGCCGAACGGTCTTGCAAATGTTCCCAGAGCTAATCCTACATGCCAGGTGTGCCGGAAACTTACAAACATGTTATCGAGCGAGTCCCCTAACTCCTTTGAGGTCTTGGTTCGCAGACAGTCCACGATCACCCTGGAGGAGTCCGTGGGACAGTCCAGCAGCCTCGCCTGCCTCTCCGCCAGGTGCAGCTGGTGCGTCGGTAGCTCCACCTGCGAGATGGGCGAGCCGCTCATGGAGACAGCGCGGTGGAACAGACCTGGGGGGATGAGGGTACATTATAACATTTTGTTTCCTGAGTCTATATCTTACCGTGGTGATAGTGGTATTTAGCACATTATAGAGGACTATATTCCAGCCAAATTAGGTTCACAATGATTCTAAACAAACTCATATTATTATTAACCTAAAATTCACTCTGTTGTCGCATCTTCTTGTACGCAATTTAAAGTAGCTTTGAGATCCTTCCTTCAATAAATATTGCTTACAATTACTATATCTGAAAATAAACGTTAAGCAAGTAAGTGTTAGCTTTTTTGTCGTGTTTTGCTTACAAGCAAACATTTTCAGTTTTTTTGCAAATACTCCCAGCAGAGTGTACCCCGCTGTGGGTGCTTTGGTATCACGGGCTGCGGTAGAGTAGATCAGATCCATAGATCAAGGTTGTATGCTGCACTGACCTGTCGACATCGGCGACACGGTATGCAGCATCACACTGAAGGCCCCCGCACTGTACCCGCTGATGGTGACGAGGCCGGGGTCTCCTCCGAAGGCCGCGATGTTGCGCTGCACCCACTGCAGCGCCACCACCTGGTCCTTAAACCCGTTATTACCGGGTGCTACCGCGTCTCCTGTGCTGAGGAAACCTGCAACGATTCAGTTATTGTGAATATGTCACAGAATAATGCTACCTATGGTAAAAAGTTCTAGTCAAGTTCTACGAACCAAGTAATGGTTAACTTTAATATTTGATGTGAAAATCATGTAAAGTGATTTCATTAAAACATGAACAGTATCATTATTCAGCGTACAAATACTTTATACCTGCATTTGAGCATCATTACCAGGCGCCGTCTAGGGAGATAACTCCCTAGACTGCGCCAGGAGATTTACAGAAATGTACGTTTAATCCGGCTGGAAGAAAACGAAGATTTTTTTCATGTTTTAATCGTCGCGTCGTAGGAAAGTGTACGGCCAGGTTTACGCAGGTTTCACCTCCAACCGTTCCACTTACCAAGCGATGCCAGGCGGTAGTTGATGGTGACCAGCACCAGGTCCCGGTCCAGCAGATAGTCTGGCCCAGCCACGTCGCTGCGCCCCGACACAGAGTAGAACCCTCCCGCGTGGATGTACACCAGCACGGGGAGAGGTGTGGAGCTGGAACAAGGGGTTGCTTGTACAGGATCTGCGTACTTTGGATCTTGCTTGTGTACCAATTATTCGAAAGTAAAATCGGTAGTAGAGGTAACTTTCGTAGGAAAAACAGAAGAAGACGGTAGATCGGTAAATCTGGCAATAGAAAACTACTCCTTCGTGTCTTGCCTGTTATTTCGTTCGGATAATTCTGTTCTGTGGTTATTCCGTGATCATGGCGCAAGCAACAGTGCCGATAACTAAAACACCAAAAATCATAGTAATACAAAAAAAAAATTAAAAATTTTATGTGCTGGTTTGATGGTGTCGTATGATAATGAAATAATGCTCACAAGGGGCGGATGGAAAAACCGAAAGCAGAAAGTTGATAAGAAGACTAACATGATACTTCGACCGTTTTTCTAGACAAGTGTATAGAACCAAAGTTGTGGAGAGTTTCATCATCTTTCAATACCTATGTAGTGTCACAACACATTTTCTGAGTCCTATGATGAATTGATGAGCCTTCTTTGTGCCCCGCTAGGGCTCACCTCACTGTGGTGGGTACTTTTAGCATGTTTGCGGGAAACCGCGACGAATATGCGAATGAGATCCACACTCATGGTTCGCGGCACTGCGCGCGCGCGGTTGTGGAGAGATATCTTACCTGATCTTCGCTGGAGTATACACGTTCAGCCGCAGACAGTCCTCGTGCACGAAGTAGTCTCCGATGGTGGGCTGCGGACAGGCGGGCCCGTCCGCGCTGGCGTCCACCTCGTCTGGATACCGACTGATGGGCGTCGGCGGCTGGAACCACACACAGTGCCTCGTCATCAGTATCATTCGTATCTAGCTACTGCTGGATCCTTTGAGCCGTGCGGGTCCGGATTAAAATTTGCACTACATCAACTTTTCTCGCTGGTGACATAAGAAACGATTTAGGGCACTTGTACACACACCTTGTTTTCGCCGTAAAAATCTACGGTTATTTTGCCGTGCGTAGGCATTTTCGTCAGTGTTGTATGGATCACTGTTGCGTTGAAGCTTGTTGGCGGTAATATTTATAAGGTTATATTAGGTTTATATGAGGTTTATATTAGGTACTGTGCTGAAGGTTCTGCCTGTACAAACCTGGAACCGCCTCTCTCCAGTCGGCGGCTCTGCATACCGGATGCCACGGTAGGCCTGCAGCGGCCGCCCGCGGCGCGTACGCAGCCACGCCCCCCGGATCGACCCCGAGGGGGTGCTTGTCACTGGGGGCACTGTCAGATCCGGCGCATCTGTGAATATTGTGAATGAAGTCTAAGTTCTTCTTCGAGAGAACCTTGTCATTTTACAAGCTCAGTTTTGAAGCAGATATATTCAACCGATAAGCTTAAATTTTGTATACATACATACATGTTTAGTTTGTATACATACATACATGTTTAGTTTGGATGGCAATACATTAAAAGCTTGTGTTTAAAAAGGTTTCTTAAAATACTAAAACTTAAATCTCATTGGGCTTCTTCCATACCAAATGTTCTTCCCAGCCTTTCTTTCGATATTGGGCTGCAGTGAAATCAGTTAGCATAGCAGGCATAATGGAGTCTACACATCAAAGTTGGCGAGTCGACATGTTGGCAAAACACTGTCGGCAGCCTCTAATATTCCTACACTGAAATGTTGCACCAACCCGCCGGGCTGTCGCCGAGTTTGGTGTGAAGAGTTCATTTGTAACAACTGAAGCAACTACGGCTAGGTACCTGCGGTCGGACAGTCATGATGGTGATGATGATGTGCGCTGGCGCAGAGCGCGAGGCAGAGCACTGATACTAGCGCGAACATCGCACGATCCACTCCTGCGCAATGCCGGTCGAATACTAACTCAATAAATACTAACATAACCTTTATAGAGCAAATCAAACATGTATGAAGTAGATAACGATTCGTCATCTATGTTTGCAGTTTAGTTTTTTTGCAGTTTTTCCTGTGTTTGTGGAATAAAACACCGAACTCCAAGAGCAGGAAATATCTTAGGCAAATCTTCTAACCTCCCACGGAACTGCGAGTGATTTAGGTTTTCAAATACGTCGCGTTCTTTTCAAATACGTTGTGGAAGTCGGTCCTGCAACCTGCCCGAGTATGCGCACTGCGCCGTGTCAGACCTAACAAGGAAAACAATAAAATGGTATCTTGTACCTACCTAACTATTTTACCTACTTACAACTTGGGATGAATAAGTGACTGTACACGAGTATTACCTTCTTAGGTCCTACCTACACATGTCATGCTATCTCTTCTACCTCCTACTATATTGTAAAGGGTATAGCCGCATGACAAAAAGCGAGATGCACGGCTCAAGTGTTCAGTTCCTCTCGAGACCAGGCCATGTACAGACTTGCGTTGTGTGTCTGCGTGGCCGCCGTGACCGTGGCCGTGGCCGTGGCGGGGGCGAGTGGGGAAAACCAAGCCGCAGGTTAGATGCCAAAGAGACTACTTACTTTTCCTTACGGACAAAGGCCTAGTGCCTTCCATATTATGGAAGATTCTTTACGTATATTCTTCCTGTTTTTGTTATTTCGTGCAATAATAGTAGCAAAGTAGGTAGAAGTAGAGTATTGCATTTTTAGGGTCCCGTGCTGAATGGAAAAACTAAGTAAATCCTTAAAGGATCACTAAAATTCTCCAAATTTATTCAATTATTGTTAAATTCGTTGTTGTTGTTCTAAAAACATGGATAATAAGGAAAATGGAGCATAAGAATCGATTTCTTGATATGTTGTTATTGTTTACCATGCGTTACCAATCACTTGAGGAAACTGATATCAAAGATGAGGAAAATAAAATATGTAGGTATAAATGGTAGATTATGCAGCACGGGGTCATGCCCGATAAGAAAAGGTGACACATCTGATCACCTGAGTAGGTGCTAAAAGGTAGGTACTTACCTATTTATAATCGAGTTCCAAAATTCTACTCTACCGAGCTACCCACCAAACATTTTCACTCACAGAAGGCGCCTCGTCGTGTCTGTGGAGAGCGAAGCGAAAAATATCTGCAGTGCAAGCAAGAAGGTTTGCAATTGCAATTCTAACAAATTCCTCTGTAACAGTGTCACCACAAACCGGAGGAAAAGGTCCCGTGGTGGAGTCTCCATCAGGAAAATTCCTCGGCTCCTGGATGCGCAGCCGCCGCGGGCGACGCTTCCAGGCCTACCGCGGGATCAAGTATGCAGCGGCTCCCGTGGGCGCGCTGAGGTTTCAGGTTAGCTGTATGTATGTGACCCTGGTACTTGTATGATGACATATTAAGAAGGCGCAAGTTTGTTCCTTAGTGAAGATGTTTGGCCGAAGACAACGCGGATTGGGCTGTAATTTTGCAGACACAAAGATCTGGACATTTTATTCTAAAAAACGCGAGCGAAGCCATGGGTTATACCCACGGCTTCGCTCGCGTAAGAAATGAAGTGTTAAGTACCTAATTCTCTTCACATAAATTGTTTGTTGATTCTAGGTCAACGAGAAGTACCTACCCTATAGGTTTTGTGTGCATGTGATTCCCTTGGAAGTTTCAAAATATTCGGACATAAACGGCTGTAACTTTTGATTGAGTTGACTCAGAAGGTTTATTTATATCGCGGCTCCAAGAGGACTTGAGAATTTGACGCTAATTTAGATAGATAGATAAAAGATTTATTTGACACTGCAGCACATAATATACAACGATTACAATAATGAAGGCACATCTTAACATAACACAGAGAATATTAGTTTTTTGATGGTACAAAACTTGAGAATCTACAGGGTTATTGGTAATTAGACCGGATCCTTTTAGGGGGTGATGGGGGAGGCCATTTGCAACTATTTTGACCAGTGGCGGATTTGCCGTAAGGCCCAGTAGGCCCGGGCCTAGGGCGGCCAGATATTAAGGGCGGCAAATCGTGCCAAAAAGAAGAAATATTTACTTATAAAAAAATATTTTCAAAAATTATTTTCTACTACAATGGTTTTCTACCGAGCCATACCTGGCAAATTCAAAATTAAAACCGGAGCGCGCGATAGCCCGCGAAATTGGTTTTTCTTTGTAAGGCTTTTTTTGTAAAAAGTTTGTATGCAAACGTGTTCTTTTTGGTTCTTTAGTGGAACGATAGGCTATCTAACTATAAAATAAAACGTACACTGGACATAATAACTGTAAGAATGAATTTTCATGATTTTTTTCAAAATGTTCGATTTTCAAAAATTTCACCTAAAAATTTGAATTTTTTGAAAAGTTTTGTTTTACCTTATTACTTACGTTACGCACCTTCAGTATGTTTACATGCTATTTTGTAGGAAATTTTATGGAGAATCCAAATATCTATACCTAGATGTTATGGGGTATTCCTAGATAATAATCAAGAAAATAGCGAAATAATGCACCGCGTCCCATTTCCATAACGTTAATTCATGAATTACTTAATTATGTAATTCTAGTCTATAATGATGTTTGCTGAAAAAGGGGCGGCACATGGCCTGGGGCCTAGAGCGGCTGGGACTGCAAATCCGCCACTGATTTTGACCCTATATCGTATTATGCAAAAGTTAACCATTTTTGAGATATTCGCAAATTCTTAATTTTTTGGGAAAACCCTGATTTACGTCTTCAAAATTAAATTAAAAAAAAAGTGATCATCCAATTCAAATTTTAGTGACTGATTTAGATAGCCTGAAGTCTAATTATTAATAACCACTAACACAATCGTATGAATCTGTACCCATATGGAAGCTAAAGGACATGTTTATAAAAACAAAGTTTATTTTTTTTGTAAAGTCCTTACAAAAACCCCATTTAAAAAAAAATACTCCAGTGAATTTGGTCGGCATGTTATTTAAAAAACATCTACACATCTTTAGCTATCCAAAGAGGTATAAATCAATGCACTTTGTAACACAATTGCAGAAAAATACGGGTAAATGTAATGACTTAGCTGGTGAATAAGTTTGGATACATTGCTTTACCAACATCTTGGACTTGGGCTTTGCTTGCGCGATTTTCACTTAGTTCTTTTTTTGAATTATTGTTCCGAAAACAGAATAGGCTGATATCATGGCGGAGTAAAAACTTTTTGTTGTTTGACCTGCAATGAAAATAACCGCCGAAATCTCCCGCTAAACGCATGACAAATGAAATTCTAATAGTTTTTCTTCTCGCATTTTTCGAACCGGTGAAGTAATAAAAGATTTAATTTATCAACAATTATGGCTGCAGTGCCACGCATCCTACCACCTCCTTGAGACTTTTCAAACGAAGAATATGCGGATATACTGTTTTGTTATGGTTATGCAAACGGTGTCTCTACACGTGCACGGGCAGAGTATCAGTCTCGGTTTCCTCAGCGCCGGTTACCTCATGAAAGTGTATTTGATAATACATATCGGCGACTTCGAGAGACTGGCAGTGTTCAGAGACGACAAAGTGACGCCGGCCGACCGCATGTTCATCGAACGGAGGACGAAGAAGAAATCATTCGTCATTTTGAAGAGGATCCTACCATTTCAACTAACATGGTTGCTCAAAGACTCGGTGTAACCCAATGGAAAGTTTGGCATACGGTCCATGGAGCAGGTCTCTATCCGTACCATTTAACCCCTGTACAAGTATTAGAAGACGGAGATCCCGCTAACAGGATAACATTTTGCAGATTTATGCTAAATGCTGACATAGAGAACCCTAATTTTTTCAGAAAAATATTATGGACGGATGAATCAAAGTTTGATCAAGATGGAATCACAAATTACCATAATATTCATTTTTGGTCTAGAAAAGCTGATCTTAATCCCAATAAAAAGAAAGAGCAAGGGTCGCAAAGACGATTCTCACTTAATGTATGGATGGGAATAATTGATGATAATTTAATTGGTCCCTATTTCTTGCCTAATTATTTAAATGGTGACACATACGAAGAGTTTTTAAGAAACGAAGTTTTTGGCCTTCTTAGTGAGGTACCATTAGCAACACGCCAAGGTATGATTTACCAACATGATGGCTGCCCCGCTCACTACAGGACTAGTGTGCGTCAATGGTTCAATCAGCATTTTCCGAACCGATGGATTGGTAGAGGAGGTAGTATTCCATGGCCAGCAAGGAGTCCCGACCTTACCCCCATGTGATTATTATGTTTGGGGTCATATGAAGAGCCTAGTCTATGACGATTTGACGTCACCTATCTCATCAGTGGATGAATTAAGACGCCGAATAATAAGAGCTGCCGAAAAAATGGGTTGTTAAAACTGAGTTACGCCATCGTATGCGGCTTTGCATACGGAATAGAGGTGGACATTTTGAAAACGAATTGTAAATTGTAAATTAAAATTTGTAAATTGTAAATTAAAATTTGTAAATTGTAAATTAATAATGTAAATTGTAAATTAAATAGTAAATTGTTTTGATAGTAATAAATTTTTTGTTTGTTTTACAAAATTCATAGTTTGATTTATTGGAAGTTACTACCTGCTTATGGTTTATCCTTTTTTCTGCAATTATGTTACAAAGTGCATTGATTTATACCTCTTTGGATAGCTAAAGATGTGTAGATGTTTTTTAAATAACATGCCGATCAAATTCACTGGAGTATTTTTTTGTCAAATGGGGTTTTTGTAAGGACTTTACAAAAAAAATAAACTTTGTTTTTATAAACATGTCCTTTAGCTTCCATATGGGTACAGATTCATACGATTGTGTTAGTGGTTATTAATAATTAGACTTCAGGCTATCTAAATCAGTCACTAAAATTTGAATTGGATGATCACTTTTTTTTAATTTAATTTTGAAGACGTAAATCAGGGTTTTCCCAAAAAATTAAGAATTTGCGAATATCTCAAAAATGGTTAACTTTTGCATAATACGATATAGGGTCAAAATAGTTGCAAATGGCCTCCCCCATCACCCCCTAAAAGGATCCGGTCTAATTACCAATAACCCTGTATATCTTACTATATTATAATTCTTCTGTGAGTGTGTATGTCACTGAACTTCTCTCAAACGACTGGACCGATTTTGATGAATTTTTTTGTGTGTGTTCAAGGGGACCTGGGAATGGTTTAGATTCACAATTTTAACGACTGGACCGATTTTGATGAAATTTTTTGTGTGTGTTCAAGGGGATCTGGGAATGGTTTAGATTCACAATTTTGTTTAATTAATGCGTGCGAAGCCGCGGGCAGAATCTAGTAATATGAAACCCGTTTTCCTTGGTCACGGCATCACGCGTGAACGGCTGGACCGATTTCACTAATTCTTTTTTTGTTGTGTTTGTTATAGTCGGGAGAAGGTTCTTATGACCTAAAAAACTAAGAAAGTTGGAAACATAAATTTCAACGCGGGCGTAGCCGCGGGGCGCAGCTAGTAATAAATAATAGTAAATAATTTAAGAAGTAGGTACATTTTTTAGAAATTGTGTGTGTGCTGCAGCCTGTCAAAAAGGCAATAGCTCAGCGAAAAGCTTTGCTCGAAGAGCAAAACACTGATTTTCAGTATTACCCTTAGAGGCGACCAGAAGAACGAAACACTAATAAAACATAATGTGTGATTGCATGCATTATTAATTTCAACTCGATACGTCCAGGCGTTTCTGAGAAAAGAAGGTTAACAGACAGACAGACAGACAGACAGACAGACGGACAACAAAGTGATCCTATTAGGATTTTTTTCCCTTTGAGGAACGGAACCCTAAAAATACGATAAAGCGCTATAGCAATTATTAAAAGAGGTATACGGGCAACCACTGCTGCCCATCCAGCCTATGCTTGTCCACTGGTAAGCATAGGCTGGATGGTGATGATCTACTTGTTCGTTGAACAAGTAAGTTACATGCAGACATTGTTTCCATCTGATCTAACAACGTCCTTCCTCCAGCCTCCCCGCGCGGTCCTGCACTACCCCGCCGCGGTAGACGCGACGGCCGACGGCCCGCGCTGTCCGCAGCCGCTGCCTGCTGGCAGACTGGTGGACGAAGACTGTCTCATGCTGAACGTCTATACTCCCGCCAATAACAGGTATGGACCCTAGACATATCATTTTCAGAACATCAGTGAACCCGAGAGTGAACCACGGTTGGCTATAAAGATTAAAGTGAAGAAAAATCTAAGTGTCTGGGACTAGACTATGTAATTTGAAATTTCTGACTTGTCCAAGAGTTTTGTAAAATATAAACAATAGCACTTTCGAAGGAAATTAAGCACTTTCAAGTTTTTATAGGCCTACCTTCATTCTTGCCGGCTTCCTCTTGACATTTCGCATATAACCTACGGGTTTCCATGCGAGATAACAGTGCAGATCGCATTTCCTCCAGCACTTTAAAATTAGAAGGGGCATTTATCCCTCCCGCTTATCGAGGCCGTAACCAGCCAATCTGAAATCAGGCTCCTTTTACCTGTGCTTTTTGAAGGAAAAAACCTTGAAACTATTTTACATTCATAATTCATATTTTATTCTACACTCTATTAAATTCTTCCAGCTCCAAGCCCCTGCCAGTGATCGTGTACATCCACGCCGGAGGGTTCTACTCGATGACGTCACGCAGCGACGTGGTCGGACCGGAGTACCTGTTAGACCGGGACCTGGTGCTGGTCACCATCAACTACCGCCTCGGCTCGCTCGGTCAGTGCATAACAACTGGCTATACTTGGCTGATTTGATTTTGACGACCCCTGTGGCGCAGCGGGCGAAGGTCTGCCTGCGACGCAGGAGCTTGCGGGTTCGATTCCCGCCTCGGGACAAATGTTTGTACGATCTGCAGACATTTGTCCAGGGCGTTCTGGATGTTTTCTATGTATAATAAAAAATATCTATCTATTTAGTGTATTGTAATAAGTATATCAGTTAACTAGTACCCATAACACAAGCTCTGCTTACCTTGGGGCTAGATAATGCTGTGTGAATTGTCGCCCGCCAAGCGTGCTGGTGGCCTTAAGGGGGCTCCTCGGTAAATTGCCCAATTCTGTCCTCACCGTTTTAAAGAGTTAACTTATCTAATATAAGTACCTACTGAAACAAATCCGAAAATATTACCAATCTACATGATAAAACATATCGTTTTACAAAATGTTGTACTTATGGTTTTATGATAAACTAGCTGCGCCCCGCGGCTTCGCCCCCGTGGAAATTTATGTTTCCAACTTTCTTAATTTTTTCTTTCATAAGAACCTTCTCCTGACAATAACAAACACAACAAAGAAAGAATTAGCGAAATCGGTCCAGGCGTTGTTGAGTTATGCGCTTACCAACACATTTTGCGATTCATTTTTATATTATAGACTAGACGATCGCCTCGCGGTTTCACCCGCGTAGTTCCCGTTCCCGTGGGAATTCCGGGATAAAATATAGCCTATGTCACTCCCTGAAAAGTAAGCTTCCTAACGGTGAAAGAATTTTTCAAATCGGTCCAGTAGTTTCGGAGCCTATTCAATTCATACAAACAAACAAACAAACCTTTCCTCTTTATAATATTATATTATTAGTATAGATATAACATTAAACAGGAATCACCACATAAAAAATAAAACATTAAGTGCGAGTCGGACTCGCGCACTAAGGGTTCCGTTTAATTTTAAGACCTTGTTTCTTGCCAAATATCATGATTCTAGGTCTACGGGAAGTACCCTATAGGTTTTGGTCCATGGCGAGCATTAAAAGAATTTTTTTTCGTGAATAAATTGTAAATGTATGATTTTTGGATTTTTCCCTTTACTTGTGCTATAAGACCTTGCTGCTCACCAAATTTCATGATTCTAGGTCTACTGGAAGTACCCTATAGGTTTTGTGTGCATGTGATTCCCTTGGAAATTTCAAAATATTCGGATATAAACGGCTATAACTTTTGAGTGCCTTCACATAAAAGTTTTATTTATATTGCGGCTCCAAGAGGTTACGGACTTGAGTATTTGACGTTAATTTCAGCTCGATATCTCCACGCGTTCCTGAGAAAAGGGGCTTGACAGACGGACGAACAGACAGACAGACGGACAACAAAGTGATCCTATAAGGGTTCCTTTTGAGGTACCTACGGAACCCTAATAAAACATTATTACTTACTACTATTTGAATATAAGGTATATCTTTCCTTCAAGCTATAAAGATTTTCGTAATTATTATTGGATTCAATAGAATCATAATAAAAACTCAAAATAAACTCATTTTTGTTAAGCGCCTTGCGGAAACATTAGAGCAAATTTTATAATTTTCCAGAAGAATTTCAACCTACTAATAATATTGGATAATATTGTTATGATAATGATTATATTTAGTGATTCGCTTCATTACTTTGAATTGATTCGTTTTCGAGCGGTGAGGACCGTATTGGGCTGTTTACCGCGAAGCGACGGAAGTACTTATGTGAGCATAAGAGGATTGCAGAGCTGAAGTGGCCAAAGAACCGACAACTATTGGGGTAAACGTGTTCTTGGGTGATCGTGACTCGGTAGAGTGTAGGCCGCCCCGTGGTCAGGTGGGATGACGCTCTGTGAGACTGGCAGATGCTGCAAGACAAAACAGGGCGCGCTGTAGCGCTCATTGGGGATGCCTATGTCCAAATTACAAATTATTTATTTGAACAAGACCACAACATTACAGGATTCTCCAAACCGTTATGTCAATTAAGTAGATAGAATAAATATAATAATCTTAAAATTACAAAATATTTCACATAACCATACAATAAAAATAAAGATGAAGACACACACAGATATAAAATTAACACAACAAAAAAAAATTATATGAAAAACATACGCATAATGCTGAGACAGGGACCTTTTTGGCCCCTTATGTTATCTTTATTATTTTAATTATGTGTATGTCTCTATGTTTGGGCCAAATAAATGGATTTTCTTTCTTTCTTTCTTTACATAATAGACAAAACCTATAAGGGGGCTATTAAGAAAAATACGCGAAATCCCACAGTTACCTGGTTCAGATTATATGGTTTTCGTTCGTTGCTTGAAATAACAATTACTTGTTAATAATAGTTCATTTTCTCTTCTATAGTAATAATAGAATCAATTTTAGATAACTTATTTGTTTATTATATAATAAATCATTCTACCGATGCATGTTCAGGCAAAAACTCTCGGAGACCTGTTTTTGGAGAAAAATATTGTAGATTCTATTGAATGTAGACCATCAAAAAATTTTTTTTAAATAAAAAATATCATATACTTCCATAATAATAATATAATACATTTTCGTTATAGGCCTTTATGTAAAGAAAGAAAAAACTGAAGTGAATTCAATTATCGACCGAAAAGGCTTCGAAACAAACCCCAATATCTCCGAAGTTCTACATCATTTTAACACAATAATTAAACCAAAATAATCTTCAACATTTGCTTATACAATATTATTTTTATTTTTTAAATCACTTCTGTTTTACGAATTATTTAAAAGTAGATTTGAATGCGCCGGCGAATGCGGCGATTTACCCTCAGTACCGCGCGAGCGCTTATCGAGGGCAGACCTATGTCAGTTCAATCGCGAGACAATAGAAAGTTACGCTTGAGTAGCTCGGTGCGTTAAATTAAAAAAAAAGTTGCGCCGAGATCTAAAAGCCCTCAACGTAACATATATTTTTTTACATGGTAAAAATCATCAAACACAAGCTACACACAAGCATGATCAAAAGTAGGTAATAAAATTGTTAGAAACAAGACATTTTATACGCTCTCACAAAACTGCGGGCACACTCTTTCAATCATCTCCCAGCCATCCGCAAACACGCGCGTTGAGATAGCGCTGAGCGCGGGTGATGGGAGACTGCTGACGAGGCAGAGTGCGGGCACGAAGGGGCTCGAAAAGACGTACACGGCCTTAGTGGTTTGGTATAGATAACGTGTTGGACCAACCAATGTTAGTGAAGGCTTCCGTTTTCGTACTTTACTATCTTTACGAGGGTTACTGTTTTGACAACTTTTACCGTGAGACTTAAGCTAGGTTCACATTGCTGTGTGAACAGCAATGTGAACCTAGCTTTATTGAAAGAATAACCAAGTTACGCTTCACATGCCTTTTGAAAATATGTATCAGAAATTAGATGTTACCAATAATTTCTCACTTCATTTCCAGGTTTCCTAGCGCTAGGCACGAAAGAAGCCCCCGGCAACAACGGCTTCAAAGACCAAGTGGCCTCACTGATGTGGGTCCAGCGCAACATCGCGGCGTTCGGCGGAGACCCCAACCTGGTGACTATCGCTGGCTGCAGCGCCGGCTCTGTCAGTGTGATGCTGCACATGATCTCACCCATGTCTAAAGGTAGAATAGATTGAATTCACCACGTAACGTCCCCGACGTGATGGGAACTATCCGTTTCCGCGAATGTTATATTTGTGGAATTTATAGTTGTTATGCCGTAGTCACCTACAAATTGATTCAAATGCCACGGTTGACAATTTGGCAGATGTTTCTCTGACTCAACAACTTTTGTTCATTTAACCCAGCCAAATAACGAACTTTGCAACTAAACCTGGTATGATGTTGGGAATAATTCACACATACACCAATATTTTTGAATAAAGTACCTATTGAACTTTCCATCCTTTCAAATATAACGTTCATAAAATTAATTATAATTTCCAGGTCTCTTCCACCGTGCTATCTCCATAAGCGGATCCCCGACCTCCAAGGTGCCCGCGCCGCCGCACCGCCTGGATCTGGCTGAGAAGCAAGCGCGGATATCCAAATGTTCCGCTGATAGCCCTGGGGCCATCTACCGCTGCTTGCAGACTAAGAGCTGGCAGGAGATAGCTGGCTCTATGCTGGGCTTCTTTGTAAGTTGGGACATGGGTTGATAAGTCAGATGGGGTTTGGTCAAATGTGATTGGGGTGACCCTGGGTTGAGCATGAAGGCAGCGCAGAACCGGTCTTTCAGGAGATCTCTGTCAGGGAGGTTACAGCTAACGCAGTGCTTGTGCACCTCTACCCTCATAACTATCTCCAATCCTCGACGACCTCTGTGGCGCAGCGGGCGAAGGCTCGCCTGCGACGCAGGAGGTTGCGGGTTCGATTCCCGCCTCGGGACAAATGTTTGTACGATCTGCAGATATTTGTTCAGGGTGTTCTGGATATTTGCTATGTATAATAAAAAAATATCTATCTATGTAGTGTATTGTATTATGTATATCAGTCATCTAGTACCCATAACACAAGCTCTGCTTAGCTTGGGGCTAGATAATGCTGTGTGAAATGTCCAGCACTATTTATTGATTTATTATCCTATACGAATTTGTGTAAACCAGAAACATAGCTACTTTTGTTAGGTTACCTATGTTAGTATAGGTAGGTATTCTAGAAATTATAATGGGCTCCAAAATCGTTCCTTGCATGTCATCTAGTAAGTACCTACCTTTCACCACATGAACCTTACTCCTGACTACAAAGAGTGTAGAATTTTTAGTTAAAGTCTCATTGTTCCATGCAGGAGTTCGGTTTCGACCCTCTCAGCCTGTGGCGGCCGGTGGTGGAGCCCGACTTCGGCCAGCAGCGGTTCCTGACTGAAGACTCCATGGAAGCCATCCGAGCGGGAAGGATGCATGCTGTGCCCTTCATCATCAGTCAGACTAAAGATGAGTTCTACTGGAAGGCTTTTAGTAAGTTTGAAGAGAGAGCTATTGACAGATCTATGACATGATATAATTGATGGACATAGCACAAATAGTTTCCCGTAATTTACGACCTCGACGGTACTAATTTCCCTTAAATGTGAGTAATAAGTACCTACTATCGAAAAATAACCGTAGCTTCAAGAATTATCAAGCTGAATTTACAGGCAGGTGGGCCAACCATATGACCTGAAGAACAAACAAAATTGGACTAAACATATTCTTGAGTGGAGCTGGAGGCCGCAGTCACATGCTGGGGCGGCAAGCTGGAGACGCCATGGCGCTCAGTAGATTACCTGTCTAGCATGCTGTGGCTGCCAATAATGAATGAAAGATAGGTCGTAGGGTCTGGATTCTGGATTATAGTAAAATTATTGTACTGGCCATTATATCTCTTATTTCAGCGGTTTTACGAAACGCCACCCTCCTCTCGACAATGAACCGCGAATGGGACCGTATAGCACCCATTTCGTTCATTCTCCCGCGCAACGATACGACAGCCGTCCGTCGACTGAAGGCAGCATACTTCCAGGACCTCCCGGGCCTGACCTTGAGAGACGATGAGGAGAGTGCTGACGCGCTGGGCAAGCTGTATGGAGATGCTATCACGGGATTTCCAGTGCACAGGTATTTGCTTATTTGTCCAACGATTTGTTACTTATTATTCTTGTATACTTACTACATTTTTGAAAATTATTCTGTCTATGTGCCTTTCTGTAACTAACAGACAGACAGATCGGGTAATCTCCGAAATGGATGGACCGATTTTGACGGGACTTTCACTGGTAGATAGGGTAGATAGCATCAGAGATGTCACAGCGGGTAACTTACTCTACTTTTGTACCTACCTATAAAAAATAGGATTAGGGCTCCGCGTAAAAAAAATTAAACTCATGAAATTGTAGATTCTAAGCGTGCGAAGCCGCAGGCGCAGCTAGTTGGTAGATAAAAATACCTAAGTATAGCTATTTTCAGGATGGCGAACTTGATGTGCCGCCATTCAAAGCAGCCGGTGTGGTACTACGAGCTGGAGTACCGGGGCCAGCACAGCCACTACGAGGAGCCCACCAGCCAGCTACCACACGTCGGCATGTCCAACAAGGCTGCATGGGACAACACTGAAACTGCACCGGGTACGCCAACGACAAAAAAAGAAAACGAATATGAAGAAAAGTAGTATAATTTTTGAAGTGAAAACTTCTTTAGCGGCGCTGAGCACTTTTTTTGTATGGGTAAAAACTTTCAAACTCGCGTCAGGGTCACGTGATGCTGATCGAAAAAGCGTAAGATCGTAAGATGTAAGTTTTCACTTCTGCCGGCACTCCCGGAGTGCTACTTTTTTGAAGTGAAAACTTCTTTAGCGGCGCTGAGCACTTTTTTTGTATGGGTAAAAACTTTCAAACTCGCGTCAGGGTCACGTGATGCTGATCGAAAAAGCGTAAGATCGTAAGATGTAAGTTTTCACTTCTGCCGGCACTCCCGGAGTGCTACTTTTTTGAAGTGAAAACTTCTTTAGCGGCGCTGAGCACTTTTTTTGTATGGGTAAAAACTTTCAAACTCGCGTCAGGGTCACGTGATGCTGATCGAAAAAGCGTAAGATCGTAAGATGTAAGTTTTCACTTCTGCCGGCACTCCCGGAGTGCTACTTTTTTGAAGTGAAAACTTCTTTAGCGGCGCTGAGCACTTTTTTTGTATGGGTAAAAACTTTCAAACTCGCGTCAGGGTCACGTGATGCTGATCGAAAAAGCGTAAGATCGTAAGATGTAAGTTTTCACTTCTGCCGGCACTCCCGGAGTGCTACCTTTTTTTTTCTAAGGATGTTGTTAAAAATGCTCGAAATTCAAAAAATCGTAGAACAAAAGTTGTTTCCCTCGGGGTCCAGACCAGAATCACCCCTTACTTACGGCTTAGAGCACATGTTACGTGGCATCCTGAACTTTTGACGAGTCGCGGAGAGTGAGACATATCGACATTGATTCTAAAAAAATTGTCGACATCCCGCCGCGCCCGGCTATGTCAACAGCTTTGCCGGCCGACTTTGCTGTTTAGACTCTAAACTTAAATACCTACGTGGTAAGGTTACATTATTAGATATACCTACGGTTATGTTGGTTGGCATTGCCTATAAAAATTGAATGTACCTACCTATCGATTGAAATAGTTCCTCCGCCCCCCCCACAGCCGCCTCTCCGTCGGCCAGAGTGGCGCACCACGACGATCTCATGTACCTGTTCACGCTGCGGTACCGCCAGCCGCCGCTAGAGGTCGCCGACACCGACGACTCAAGGATGGTGGACAAGATGACTGCCATCTGGTACAACTTCGCTAGATACGGGTGAGACAAAGCCATCGACAAAGCCTTAACTTTTCACTTTATGTAATACCTAGTTTTTAAACATACCTATTTACCCCTCCTGGTTGACTTTGAAACAGAACGAAGCTGACGGGTGACGTCGTCGATAGTAGGTACAGGTAGTAGGTATCATATTTTATCAATCATTTATTGGTTCTCGGGCGGGTACATTACGTACGAAGAACTAAGTAGGTAAGTAGGTAGGTAAGGTAAGTCATCAAATCAAAAATCAAAATCATAGGTACTACCACAGTATAAGTAAAACATACAGTAGGCTGACGCCTTTGATCTTGCGGTAAATCCCGACAAATCACACGACAGCGTATTAGGGCCAGGGTTGTCACAAGTATAGAATATCTATTCAATTAATTATTTATTTGAGATCAACATCATCATCAACGTTATGTATGACCTATTAAATTAATTATTAATAAATATAAAAAATATAAATTAAAGTTAATAATTAATAGCAAAAATAGCTTTTAGAAAAAAACGAGCATGTTTTATGAAGCTAGGTACTTATGTAATGTAGGTGCATAATAATATGTTATTAATGTTGTCAAAGAATTAGCAAGCCGAACTGGCAGTGGGCCGGTCATATCTCGCGAAGAATCGACAACCGCTGGGGTAAGCGTGTTCTTGAGTGGAGACCACGACTCGGCAAACGTAGCGAAGGACGCCCTCCGGTCAGGTGGGATGACGATCTGCGATAGACTGCAGGCAGATGCTGGATGGATTTTTTTTAGGCTTTTGCAAGTTCTTCCAACTAAATCAGGTCTTCTACTAGCTACAATACAAAATTTGCATCTGGAAATTATAAAAACGTTTTTCGCATGCAGCATGCAGTGTAATGTTCAAGCAGCTCGCAGGATCTACATTCATCCTAGAAGTATGAATCCCGCCTACAAACTTTAAAATTTCCCCTATTTTGGTCAGACTATACTCTTTAGTAAACTCAAAAAAAAAACATCGGCCATCTTGGATTTGATAAAAAATCCCATATTCATAATTGGCACCCTCAAATTAGTCGAAAACGATACCCATGAGTAAAATATGAAATAAATAAATATCCTCCATCTTGGATTTGAAAAATAACCCCATATTCGTAATTGGCACCCTCAAGTTAGTCGCAAACGAAACCCATGAGTAAAATATAAAATAAATAAGTATCCGCCATCTTGGATTTGAAAAATAACCCCATATTCGTAATTGACGCCCTCAAGTTAGTCGAAAACGATACCCATGAGTAAAATCAGAAATCAATAAATATCCGCCATTTTGGATTTGAAAAATAGCCCCATATTCGCAATTGGCACCCTCAAGTTAGTCGAAAACGATACCCATGAGTAAAATACGAAATTAATAGGTATCCGCCATTTTGGATTTGAAAAATAATCCCATAGCCGTAATTGACGGCCTCAAGTTAGTCGAAAACGATACCCATTGTTCTATCAAATTAATAAATAAATAAATAATGCTGGACCATTCACACAGCCTTAGCTAGCCCCAAGCAAGCAGAGCTTGTGTTATGGTTACTAGATAACTGATATACTTAATAAAATACACTTCATAGATAGTTTTTTTTATTATACATAGAAAACATCCAGAACGCCCTGAACAAATATCTGCAGATCGTACAAACATTTGTCCCGAGGCGGGAATCGAACCCGCAAGCTCTTGCGTTGCAGGCGGACTTTTGCCCGCTGCGCCACAGAAGTCGTCAAAATTTAACAATATTATTGTTAGAAATGTAGTTAGTCGTAAACAGTACCCATCTAATAAAAGGCATCACCCCAAATAATCGTAAAATTGACCAAATAGCACAAATCTACAAAATCACAAAAATGAAACTCCCTTATAGGTAAGACGGTCGTCCACCATTTTGTTGACACAAGCAATTGGGCACGCCATGCATGACGATGAAGCATCGATCAGAAATTTCCGGCCGGCCCCCCTTAGATGCACAATGCGCGCCCTGAAAACGTCAGTATCAAAAGGTATCCCATTTGGCATTTTGGGATACCTTTTCAACTAGTGTCATTTTAGCTCTCGGACCGAAAGCATGGTCAAATGCTCGTATAAAAAATGCAATAATCGACCGACCAAGCAACAGAAAAAGGATGGAATTTCTTATTTTCAGTAAGTTTAAATGTAATTTTTACCTGTGTATTGTGATATGAGCCAATTGAGCCTTATATACTTGAGAAATCAGCATTAAATATTGTTGTTGGGTTTGCCTATGTAAAAATATTTATTTTGTTCTAAGTTGATGAATGGAGCGGCTATTGTTTCTATTTTTTTTGTTGTTTATTTGTGGTAAGTTGTAAGTGATATTTTTTTTTTCATGAAAAGACTGGTTGAGGTTTATAAAATTACTAGCTGACCCGCCCTCAATTTTATTTGCGTGGACTCTCTAATAAAAGAAAGACTACCAAAAGTATTAGATTTAATCAACTTAGTATTTAATTTTATCCTTATAAAAATAAACAGTGTATAAATTATTTTTAGGAACCTTCCTACCTACTTACAAAATAAAATAAAATAAATTCGACTCCACTAATCTCTTGTTCCGCATGCAAAAAACTTGACAGGCTCTGCGCAAACTGTCTGCGTCAAAACAAAACGTGGACAATTTTGAGTGTCATTCTTGTATGGTTCTAGATATCTACGGGGGAGGCCGCATACTTGATCGATGCGATGAAGATGTGACAAATTGTAAAATATTATAAAACACTAATTAATTTACCTTTGTTCCGCATGTGGAAATTGGTGAAAACGTAAATCTTTGTTAATATTATGATGATGATGTGCAATCTCTCACGGCACAACTTGTATGAACCATTTTTAAAAATAACAATAAAAGCAATAAAATTATGCGTCAGCCCTGAAAAATAGCACCCGAGTAGAGAGGTACACGGTATAGTCTACTCGGGTGAGCCCTTCCCCCGTCTCGTCCCTTGCCCCCCGCACGATAGCCCTGTCAAAACGCCTTCGTCGAACGACTGTATGCATATAGGTAGGCTGTGGTACTACTGAGTGGGTGTGAGATTCACACAAATTATTATACCTACCTACTTAGGGTTTTCCTCATTGGTTCATTTTAACACTTCACAATAAGCACAACTTGTGCTTAGTACCTACCTACTTGCTCTTCTGTTGCACAAGAGAGAAAAAGAAAATAGGAAGATAGGTAAACCTCTTTTAAGAATACCGCGTTTTCGAGTGCTGCAAGCTACACAGTTAACATATTCTACCAAAAATTTCCAAAAATGTTTCTAAGATTTGGTAGTTTTTACTAATTATTGAATTTAAAAGACACATCCACGTAGGTCTTGGCATACATGCAGATCTTTATAAATGAGAAAGTTTGTATCGGTATATGAATGGATACATGTTTCTTACTTCAAAGTGAATAGCGTGAAATTTCATATAGATGTAGGTAGGTCTAGACCTGCCGGGAGATACGCAGTTAAACGATACGCACAGCGACGACTGTTTGTCGTCCGTTTTGTCGTGCATTTCTTTCATATTCACACAAAAAAGAGTAAGACAACACCATCCAAAAAAAAATTGTGAATATTTTTATCCCATAGTCACATATGATTAAATTTAAACTGCTCTATATAAACAACGCGTGGGATTCGAAGCCGCTGGCAGAAGCTAGTGTAAAATAAAAAACTAACACTGTATAATATTAATCTCAATATTCTCTTAGTTTCAATAATATTTCATTTAGAGGCATCGATATATTTTAGACCAATAAAACCAAAGCCAGATTTTGTCCAACAGGGACCCGAACCCACGAATAGATACCCCGGAAGTAAGGACATTATCGTGGCCAGCCATGACACCTGAGGACCGGAAGTACCTGCAGCTCAGCAGTACCTTCACAGTGCATAGCCGCCTCTTTGAAGAACGATTCAAAGTTTGGGACGAGGTCTACCCCATCGAGTATTGACGCTTTGAAATACTTCAATCAAATTATTTTATTATCTATCTTCTGAGTGAAAAATTACAATGAGTAATAAATCATAAGCAATTCAAACCCTCTTTTCTGCTTAGGTACCTCTTGTTTAACCAAACGGTTTCTTCATTGCATAGGAGCTTAGCTAGTCTATTTTCTGTTAATTCTAGCATCATTGAACAACGCATAATATGATATTATTAAACATAAATAAATAAAGTAGTGGGACGAAATAGGCTAAATATAAAAAAAATTGGTTGTCTGTAAAGTCGGTTTACTGACGATAGTTGAACGTGACAACGCAGACGCATCGCTCACTCAAGTAGGAGAGAGACGGATGTCGAGCGCTCTCGCTTGCACTTCAAGCCTTACATGGAACGCCTCAGAGCGAGGTAACGCCGCATGACGAGGTAACGCTGCATGACGTCATGTTTTTTCATGCGTGCAGCCGGCTCTATCGAATTATAAGACGTTGTCACGTCAATAATAATAAAGAAAGCCCTTGGCTAGGAGGCTATCTGTGTACGTGTGGACATCTTCTACCTATACTTATAAAGAAGTAAAGTTAGCAGGTTTGTACGTATGCAGGCAGTAAGTAATCTGTAATTATTAATGTAATTTTAAAAATTATTTCATAAGTACCTACCTAGTAGATTTTCCCTGACATCATTCCAAAGTTTCGTGAGCTAAAATATGTGGGACCAAAGCTGCGGGCAGATGCTAGCAGTCTTATAAAAAACCATGTTACCTGAGTATTTGAGGCACCGGAAGAATCTGAACATTACATTTTATTCAGCCCAGACAACATGAAGGCTAATAGTCAAGGCTGTGAGGGCAATAGGTTCGGCTATTATAGCATTCCACAACATTTCAAGCTATTGTAGAAATATGACTCACTCGACTACCTCCCATCAAAACTACACTTTATCACAACGCAGTAGAGCTAAATATCGATGTAACAAGGAATCATTACCGGGACATGAACTTGGAAACTGGGTTTTCGATTGTGCGACATAGGGTGAACTTTCCGCTGTCAATGTGTGAAGCCAGCCTTCACACAGCTGTACCTACGCCATGATAATGTAATGCGCATGCGTTAAGAACCCGCTCACCCTTACTTAAAGGGAAGGGAAGTGCTTTCAGTGTAAAATCGTGTCGATAAAATGGAAAACCTGCGCGAATGAACTTGAAACTCATGTTCCCTCGATAAATTGATACCTTTATGAAGGGTAAAAATAGATAATTCAATCATTATACAGATCATACTAATTTAGGTTCATTCATCATCATTATATTATAGTAACATAATAAAGGGTGTTTTTTTTAGAGGTTTAGAACTTTGAAATGGAATAAAACAAAGATATTTTTTTAAAATTGATATGAAATTTACTTTATTCGAAAGATAATCTTCTGCCATTATAATTTAAATATGACTTCAGGCATATGACCACCACGGCTGGCTCGGACGTAGTCTAATCTGGAGGTCCAATTTTCGATGACTTTTTCCAACATTTGTGGCCGTATAGCGGCAATAACGCGGCGAATGTTGTCCTCCAAGTGGTCAATCGTTTCGGGTTTATCGGCGTAGACTAGCGACTTCACATATCCCCACAGAAAATAGTCAAGTGGCGTTAAATCGCAAGACCTTGGAGGCCAATTTACGGGTCCGAAACGTGAAATTATTCGGTTACCAAACGTTTCCTTCAATAAACCGATTGTGGCACGAGCTGTGTGACATGTTGCGCCGTCTTGTTGAAACCACAGCTCGTGCACATCATGGTTGTTCAATTGATGAACGAAAAAGTCAGTAATCATGCCTCTATAGCGGTCACCATTGACTGTAACGTTCTCGCCAGCATCGTTTTTAAAGAAGTATGGACCAATTATTCCACCAGCCCATAAAGCACACCAAACAGTCAGTTTTTCTGGATGTAACGGTGTCTCAAAATACACTTGAGGATTATCTTCACTCCAAATACGGCAGTTTTGTTTATTGACGTATCCATTTAACCAAAAGTGAGCTTCATCGCTAAACAAAATTCGCTTATGAAAATCGGGATCAACAGCAATCATGTTTTGGGCCCATTCACTGAAATTACGCCTTGCTAGGTGATCGCGTGGCTTTAGTTCTTGCACGAGTTGGATTTTGTAAGCACGCAAACCAAGATCTTTCCGCAAAATCTTCCATAAAGTTGATGGACACATATCCAATTCCTGTGCACGATGGCGGATAGACTGATTCGGGTCTTCCTCTACGCTACGCTCTACAGCAGCAATGAATTCTTCTGTACGCACTGTAGGACATCTCTGTGGATGCGTATTATCATTTAGAGTAAAGGTGGTGCGAAAACGTTCCATAGTTAATCGAATTAATTGCTCTGATGGACGATTATGTCGACCGTAAAATGGCCGTAGTGCGCGATACGTGTTTCGAACAGAACCATGGTTTTCAAAATAAATTTGCACAATTTGGAAGCGTTGTTCAGGCGTCAGTCTATTCATGCTGAAATGCCAAACCAAACTAAACGTAAATCACTTGACAGCTCACAAAATGGGCGCCAGCTAAAAAAGTGTTGCCAACTTAAAGTTCTATACCTCTAAAAAAAACACCCTTTACATAACAGTATCAAGAAGAAACTAAGCCATCACAATTATGTAAAGTTAAAACATCATCATCAGCCTATGTTAGTTATGGATTAGGACTAGCTGGACACAGGCCTCCCATAATGAGCGCCATAGCGCCCTGTCTTCAACTTGCCGCATCCAGCATCTGCCTGCAGTCTCAAAACATCGAACAACGAATTAATTTAGATACATAATCTTGTAAGTCGCGGTGCCTACTTCCTACACTACACAATAAAAGGAATAATCAGAATAATGTAGGTGGCTAACAGTAGGCTTGGTTAGACCACTCTCAGATTAAGAAGAGCCATAAAAAAGTTTACAAATCTAAGTAGAGCTCTCTCTCTCTCGTATCTATTTGCCGCTTCATATACTTAGCATAGCACGCAACAATGAAGAAAATCGACTATTGATTCTTTCACCAGTACAACACTAGCCTTCCGCGAACACACTGCCGCCGTCACCAACTCGACTTACAGAATAAACTAAAAACCTTTACAATACTGAGCTCCATGTAAGTATTATACACATTTACATTTATTTAGGAACTTCTTGTCCTTATTAGCGGATTTATTTTGTCATGAAGAGATCAAATTCTAAATAATCTTCTGGTTCGTTGATTTTGTAGTACCTACAGTACGATCCAGACCGCTAATTAGTACAGTTTTAAAGAGGTTTATATTACTCAATTATAATATGACTTATCCTCCTACCAATTTTATTGATTCATACTTGAACTTCATGTGCTGGTTAGAGTACATACCTATTAATAAAATAAAAAGCCAAAGGAATAATAAATGTACATTATCTATGCACCTTACAAAGCAACATTACCTAATCTGTGACCTAGGGTAAGTAAGTAGATAGTTAAAGGTATTATAGTGTAAATATCTGTGTTGTGCACAGAAATGCCTTAGTGTCAGAAGTACCATTGATTTGTACCATTGATGGTACAAGTGACACAACTTTGTATCCTTAGTACCATAAATAATGAAAAGTAGTAGGTATGATTCTCATTATTATTCCCACCTTTTACAAATTATTTTGTGTGATGTCTCCGTCGTCATCGTCGTTGTTGTCTTCGCGACATATGCCAATAAGCAGGTACAGTCGACGAGACAAATATTCATGAATAAATTTACAGTCACGCTCTTGTCGTAGATCAGCTTATTATAAATTCTTATGCATATTCATGTTTCAGAGTTTAGGGTTCGGATCATCTGGAGCATGGCCATGGCCCAGCAGGAATGTGATGGCGGTAAGCATACCAGAAGTAGGTAGATAGATATGGTGCGCCTGAACATGAAAACTTGCCATTGTATATTGTTGTGTGCACATAGATTACGTTTCAAGCCAAGCCAGATATTTTTTTTGTATTATTCTATTATTGATTGCTACGGTGATTTGTGTCCCCAGAAAAATAAATAAAAAGTTTTATTTTTAACGGGACTATTTATGAACGGACCAAGCAATTTTTACTGTCCAGACAGGATTGGTTAGCACAGAATCACCTTTCTCAATAACAAAATCTCATCTAAATGACGTGTCCAATGAAAGGGCTCTAAGCTCCTGACTACCCTAACAGAAAAGTGCTTGAATATAATTATTGCCATAGAGTGGGATTTGGCAATATTATATTCAAGCACATTTCAGTTGAACTGCGCGTCAAGATTATTTGCAACAGTCTGCAGTTAGCTCAACTGTTTCAATTATAAATATCTACTGGATCTAACTGGTTTTTATTATTTTAATTGTAATTTTCTTTGTTATTAAAGACTGCGCATTGTATCGAGCAACTAACATGATTTGTAATGTTTTAACGCCCCAAACTGGGGTTTTAGGCATTTAAATAATTATTGATGATAAGTTCCTTCCAGCACTAGGAGACGCGTGCGCAGCGAGCCGCATGTGGCGCGAGGCGTGTGACGTGCTGTGCGCGCCGGCAGGGGAGGCTGCGTGGGTGCAGATCGTGGCCGCTGCGCCACAGGGTGATGTATGGCACTCGCTCAAAAACTGCGTGGCTTATCAGGTGAATGGCTTATTATTTCTTATTATTACGTCAGAAATAACAGAACTTGTTTTAGATAGTTTATACATATTAATATACTTACATGAGTTCCTTTTCTGTTATGTTAAATATTTTCTGGAGTGGGGTTTAACTTAAGTCAATGAGAGCTTCGCAAAAACAATATTCCCTAGCTGCATCCCTGTGCGGCTCGACCGCCGCTGGCGCATCCTTTTCAAGGACACTTGTATTATCATAATTAACTAGTCTAGGCAACTAGGAAACAAATTATAAACTATTTTACACCGTAACATTAAGAAAATGTTTTTTTAGTAAAACTAACAGCAATTACTTAGAAGATAGGTACATAATTATTATACCAGTGTAAACACCATTAATCACACGCATAACGACAAACTATTCTTTTATTGAGTCTCGCTGTCCCCGTAAACAGGGACAACACGAATAAAATTTAATTATTTTATTGTGTTCCGCTGTCCCCATTAACAGGTCACCGTCAATGGGGACAGCGGGAATAAATTTTAATTATCTTTATTGAGTTCCGTTGTCCCCATTAAATGGGGATACCGTCAATGGGGACAACGGGAATACATCAAAATCGACATTAGATAGGAGCGGTACCCATAAATAATTTATGCCCATAGAAAATCGCTAAGACACTAATTCCTCAGTTCATTAATAAACCACTGTAACATGATAAGAGAAACCATCTAAAAATCCACGCACCCTTCACTAAACGTCATACATCTCTACGATGTTGGTGATGATGTTTATTAATTAGAAAATCTCCGAAGTACAGTCCAAAAACACAGAAATACAATTTAATCATAAAGCCCTTTTACATGCGACCATTCTAAAATACAGGCACATTTCTGCAAATATTACTTGTTGTACTTATGTGTTTATCGAGATACAAGATATCTTTGAAAATGGTCTTAAAATTTTCAGGCCGGAGTCTGGCAAACCCTCCTGTCGGAAGGCATGCCTGACGTGATGCAGCCAGCAGCCTTCAGGATGGCCATTGTGCTGCGCCACACGCCCTTGGATCTCATCGTCAAGATCCTCGCCGACATGCTCAAGTCACATCCACAATGTGTAAGTTGACTTGACAGTCTCCATATCCTGCTGAAGATCAGTAGGTGACTAAGTTTAGTATTAAACTTTAGAAGCTCCATGTTTCTACATAGCCATGTTCCTCCATATTCATCTACCTAAACTATCGAAAGTTAGATACTGCTGCCCGTGGCTTCGCTTTATTGGTTTGGTACCTAAAATGAGTTTTTAAATTACAATATCGTCGGTTGCACCTTGCAGGTATCAATTGGCGTAACCGACAAGACGACTTTTTAGTAGAAGCTTTCAAAGTATAAAAAAAAATGCAGTTTGTAGCCTTATTTATTGTTATAAATTTCAGTAACACCAAAATTTTGTTATGCTTATGGCAGCTTATGCAATATGGTGTACATTTTGGATTCAAGATTTACTTTAAAAAATGCAGTTTCTACATAATTACAAAAGAAAACTGAAAAATTCAGAGCTAAAATGTGTACATACCGTAACTAACTTTTGTTTAAAGTTAGATTTTTTTTAAATATTAGAAAAAACTAAGAAAACTGTAGGTATATCTAGGCACTCAACTATTTTTAGGTGGATTGTCGGTTACGCCAATTGAACCTGCATCCGAAGATATTACATTGCTGGATACCTGCATAAGACGTTATGGTTATTCACTACGTAGGAAAATATTAAAGAATAAAAAAAATGATTCTGTGTTTATTTAATGGAAAAAAATATAACTATTCAGTCAAAACCTATCAGGATAAATAATTATGTCCATTTGTTGTCCCCAGCAAGACCTAACCTCCTACGTGCTAGCGCTCTTAACCGACGATGTGGCTTCATCCTCCTGCTGCAGCACCGACCCTCCCTCCCCCGCTGGCGGGCCTGCTTCCCCCCGCGACCTCAAGCTGTACGCAGACTTGGAGCTGGCGGTGCTAGCGGCTAAACCTGAGGTGTACGATGAGCAAGCCAGGCTGGTGAGGGCAGAGTATAGCCCGATGAGTTATGACAGCTACTCGCAGTTCAGGATTAAGGTAAACAATTCAACGGAATTTGCAGGCCCTTATGGAGTGGCTTCGACCAAAACCAGGAATTAATTGGTTAGTCGTAGTAATAGTTTTAAACTTCTTTTCTATTTTCCAGATACTAAACTCGATCTGCGCGATCCCAAAGCTGTTCCGCACGTCAGACTTCGAAGGGATGGAGGAGGCTGCGAGAGAAAATATCAAAAGAGAAATTCAATCTTTGAAAGAGCGAAATTAATGCCGGTGTTCTATACATTTTAGTAGCAACAAATGGAGTGCTTACATAATTTATTTGTTACTGTGATTTATTTCGTATGCCTTGGATGGAGCTTAGATATCGTGTCAATAAGTTTAGGGCTTGTTTCATAAGGGTTTTATGTAAGAACTGCATACCTAGATTTAATTTGTAAAGTTTTAGTTAATTAATTTATATATCTACTAGCTTCTGCCCGCGGCTTTGCACGCGTTGTTTCTATGGAAACGTTTTAAGGTTATTTCTATCCCATGGCAACTGATTTATGGGATAAAAAGTCGCCTATGTTTGATTCCAGGGTTAGACTTACCTGTATGCAAAATTTCAGCCTGATCCGTTCAGTAGTTTTGGCGTGAAGAGGTAACAAACATCCATCCATCCATGTATCTATCCATGCAAACTTTCGCATTTATAATAATTAGTGTGATGACATTGATACGACATCAAACAAAGTTAAGGCGAATAGTAGGGGTGATAGTGGCGCCCCTACATATTTAATTTAATCATTAAGTTATACAAAGGAATTATCAAAAAATCGGACCGCTGGTAGACGATACCTATCACAAGCTTTTATTTAATGTATCTGTAATAGTTTTGTTTTGTGTTATTCAATCAAAAACCTTGTTTGGAGAGCTTGGTGGCCACCAATAGGAACTAAACTCTTGAAACAAGTATCTGCCTAAATAATACAGTACAAAACTATTAAAGATACATTTAAAAAAAGCTTATGATAGATATCGTCTATGCGCGGTCCGATTTTTTGATAATTCCTTTGTATAACGTAATTATAAAATTAAATATGTAGTGGCGCCACTATCCACCCTACTATTCGCCTTAAGCTATAATGTAGTGTGTGCATGAGTGTTCTTCCATACTTACTACCTAGAACCTTTTTCTTGCTATACCTACCTACTTCCTTTTACACATTCAGTTTAAGAATTATCAGTTATCAGGTGTAAATAAATGATGTAATATTTAGTTAGATACCTATTTTAATAAATGTTTTATTTTATTTCATATGGTTTTAGTTACCTAAGCTCAGTCAGTCGGTAAAGGATTATAATTTTAATTTTAAATAAAATTTTGCGGAATGTAGAAAAGCGTGGTAGAATTTGGTAGGTTTTAGGAACTACCAAGGGGGCAACCCTGACCTGAAGTTTAAAATTAAAAGTAAATAAAAATATGGCGTCTTCCTTTTTGCTTTGCGTTAAAAATTCATGATGAATGTTATTTTATTTCTCTGAGTAATAACCACCGTTTATCTCTATTACTTCTACAAAATCCTTAACCAAGATTCCATCTCGATAATTCGAGTGTACACCGGACAGTGAGTACAGCAGGTAAAAACATGGGCGAGGAGAAAGGTTATCGACTCGAGTCGACGTCGGACGCAAGGGAAGGTATCTCGGTGAGTAGGTTTCATCGTGCGGGATGTTCGCAGAATGTCGTGGAGGCACGAGCGCGGGTCCCGCTGGGGCGACGGCGGGCGCGAGCGGGAGCGGCGCGAGCCACGGGACCGGGAGCCTGTCTGGGATACGCGGCGGAGCGTCAGCCCGGACAGAAGAGACCGTGATCGCGAGCGCGACCGCTTCCGACACCGCGAGGAGCGCCGCGACCGGTACGAACGTTCGGAGAGACGCGACTCGCCGCGCGACCGCGAGCGACACTCCCGTGAGCGCCGCCGCTCGCCGCTCGACGACGACGTTCCACCGCCGCCTTCACCGCCTACCATCAGCGACGAATATCGCCGCACGCGCTCGCGGAGCCGCGAACCTGACCGCAACTATGACAACGACCGCAAATACGACTCTGAACGCAAGTATGAAGAGCGAAAGTACGACGAACAACGCTCGGACTGGCCTACTGACCAAGTGAAAGATGACAACGCCCAGATTACTGCGTCTCCGGGCGACTGGTTCTGTAAATGTGGCCTCTACAACTTCAAACGCAGACAGGTCTGCTACAGACGGAACTGTAACGGTAGCAGGTCTGAAGGCATTGTTTACGGAGGGGATGAAAAGACCAGTATGGCTGAGAACGCTGGCATCACTAAGCGGCTCTTATTCAGAAGGCTGGATGCTTTAACTACGGAGGAAAAGATACTGGAGGTAATCAAGGAAAGATGCTCAAAGGCAATACTGGACTCAATTGCGGGCATCACTATAGGCCGAGAAACTTTGACCGGAGCTTCCAAGTGCCTCGCTTACATAAACTTTAATTCCATAGCTGATTCAACGGCTGCTCACTCTGAGCTAGCCAACTTGATTCCTCCATTAGAGATAGATGGTCGTGAGGTGTTAGTAAGTTTCTACAATGAACCGAAGAAGCCTCTTAAACCTCAGACACAGGACTATGCTGCCTATGCTGCTTATCAGATGGCACAGAGCCAGTATGCGAGCCAGCAGCAAGCATTATCAGAGGCAGATAGGGTCAACGCAGCTGCTGCGGTGGCCGCTTCAGCTATTTCCCAAGCTCAGGCTCGCAGCACCACTTGGACTCCAGCTAATGCCCCCACATTCAGCACAACCAACACCCAAGCTTCCAGCATGACTAACATTCCCACCGGCGATGGCAAATCCACCTACACTGCACCCGATGTCAGAACTTTCATGTATGATGAAACTTCGGGCTACTACTACGACCCAGCAACAGGCTTGTACTACGATGGTACCACGCAATACTTCTTCAACAGTCAGACAAATCAATACATGTACTGGGATGGCACAAGCAACACATACGTGGCTGCCAGCCAATTACAACAGAAGCCTGCGACACCGGCGCCTGTTGTGGAGGTGGCGCCACCCGAAGAAAAGAAGAAGAAAGACAAAGAGGATAAAGTAAAAGTAGCGAAGAAGATAGCTAAAGATATGGAGAGATGGGCTCGAACACTGAATCAAAAGAAGGAAAACGCTAAGAGCAATATCGTAGCTGAGCAAGTGTTAGACACTGCAGCGAGTAAAGGTTCCGTTGACATTGGCTTCAGCGTGCTCAGCGCGGGTCCTGCGCCAGTCCAGCCCGCCATTGTCCGCGAACTGTCCCCGCCACCGGCCACGGAAGACTTCCTTATGAAGAAAGAGCCTCCGGAAAACGATGATGGCATCATTGACTGGGTCAAACTCACCTGCCTACTCTGCAAAAGAAAGTTCCCCTCCGCAGAAGTACTTACCAAGCACAAAACGCTTTCAGACTTACACAAACAAAATCTAGCAGAGTTTAGGAAGAAATCTGAACTCCTACCTCAGTCTAACAGCTATAGAGACAGGGCAGCGGAGAGACGGATGAAATTCGGTGAAGATGAACCGATTCCTGTCAGCAGTAGGAAGAGGTATGAACCTCCAGAGCCAGCTGTAATGTCACACCCGCCACCATCCGTTGTAGACACAATCGGAGGCAAAATGCTGCAGAAAATGGGCTGGTCGGAAGGCAGAGGGCTGGGGAAATCAGAGCAAGGTAGAATAGCCCCTATTGAAGCGGAACAAAGACCACAGCTGGCTGGCTTAGGGCAGAAGAGAGGCATCTACACTCCCACTCCGGGGGAAACTTACAGAGACACAGTCAAGAAGTTGATGATTGCTCGCTACAAGGAGGTCGTGGGAAATGAGGATTAAGGAGGAGGTGGGTAATATTCATTTCTTACTAGCTCTAATGAAATGACTTTTGTTCACAGATTCAGGATTTTAAAGGTGTGTTGTATTTTATTATTTTTAAAAACATAAGTGACTGAACTTAAGAACAACTAGATTTTAATGATTTTTTTTTAATTAACTAATTATTTTACATTTTAAATTTATTTTTAGCTGAAATATACAAATAGATATCTTAGTAAGGTAAGGAAAAGGTATGGCAAAGGTATGTTTATCTGATTTAAATGATCGCAGGAGTCTGAAATTATCTCAAAACTAGGTATTTTAGGGATTTGAACATAATTCTTATTCAGTAAATAATGTGTGGAAGAAACGAAATCAATCATACTAAAAACTCGTCGGACTCAAGGTGGCTGTCCAAAATAACAGACAAATTCGTCAACTCAAGGTGTCTATACAAACCTATTCTAATGTGTTGATTCTGATTTCACGGCATAGATGTCGCGGGGCGCGCTGGCTACCCACCCCGGGGCACTGCGGCACTCCGGTGAGTATTCGAAACAGCTATGAACCATGTATTACTGTATTTTTGTGTGTTTTTAACAGGTCTGCATCAGGTAAGGTATATCAAATTTTACCCACGTCTGGTAAAACAAGGATGTGTACATTTTCAACGTTAAAATTGGCCTATTTACTGCTGTGTTCTTGTTTTATTCAAAACTTCAATTAAAAATTCAATGGCGGAAAAGCGAGTTAAAAATACGTATTAATATGAAACAAGAATACAACTGTCTATTTCATGTGAATTTCCAGCATCTTTTCTCCAGTTTATCCTATTAGCTGAATTATAACGAACTTAAGAATGAAGAAGAAATCAAGGTGTATTATAGAACTGACTTGCGATGTGCTAGTGCCAGAACGGTCGGTGTGACGATGGTGTACTCATTCCTGTGACCATTACTTACAGAGCCTGCGCCAGAAGCCGACAGCGTGCCAAAACTGTAAATTGTATACTCGTAGGACTTAGGGACGTTGCCCACTAAAGCGTTGCGGGCACACACATAGAAGAAGCCCTGGCTTACGCCAATACCATAACGCGGGTTCCTAATATTTCATCTTTGTTTGGTTCCGCTTCCGGCTGACATTTCTTGGCATTTTATGTATAGAAACTGTGTCAAAATTCGACTGTAGATAGCCAAAACTAGATTGAAAATTGGGTATAGCGCTACGTCTCACTCGGAACAAACCTGCCTCGCTCTATCCTAAAGTTAAGATGGATCTGATGAGCTGTTCGTTTAGAGAGCTGGCTGGTGTAATCCATGGCGCTTTGTAGGAGTGTTCCTGTGTCGCTTTACTGGGCAACCGGACTTAGATAAGGAATAGCTATAGAATAGACTCCAGTTCTTTCCAAATAGACGTCGGTAGCTTTTAACCCTCCTATAGTTGTTCAAACTTTTGCAAATATTTATTGATCAAGTACAACTGTATGTCAGTATCGCATACCATTCTAATGTAGACAATTATTATGAAAATAAATGAAGTTAAATGTTATTTGGTCTCAATTTAGATTTCGCCAAAACTAAACGAAACTAATTTGACAACTCTGAAAATGATGCCATTCATTTTTACAAGATGGATGGATGTTTGTTACCTCTTCACGCCAAAACTACTGAATGGATCGGGCTGAAATTTTGTATAAAGATAATTATAATCCTGGAATCAAACATAGGCTATTTTTTATCCCATAAATCAGTTCCCATGGGATAGAAATCACTTTTTAACGTTTCCATAGAAACAACGCGTGCGAAGCCGCGGGCGGCAGCTAGTTAACTCATATTGTGTTTGTTATCCTAATGGCAAATATTTTTTTTTATTTACTATGTTTGTACCTGGTGGAATCTTGCAACTCAATTTTGAAGCAGTTATCTTCAACCGATTGAGATGAAATTTTATGTACACGTTTAATTTGGATGACAATGCATTAAAAGCTTGTTTCAAAAAAGGTTTTTAAAATATTGAAAGTTATTATTTTGATAGCTGTGAATGGGACGGCAACATCTTAGTGCTGTTAAATGAGTTAAGTTTTGGTGAGATCAGAATTGACACCATTTGCAGTTGAGGTTATTAATTCTGCACTATGTATGTATGATGCTAAATCATATTTCAAGATACTAGTTGTAAAGAATAGACATTATGGTATATTCGATTGAGCAATCAAATTATAATAAAAAGACGAACAAATATTCCAAGTCAACGTTATCAAATATGTAGTCAAAAAGTGAAAGCATAATAGCGTTTGACATATGTATTACAAACACAATTGTTAATATATTCGGTTTATGTGTCTCTATAACTCAGTACTTTTCTCACTACTACGAATAAGTAACAATCTCACTATTATAAATTTTGTTATAATATCTTCAATTCATATAACACATACAAAGTATCTTAAATTTTACACTCGACTAACTTTACTTGGCACTGCTCTTTCTTTAGTTACCTAGGTTAGGTACTTACTCATATTTTTTTTCGTAATTATCATGCGTAGGTAAGTGGACTAAAAAATAATTTGTATTTTAGTGAGAGACCAACGAACATTTTTCCACAATGTATTTTTGATTTATTGTAAGTAGAAGGGAATACGTAGGTATTTCTAAAGTATTAGGTCTTATTTAGATTATAAATAATTTTATGAGTTAGGCAGGTTACTCCATTAGAAATAAGTTTTTATTGAGACTCCGCAATATAATAATGTTAATTATTTAAACTTTGTATTATTTACCTAAGTTCCTTAGCAAGCGCATAGGAAAAATTTATTATAAATTGAAAAGACTCCTGATAGGTTCAATATTAGGTAAGCGTTTATGTGAATAAATTCATATTTTGTATCATCCAAACAACATACTGAATGGGCCACAAAGTCTGCTTACAATGAGTGTTTATTCAAAGTTATAAACTACACCCAACCTTTGTTACAATAATATTATGATGGTACAAGAAGTAGGTAGGTAATTTGAATATCTAGTTCCTAGGTAGTAGCATTACATTACATACCCCTGAATGGCGCTTATTAGAGGAGGCCTATGCCCAGCGGAGGACTAATATGTAGGTAGGTAGTAACCATCATGAGATAAATAAATTGAATTAGAAGTTTATTTTTTAAATTTGATGCTATAAATTATCATGACCTAACTTTTCCCCATCTGGGCGTTAAATCTAGGTTCGTTTGCAGCAGTGTTGGTGTTAAATCTAGCTGCCTCGGTAAGTGGAGTATCCGTAGGGGGTCAGCAGAAGCGGGATGTGATAATGTTGGTCTTCCTTGGTCGTGAACACTATCTGAAATGCATTCAATGTTATATCAACTTCTACATTTTCAACCGACGAAAAACGGAGGAGGTTCTCAAGTGTACCTACGCGTATACATAAATATATATATTTTTATGTATATAACTTTTTACAGAGTTGTCCGATTTCTATAATTCTTTTTTTATTAGAAAGGGATAGAATACCCTGAAGGTTCCTGCAGGTCCCATTAAATGATGGCTTCCCGTTGTCCCCATAGCGAAAAGGATCAATGGGGACAACGGGAAGGAATTTTTATGGCTTGAATACTATATTTAAATTTGAAAAAAAAACCAACCCTAAGGGTAGGAAAACGGGATGATTGATTGTTCATTCACTGATTGTAATGTTTGACCACGCATCACCTTTTCACAGAGTACCTAGTCCGATTTTGATAATTCTTTTTTTTATTGGATAGGGTATACCTACCTCGATGTGTAATCAAACTAAATTAGACTCGAATTTTAACTAGATGTCGCCACTAGAAGAATTTGAATTCGGTTTATCTTTTTTTAAAACACGCCAAATTTTTAGTAGGTACCTAAGTACTCATCAATAATCTTAGTCGTGCTGGTTTGGTGGGCGCTCTACTTAATCTACTGCTTTTTAACTTTCTGATTTATTCAAAGACAAGTCGTGTGACTTATTAACTTTATCTGCTTCAGCAGGCATTTAGGAAGGCATTTAGCTCGTTAATTTGGAAAGCCGGATTTACCGTTGATCTCGAGAGATGAGTCGAGGCGAACAGGTCAAATTAACCAGTTTTGAACTATCAAATCTATTGCTTTGTTCATTTCATTAAACCGGGCCAGCTGGCGATCTCTGGTGTTGGAATCCAAGATCACTGCTGCTCACTGCATTACACCAGTACCTGCCTACTAAGTAAAAGGTATACGTTCTTTACTTGCCTCCACATGGGGATAAAGTGTTTCCTTATTCAAGCTGGCATAATAATCCCCCGTTTTGAAGAGCAGTCGGTAGGTTCCCGCCCCCATAGAGTCTTTGGAAAAGGGGAACTGGATCCTGCCGTCTCCATTCGTAGCCGTGTTGTGCCAGAGCGTCCAACCGCTGTCCTTCTGCTTGTAGAGTTCCACGAAGAGACCAGGTGCGGGGGCACCCGTGGAGGTGTCCAACACGTGGCTGGAGAGAACCGGCTTAGACATGGTTGAAAGCACGAAATTTGCCAGAAACTGGGTTTAATTATGATTCGGAGATAACGTTCTCGTTCAGTGCAAACAGCTGTTCGAAGCTTGTAGAGTTTAGTGCCTCTCCGGTCTTCAGAGTTTCACAATCACCAAATAACTTGTTATGTTAGATCAAGTTTTGTTTTAGAGACGTTTGTTGACTATCATAGCTCGAGACTTTCTGAGGTCAATTCCGTAACTTGTTATCGCAGAGACGAGATAACGTTTGTTTTGTTTTGGTTTAGTTTGTGCTGTGGTTGTGATTGTGCTATTGTTTCCGTGAGAATTGACTGATTGTGACTGACTTGGGTTCTATAATTAATTAATTACCTATCATTAGTAATGTAGGTACCTACCTACGTAGACACTTATTACCTAGGTACTTTCATAATGTTGGTTAGTCTGTAACTTAGTTGAAAGACACTCGTCGGTAATTAATTAGATTCCACATGCGTCGACACACTTGCGCCTTCCCATCTTCCGAGGACATCCGTGAGGGCGGCCGCGGCGGCAGATTTGGCCGAAGATCTCAAGAGGCGCAAATATGCAGGTCTTGACAGAGCCTACACATTTGCTCCCCTTGGAGTCGAGACCCTAGGTCCGTGGGGTACCGAGGCTCTTCGGGTTTTCAAAAAACTATCTGAGCGTCTGGTCGAAGCGACGACGCGTGACCCGAGAGCTGGTGAATATCTGGCACAGCGTATCAGCATTGCCATACAGCGTGGCAATGCAGCCAGCGTCTTGGGGACGCTTCCGACTGATGTTGATATGGATCAGTTGAGCTACCTGTAGACTGTTTGCAACAGTAAGCAGTTAGATCAATTGTTTTAATTGTAAATACCTAGGTACCTACTAGTATAATTTTCTTTGTGAATAAAGATGTTAAAATTGGTAAAAAAAAATTTAGATTCCATTCAAATATAAATAACAAATAGGTATCTTACTATCTAATTGACAGTTAATTACAAACCTATATAAATTCATTAAGTAGGTACTGAATTAAATAGCTAATAATTTTAAATGGATAGTCTCGCTAGACTACCATTGAAGAGGGCGCATGAGCGCCATTTTGTGAAAAGGATAGGCTTAGGATTTCGCGTTCACAGGAGCGGGACGACGCATACGTTTTTGGAACGTTTTTGGAAAATGATAATATTCATAAGAAAACTACACAACTTATGAAGAAACTATTAAGGAACCAAAGAATTACAAATAACCTAAGAATCAAAACAAAATCTTTTCTATAGACCGCAGGGTTCCTGAGATCTCGAACAAATTAGGTGCAAAACAGTGCACTTTCATTAAGTATTTTTTTTAACGTAATTTTTATCCCGCAATCGTGTTTTCCAAATAACGAACCAAAGAAAAAATGTTGAATTTTAAGGGTTAGGGTAGGTACATCTGGTCCGAATCTCAATACTCCTAATTCTAGAATCTACCTAATTCTAGTTTTTTATCACGGGGATCCCGTGAGTAGGTACCTACTGAGATCTAGGCCTAGTTAGGCTCTACCGCTTTAAGTACTTACCTATTTTGTATAGGTAGGTACCATATCAACATGAGGTCTTGGTATGGTATTGTGGTAATGGTACTACCTACTTAAATACTACTCAAATTAGACTCTACCATTAGATAAATGAAACTAGGTATAAGTTTGTCCATGGCTCTATGTTTGCTCTACTGTATTATAATGTAGGTAATATGTAGTGAAGATAATTTATTAGGTAAGTAGGAGCCCTTATATGGTAGAAGCTAGCGTAGAGCAACATTATTGCATGTAGAGTAAGTTAGTATGGCTAATATTGTGAACGGCCAGAAGAGTAGATATTATTGCTTGTCACATTAGGAACTGACTCCGAGACTTTTCTCATTCTCTTTATTTCTATAAAATCACCAGTTGCCAGGTCAACTTAGCTCTAGCAGATTCTCACGGCCGCTCTTCCTCCTCACGATGTTCTTCTTGATGTAGACGTCGGGATGCATGACGTCTCGCCTGTCGCCCTGCTCCACGAGGTTGTCATCCATGATCACATTCGGAACCTGCTTGATCAGCTTGGTCCTCAGCGTGTCGACCCGCTCATCGCCGCCGCCAGACATGCTGAACACGTTGAAGCTGGGCTCTCCGTGCTTCATATAGTCTATCCTCCAGACTGGAGGATCAGACACCTCGCGGTACCCTCGGAAGTTGAAGCGTCTTCGCTTCTTACGCATTATATTCGGACGGTCTACTACTTCCACTGAATTTGACTGCTTTTCCTCAGAGAAATCTGTCTTCTTGTCTTTGTATTTCACTTTGTGAGGGTAGAATTTCCGGACTTTCTTCCGTCCGCTCGCGCCTAATTGTTTGGCTTCAATGGCGGCCCCGTTGCCTCGCTCGTGAGACCAAAAGTTTTTCATACTTCTTTCAGAATACTGTTTCTTTGACTTCTTGGCATTGTTTTTCTTCCTCTGGTTGAAGAGCCCCGTGTGACTGACTTGTAAGAAGTTCGAGAGATCCTCGCTGTTGATGCCGGGGAAGCGCGTGGTGGTGGTCGCCTGCTCGTGCTCTAACATCAGCTTCTTATCTTTAATTTGCTGAACTGACATTTGTATAAGATTTTGCAAGGACGGGTCTTGCATGATGAGGTCGCAAGGGATTGTAGGGAAGTTTTTGCACAGGACTTTCTTCATCGTCGTGATAATGTGGAGCGGGTCGGTCGGCTGGTCCTCCTCGCTGGCCGCGGGGCTCTTGTCCTGGAAGTTGGAGACCATCTTGGACATGAGCGCGTTGTTGCGCATGATCATGGAGTTGGTGTGCGTGAGGAAGAAGAGGCAACACAGCGCTATCGGGATGGAGCGCCTCATCGTGGGCTCTGGAACAACACAGGCGCCTTACTTAGGTACAACACAACATAGTAGAAACAATAATTTAAATTATTTTAGGTCCATTATTCATAGGTAGGTACATTTTTGTGGTTTACAATTACTGCCTACTTCATTATGAATGTAAGAACCGCACTCACGCTGAAGTCCCTCGTTAAGGGATGAAACGTCGGTGTTCTTCCAACACGGTTCGTAGTTAACCCGCTTACATTCAGAATGAATTCGTCAAACTACCTACGAAGGTTTTTATACTTCCTTCTTATTTCTCCTGTTCTGTCACATCAACAGCCATAAATACAAGGCTGCTGGACATACCTAGGCTTCCTCTGATCGCTCTTATCATAAGGTTTTTGTTATTTTTCTAGTGCGTAAGTCCTCTCACTCAGGGTCGGTTTTATCTTACTCATGAACTCCTTTTATGATAAATTTTATTTGTGGTTTTAAATTTTTTCTTTGTTCTACAAGGAATAAAACACGTAAAAGTAATTTGCCCCAAATCGTACGTAAACTATTTCCTACGATACGATCCCATGATAAAAGCATTTCGATTCAATTGTATTTTGAGAGTATTTGGGAATATGCGCACGAACCTCAGTCAGCTTCAAAACTTTTCGGTAAATATACTACCTACTTACTTACCTTATAAAAATTAAAAACTAGCCAACGTGATATTTTACAACTTTTATGAAATAAGCAAACCCTGTAACATAAACATCTCAGCTGCTGAAACAACAAGGTACCGAGAGCTGGTGAGTATCTGGCGCAGCGCATCAGCATTGCCACACAGCGGGGCGACGACGCGACGCAGCCAGCGAGCGTAGCGGGGACGCGACGACTGGTATTGATATGGATCAGTTGAGCTAACTGTAGATTGTTTGCAACAGTCTGCAGTTAGCTCAATTGGTTTAATTGTAAATCTTTACTAGATTTAATTTATTGTTATTATTTTCTTTGTGAATAAAGTTACTAGTTGCCTATCTAATATAATGTAGGTACTTACGTAGTTCTATAAGGTCCCTGGGCACGTTCCTCTTGAAGTATCGAAGGAATAAAGGCCCATGGTCCACCTCCGGAGCTCAGGAGCTGAGGAGGAAGCATTCGTGGAGTTATCATCTCCAGTAATTAGGTAAGGATGTCCCTCTCTAAAACTGTAGTTTGCGCCTGTGAGCCTGTGAGCAGAGATATACCTACTCATTTATGCGCAAATTTCCCTAGCTTCAACAGAATAACTTTTAAAATATTTTTTAGTATGGTGGCTTGTTTAATCCTCCAGTACATAACTTTTTCGATGTTTTTCCGATATTTGCATTATCTTGTGGTGTAATTTAGTAGTAATTTTATTCACACAAAGTACGTAAGTAACACAAAAAGTCAATAAACAAATAAACAAAATTAATCGGGCTTCACGTAATCCTAAAAAGTGAATAAGTGAAAAGCTTTTCAGAGTTTTCAGGGTTAAAGAAGCCGCAAAGCTATTGCATTAAGTTCCACCTTCCCCCAATTTTCACCTACCCCCAGTTTCCACGTAACAAACCGAACAACCTGTATTGTAAATAGGTAGATAACGTAATACTACAGATTAGGTACCTAATGTCATACACAGAAGAATGAAAATAAATCAAGAAACTGTGTGTTTCAAGTCGATTCATTTTTTAAACTGCTAAATATGAAGCTTCTGCCCGCTGCTTCGCACGCGTATTTTAGGCATAATAAGTAGCCTATTTCTAAGTTAGGCTTTGCTCTAAACGTACGCCAAATTTCATATTGATCTGTTGAATAGTATTGGAGATCCTAGGTAACGAAAATTCAGATTTGACAAACTTTCGGCTTTATAATATATGTAGGATCTCACCTGGGGGTGCGTTGCTGTCGAGGCAGAGCGAGGAACTGGCGCGAACTGAAGGATGTTTAGTGAAAAGTTGCTGAAATGTTTGTAAATCGACTTCCGTTATTGTGGAAAACTGGAAACCCGTCCGCCCGCGCCTTGCCCGCTATCGCTTGATAAGAACCGGTGCGGTAATCACCCAGTACTACCTACCTACTACCTACTCTAGTAGGTAGGTCATTGGTAGAGCTCCTTTACTCTTTTGCTCTACGTTTATGTCAGGTCAGTCGAGATTTGGTTATTATTATACTATAGTACACTCATTTATTCTTAAATCTCGTTATAATAGGTAAATAATTTTTTTACTAAGTATAGAAAATAAAATATTATAAAACTATTCTACAGTAAAAAATATATCTGCACGGTGAATAACCGGCCGCGCGCGCTAGGCTCAAGCGGTCGGTGACTAGGGCTGCAGAGAGAGGAACTTCCTGACGATGCGCGCCGAGTCCAGGAGTACCTACCGCCCATTGAATCTGGCCCCTGATCCAACTTCCTAGGAGAGTCTCTTGAGATGTTGATCGAGGCTCTTCGCTATTACGCCGTTAACCGAAACGACTATCGGGACGGCAGTCGCTGAATCAACATCCCACATGCCGACAACCTCGTTAGCCAAATCAAGATATTTGCTAATTTTATCTTTCTCAGCTTTAACGAGGTTAACATCATGTGGTATGGTGACATCAGCGAGCACCGCTCTCCGTTCTAACCGAGCTATCAGTACAATATCAGGTTTATCCGCCAGAATAGTCCTGTCTGTACCTAATGATAAAGTTATTATTATGCTTAAGAGCCTGCATGATCCCACTGCAGGGAAAAGGCCTTCCCTTCCACCTTCCATTCTTCTCAATTGATGTCCAGTTGTGGCCACTTTTTGTTGTAGGCGCCCAGTTCATCTTTCCATCTGCGCTTGGGTCTTCCACGCGGTCTTCGCCCATTAGGAACCCAGTCTGTGATGGCTTTCGCCCAGAGTTCCTCCGGCATGCGACAGACAACACGGTGCCGTCCAGCCCAGGCCCATTTCAATTTGGCAGACTTCATCTACCTACGCTTCGTCCGCCAGGCTCGGCCCCAGGGTTTCACGGGGGTCGTGACCAAATATTCGCGGCACGCTCTGTTCGCCGATGATAACATTCTGCTGTTTCATTAAGCTTCTGAATGCAATCTTGCGTGCATGTTCAAATTAGATTTTATTTGATTAGTTTAGTAATCAATAAGTTAAGCTCGTAATTGCATGGTCTGATTGTGCTTAAGACAAAGGTGCTGATAAAGTATGTACATACTTTATCAGCACCCACGCAATAATGCGCATGCAATTTGGGGATAATCCGTGGGAATAATCATAAAAAGACTGAAAAATCACGGTTGCCGTTGCGCACTTGGCCGCACCTCCTCGCAGCCAGGTGTAAAGAGGTATGATTTTGAAATAATTTAATATACGGTTGCCTCCTTAAATCTGGCCGCAAATAAAAGTTGCCGGCTTAAATTTAAAATAAAAAAGTAGACCTTCAATGTTTTTCTTTTATTTTTTGCATATGTAGGTGCGAAAAAAAAAAGAAAAATAAGAACAAAATAAACTTGTTCCAGGTATGGGAAGCAGAGTCATCTGTTGTTGAGTCGCATAACTGCGTAACAAGGTAAGGCGAAAGTGAAGAGGTTCTCAAACATTATGGCTCAGGCTTTACGCTACTCGGCGCTAGATGCCGCTGCTAGTTACGCTCCGCCATAAATACAACGTTTGCGGATTTCCTTAAAAAAGCCTAAATCAAATGAAGCTTGATTCATTTAATGAATGAATAGATAAGCACCTACCTGATTAACTTTATGGATTCCTTAGCTGTTACAATAGGTAGGTACATTACATATTAAAGTAAGTAAGTAGGTACCTAGGTAGGTACCTTACCTACCCTATAATTTGTACAACATGCATGAACGCAATAAACATTTGGACCATTGATTGAATTTAGTAGTCTTAAGCTCTGCGCTCATTAATCCAATACCGCTACCACACGGCACAAAAACGTGCATTTAAATATGGGCTTATATTATACTCTTTCTATAGGTACATTTTACAGTGACAAAATGGCTTTCTACAAGCTTCAAACGAGCTACAATCATGCTTCAACCTCTACCTGCCAAGTTACATTTGCCAACGCACTTGCGTAGTCTGATGTAGGTACGTAGATATGAGTAAACTCATCGAATGCATAGAAATAAAACAGCAGCATTTGCTGTAAAAGCTGCAGCCGAAACAAGCCCATAGAGTCGCTCGCCAAAAGTCCGGCACGCGACCACTCGAGGGGGAGCAAAGGGTTGAGTTGGAGCGTTTTGTATTCGCTGACGGGGGCCCTCCATCAACCTCCGCGGCAGGCGACAAATAGACGAGTCAGGGAACGACCAAGTTGTTTTTGTTGGTCAGCGGACCGCGGGGGTAGTGTGGATATGACGGTCAGACAAATTTTTAGAACATATTTTTGATTTTTGAAATTTCTGATATGACGCATACACTACACATGAAGTGGATTTGGGTCCTGTGCCCTTTTTTATGTTGTGAGGTTTCTTATATCATAGTGAGAAGTATAATAATGGCAAAGGTTTCGAAGAAGGTTTTGTTCGAAAGGAGGTTCGGCTGTAAGTTTTTTATTTTTAAAAAACCTATAAGTTCATCGATTTCTCCGTCAATTAAGGACCGATTTGAATGATCCCAAAGTGGTCCCAATTTAATTATTTTATTTAACCGCCCATACCTAACCTAAAAGTCACTACGTGGCCGCGTCTTTTTATACGCAATTTACATGACTTGTCGATTTGAGATCATTCCTCATAAAATATTAGTTACAAATTATATCTGAAACTTGACGCCCAGCAAGTGAGTTTTACTTAATTATGTCGTGGTTTGTTTACAAGCCGGCTTAGAAGCTGTGTAGTACTTACCTGTGAGCTTAGAATGCACACCACCCCAACTCTTCCCGCGGGTGTCGTAAGAGGCGACTAAGGGATATCCACCGGGGGCGGGCAGCAGCGCCCCCTGCAGAACAATTCTACCACCGCACTGCGATCTCCAACCCGCATGCCCAGCGTGGGGATTATGGGCACTACCCCCATGAAATAGAAGCCAATAAGGCGCTTATTAAGGGGAGGCCTGCGTCCAGCAGTCAGTGGACCAATACAGGCCGTTGAGGTTGAGGTGGTTTACAAGCCATCAACATCGAGTTCGGCTAGTGTATATTTCCTAATGGGACAATGTAGACTAAACTAAATAACGAACGTCCGTGGTCTCATCCACAAGGTCCGACCGCCGCCGACGTGCGAGGTCGACACACATAACTCACCCGGCGCTGACAAACGTCTGCAAATGCGCACCGCTATGCCATCTAGCGACGGTTTTTGTGCACGAACCGATAAACTAAATAGCCAAACTATTTCAGGCTTTTTGCCAGGAGCACGAAATGCGTCAAGAGGCAGAAAACGCTTTGACAAGTTTACCTTTTGGCCTACCATTTTGGTTGAAAAAAAACTCGACTTATACATTTTGTTTAACTCTAGTTCGGACTGCTGCTTCGATCGTGGTTTACGTTGATGAAACGAAACTTATGTCCATTCCCTGGAATACACTGTGCCTATAACTTGACAAACATTATGTTTGTACGATCTGCAGTTATTTGTTCAGGGGTTCTGGGTGTTTTTCTATGTATAATAAAAAATATCTATCTATGTAGTGTATTGTATTAAGTATATCAGTTATCTAGTACCCATAACACAAGCTCTGCTTACCTTGGGGCTAGATAATGCTGTGTGAATTGTCCAGCATTATTATTATTATTATTATTATTATTATTATTATGCTTGTCGCACACCTGGAAAGCACCGCTGCACCACTGCAGCACAGATCGAAGATGTGCATTCAGATATGGACTTCAACTCGTAACATTTAGATGATAATTTATATTGACGGCATCAGACGACAGACAGCTCGCGGAGCACTCTGAAGTTTAAAGCTTGGAAAGCCATTTTGTCTCTGTAAAGTGTATCTAAGGATAACGAGTCTAATCCCTAATTTGAATACACGTTTTCGTGCTGCGAGGCTGATGTTGGATTAATGAGCGCAGAGCTTTAGGATCCGTTCATCCGTTAAAATAGAACTACGGCAGGCTCTTGGACAGTTTCATTTGCACTTATACGTTTTGGTATGGATGGATTTGTAGTATACCTAGGTAGACTGAGAATACTAACATATAATATAAGAGATATTTCTGCTACTAACAAATTATGGATCACAGTTATCTACAATAATATTATTTTATTTTATTCAAAGTTTAATTATTTGTTTATTTTGTTTACCCTAGTTATTCGTAGAAGTGGCTCTTGGAAAAGCGTGGGTTAAGGAATTTTTATTAGCTCCGGTTATCTTTCACGAATTGCATACTTAATGTTGTCCACAATGGTAATAAAATATGTAAATAAAAATATAAGCTCTCTAAAAAAAGTCGCGTTTGGAAATAAATCTACGTTGTACAAGTAGGTAATTTAGATAGCAGATCAGAAGTTTTGCACACTTTGTGAGCCATTCGATGTGAACCCACGGTAAACAATCTACGAATCAATTTTCGTTTTGGAGTCCATTGACATTAAGAGATTTTCTACTAAAATCACATTTAGTCGATAGATTCCAAAACTGCAACTGATTCAAAGTTTACTTTTTCAAATTTTCATAGGAAATGGCTGTAAGAAACTTCCTATAATGGGTATAATATGCCGCAAAACTCTTATCTAAATTACTGTGGAACCAAGAAAATAGTAAAAGCCCGATTTTTTTGAGCATCACAGTTTTTGGTCCCAAACAACTGGTTTCATTACATAGTTTACCTATAGGTACTGTACTACGCAGTGTCTATATCTCCAGTTAAAACAAAAACTAGGCTTAGGCATGTTCCCTAAAAGCCTCCGCCGCCCACCAATGGCGCGAGTCGCAACAGTATCGCGCCCTACGCGGCCCAATCCGCCCGCCCGCAACTGTAGCGAGCCGCCCATTGGGAGCGAGGGCGGCACTTCATTACGGCTCGGGGTACAGATGCTGCGGCTCTGGGCACAGGGTTGGTGCGTCTGTTTACTCTTTCACTTGCTTCTACAGGCCCGTGAAGTGTTATGTAATCTGAATCTATGTATTTCCGGCATAACGTAGGACCTAACACTTATATTATAAATACAAAAATTTGGATGATGTTGGTTACCAAGACTACTGAACCTAACGAAACTTTGCATACAGGCAGGTTTAAAACACAGGCTACTATTTATCCCATATGTCAGTTCCCATGGGATAGAAATAACCTTTAAACGTTTCCATAGAAACAACGCGTGCGAAGCCGCGGGCACATACAAGTTTTATATAAAACTTAAAACTATTTCAGCTTGAAAGAGCTAAATCGAGTGCGATTTGACGATCAGTCGAGATAGTTAGGTTGGTATAGGCACAGTGTGATTTAGGCAAATAGTGGTGGACCTTAGGTACACGCAGCATCATCTAGCCCCCTAATTAGATTATTACATTAACTGCCATAATAATTAGATTAACTGTCTCTCAATTTTATCCGTTGTAAGCGTTGAGGTGACTTTGAAAAGAACAAATGTGTCAACCATCACACTATCACAATAATATTATAAATGCGAAAGTTTGGATGAATGGATGGATGGATTAATGGATGTTTGTTACCTCTTCACGCCAAAACAACTGAACGAATCAGGCTGAAATTTTTCATACAGGTAAGTCTAACCCTGGAATCCAACATAGGACTTTTTATCCCATAAATCAGTTCCCATGGGATAGAAATAACCTCAAAACGTTTCCATAGAAACAACGCGTGCGAAGCCGCGGGCAGAAGCTAGTCACCTATATGCGATGGGGAAATGGTTCGGTCGATTTACGCACGGACTTCTCATTAGGGGGACAGAATTTTGTAACGGTCGGTGACAATCTACATTGTTATACCTTACACACAAAACACTTTCAGTGCAGCAGAGAGTATTTGCTGGTCAAACCAGGAAACCAGGTCTACGGAAGTAGAGAAGCGAGGCGGAGAAAAAACAATTTTAACTTGAAATTCTTACTGTACTAGTAATGATACTTAGTATTAAAGAAACGAATAGTTATACTTAATATTAAAATATCACTTCACACTTACATATATTATAAATGAAAAAGTTTGGATGTTTATATGTATGGATGTTTGTTAGCTCTTCACGCCACTAAATGGATAGCAATTTAAAATTTTTGCATATAGGTAGTTCGAATAAAACAAAGGCTGCTTTTTATCCCATAAATCATTCCCATGGAATAGAACCTATAAACGTTACCATAGAAACCAGGCTGCTGGCATAAACTAGTCTATTAACAAAACCTCTCAGAATATTTAACTTCAAACGTCCTCAAAATAAGATAATTCTAAAGTACTACCTTACTTCCCCACGTTTATAAGTAGAGTACGTAAGTAAAGGAACAACAAAACACAATTATACGAACAGGAGAGTCCTCATATCACGTGTATAGCTACCTCCTTGCCAAGATATATTCTAAATACGAGCCAGCGTAGAACGTAGCGTGGAGACTAAGCTTTAAATTTATTTTTAACAACTCGTACAAACCTAAAGTAAAACATGTATTTGAAACAAGTAAACATAAAAATAAAGACTAGAGACACAGATTGGCAACTAATGTATACCTTTAGTTTAACAGGTCTATTGACTAAACTCTAGTCAAACTACATGAATTATAATCAAAACGTTATGTACTTTACGCTACGAAAGTGCTACGGCGTAGCACTCCCAATGATAATAAAATCTTTGTAGAAAACTATTTGGCATTATAACCTCCGTAGTTATCCAGTAATATTCGCATTATACCTCCATAGTTATGGTTATCCCACCTCAGTAATATTTCGCATACAACCTCTGTGGTTACCCAGTTACGTGCTAGGCGCGTCCTCCCGGAGACGCGGGGTGGGAGGGGGAGGGTAGAACGATATTCAAATTGCGAACATTTCATTTTAACGCTTGCGAAGATATTTGCTCGCTCCCACGCTGCTAGGGAGGGGTATAGTTGGAAGGATGAGGTGTCGATATGTTTGTGTTTTCTGTGTTATAAGTTATAACGGAAATCTTTAATACTAATAAACGAGATATCTATTCTCTCAATTCGTGGGGATTTTGGGGTGGTAAGTGAAAGATATTGTAGATTTAACATCGTAGTTAGTTTAGGATTTTTTTTATAAGTATAATTTGACAAATCACACTGTGGTTATACTTATCATTATCATTAGGTCCACAGATTAGGTATAATAATTGTAGCCCGATCACAGACACTGCTGGGTAGGCAATAAGCCTCCATCTGGTATTAAATTTACCTACTCTTTGTTTTCGTGCCAGTCTGCCTATCTTTCAAGACTTGCTTGAAATAACGCTACCTACTATTAGTTCTCAATACAAGCTTGAACTAAGTATCCTATCGTAAAGCTAAAAGATTATAAAATATCCATCGATATCGATAGGAGCCAGCCGTACAATCCCATCCCTCCGCCAAGTTGAGACGTTTGCGCAATGTGAACATTTCGCGTGTTGATCGCTCCGCTGCGGAATTCTCATTTACTCGCCCCCCCCCGTGCCCTTACCCCCTTGCTCCCCCCTGCCCCCCTCACCTGTGAGTTTACAGAACCTACGCTATTATTGAGACGTGCTTTTAATTTATGGCAAGAATTTATTTTATTTGTTTGTTGAACAAGGTGGAGAAGAATTGGATTACCTACTTGGAAAGTTCTTATGGTGTACTTACCTACTTTAAAAAGTGTTGGTTTTGATGTAGCGAAGGAAATCTCTGTTTTGAAATGTTCGATTACATAGAGTAAAAACTCGCTGCTGTCTCAGCAGAGGGATAGTGTCATTCAACAATTTGACAATTTGTGTAACCAAAAACCGATCCATGTGTGTTTTGACAGCTCGTATATACAGTGCCCTCACTCACACATTCGTATGATTGAATGTTGCAAGTGAATAGCATTTTCCCTAAAAATTGGGTAACTGAAGCAAAGTTCCCATTAAGAAAATACTTCATTGTTTTTATCACCTACCTTTTTATTTTTGATATTACATTATTTCAATTTACTGAAGGTGTCAAAAGGTTATTTGGCAAATAGAAAAAATCTAAAAAAAAACTATAAAAATCCATTTCCAACGTCTTGTTTTTTTTTAATTTTACGAAATATCAGCCGGTACCTATGGCTACTACTATCATTCTACCTAGGTCAAACGACAAAAAGGTTTTACTCCAAGTCTGCAAAATAAGATCGGCTCCGATCATTTTCGGAACAATAATTTAAAATAGACGGTCAAGTGCGTGTTCGGCCATGTGCAGTGTAAGTAGTTGCACGGTTCATGGCCTATCTAAAGTCTAAACCAACTTATTTACCTGTTTTACACATACCTACCAAAGTACAGTTTTTAAGTTGATTAGGATGACTATTAGGTACTCAACTAGTAAAGCATACTAAAGCTGTGTAGTTTTCCTTTTAAAATCACTCCACCTACTACTAGCATTTTTTTCACAAATAATAATGCCCAACTAAGACAAATTACAGCAATACAAAATACAAATACGAATAAGGGTTCCTTGTTGACTATGGAACCCTAAAAAAGAACATGTGCACGTGCAAGTATTGCTACAGTTTAAAATTGCAATCCATCCCATCACCATAAGTATTGCTACGGTTATGGTGATGGGATGGATTGCAATTTTAAATTTGAGTTTATTGCATTTGCTCCCCTTGGAGCCGAGAGAGGTCTAGGTCGGTGCGGTATCGAGGTTTTCCGGAATTTTAAAAATATTTGAGCGTCTGGTCAAAGCGGCGGCGCGGGACCCGAGAGCTGGTGAGTATTTGGCGCAGTGCACCAGCATTGCCATACAGCGGGGCAATGCACCCAGCGTAACGGGGACGCGACGACTGGTATTGATATCGATAAGTTGAGCTGCCTCTAGATTGTTTTCTACAGGCTGCAGTTAGCTCAATTATTTCAATTGTAAATACTAGTTTTAATTGTTTCCATTCATTGATTGTAATTTTTTTTGTAAAATAGTAATTTGAGTTTACATCTGGTATCTACTCAGAATATCGTCGAGTGACTGAAAATTCTAAAACTGTAATATTCCGCGTAGTTTGATTCCTAAGTGCTAACTTGAGGGAATTCCATCCTCTCCTCTACTATTTTTATATACCTCAGTACTAAGTAACAAAACCTGGGTATTTTTTTCCCAGTGCATAGCAACATTTTCACGAAAACGGTGGACGAAATTTTTAAACTTATTTATGAGTTTTGATGACTGTTTTAGGCAAAATTACAAACGGAATATTAGTACTTACCGGTGGAATGAGATATTTGCGGTATTATTTTTCCGGTTACTGGTGTTTAAACATCCTTGCACCGCACAACACATCATTTTTATATTTTTATGTGAGAGCTGCTTTCCGTCTCATTTGAAGTATTGTACTAACGGCTCAAAATGAAAATTGCGACGATCCGTCGCAATTTTTTAGACTTACCTCGTTTGTGTCAACTATCATTCTAAGTCTTCTTCTTCTAAGTTCGATTATATTTTCATTGAGATTAGATCTTATTTTTCATATGTACTTACCTATTTTAAACTACTTATTATGAAGAGATTATGTAGGTTTGTTTCATTACAAACATAATATCTACAACTGATAATCACTAGAAAGAGCATTTGGAAATAATGTGTCTATTATAGGTATACTTGGTTAAAGATATTCCAAAATCGTTTCAGTAGTTCCAAAGATTACCCCCTACATCCAAGCTATCAAACTTCCTATCAAACCTCTTTAGAAGAGGTAAAGTTTGTAAAACCTACTTAGGTAGGTATTGGAATTATTATTGTCTCGATATTTTAAGAAAATTACGTTTAGATACTAAAACATCAACTTCCATATTTTTATTTTCTAAATATTTCATTCATTTTCAAATCCAAACCTCATCTTCCAAAATATTCAGTAAATACATTGATAATTACCCAGCCCCCCACCTGCCCCCCCCGCTCCCCCCTCCGCATTGTAATTGAGATCCGATTCGCGCGACAAATTCTAATACCTCGCACCTTCCCGTTCGACGTTCCAATTTTGAATTTAATTTAAATTGAAGATGGCGGATGTATCTTTGAGATGGGTCTTTTGTTGGACGGAATTGAAATGAAGTCATTTACAATTGGAATTTTATTGCAAATTCTTGACTATTTGTTAAATTAAAAGGCAAAATGTCATGGGCGTTTGCAAATTAGAGATTTGAATTATCAGTCCAAGGGAAAGAAACAAAATGATCATTGTAAACTTGAACGTAAAAGAAACCAAATCAAAGCTTAAAAAAAATCAAGTATTTATTACAGCAAAAGACAGGTAATTATTACATTAGTTGCACATTCCTAACTATGTACCTATAAAACAAAATAGGTATCCTAGGAATTCACAATTAACACATAAAAAAAAGAGAAGAATTACTCATTTGCAGACAGCTATTAATACCTAGTAAGTATTGTATTTATTAATACCTAGTATTGTATTTATCTGTTGATTTCTTCACTAGGTTAGGCCTGTATCGAAGAAATCTTGAGAACGAAAATTTAGATTCGATTAAGTATTTAGTTACTGAAACTTTGTTAGTTGGAGAAAAAAAATTGGTGAATAATGTAAAATTAGTTTTAAGGTAAGAAGGTATTAAGTAACAACAGTCAGCAGTTAGCTCAATTGTTTCAATTGTAAATACTAGTATAATTTTCTTTGTGAATAAAGATGTATTCTTCGTAATAAGTAATATTATATTAATTTGAAAGTAAAATATTTTTAATTTGTAGTATGTTGAATTTCTTCAGTTCTATGATAGTTTAATGTGGTAAGCTAGTCTTTTATTATAATGTTTAGCCTCAGTTACTTTTGTTCTTAATTTGACAGTTTTTAGCCACATTATTGTAAAGACGAATTTTTATAAAGTTTCCTGTTCGTTGTGCGAATTCAGAGGTCGTCGAGGGGGTGACCAGTCTATATACTCTTACCGCCGTATGACTTCAAAATCAGCGGAGGACATGATTTATGTGCCGATAGCGCAGTTTTGAGTACCTAGGTATGGAGAGTTGGCGGACAGTGCGTACTTGTAGATCTCCGTGGTGGGATGTCTAAAGGGCTTTCGAAACATCACTTTTAATACTGAACGCTGAACTCTCTCGGCTCTTTTTTTCGTTTATCAACGTGAATTCGTAAAACCAAAACTTAAGATATTCCCAGGCGATAATTTGAATAAAAATCCAAACATATTGACCCTGACATTAAAAGTAAAACTACAAAATGCATTATGAGTTAAAATCCAAGGTATGAACTCAAGATGATAACGAGATAATGATTGAAATAGGATCATTCGCAAACAGAGATCACCAGATAGAGGCCAGCCGACCGATCAATCACTAATGTCTCAGACTTTCACAATACAAACTAAATAATAAACAATGAACGAATAAAGCCCAACAAAAGCAGAATACGCGAAGCGAATAACAAACATAATTGTGTTTTTTGTTCATTCAATAGCTTTGTGCTTTAAAACTGGTTCTCAAAAAAGTCACCTTTATAAATTAAGTTTCAAGCATTTCCACCAATCGCGTGCAGAGGCGGAGTCCCGCCGCCCTATTGGAGCACTCCACGCTCATCTTACAACATTTTATATAACCGGATGATACAACATATACAGTTAAAGCTGGCGTGCGAGTGGGACGCAGCTACAGCTGAAACTGTGTCTCGTTTCGCACTGTTGCCGTCTCCCTCTCCCGCAGATACTGTCGGCCGCCGAAAATGAAGCAACAGTGTTCATAAAATCGTGGAGCGGAACGTTGGCGTTGGAATCGCGCGGGGTTTGAATTTGGAACGCGAACTTTTGTTGCCCTTTGTCGTTTCGCGGGACTTTGGTTTTGTTACTTTTTATTCGAGTTTTTTAACCTTTCGCGGGTAGCGTGGACTATGTAATAGTAATTAGAGTGTGTGCAAAGCTACGGTTGTCTCGGTCGTGTAGTCTCGGCATGGAAATGTCTCTCCCCAACGGCGTGGACGTGTCTCAGCTGGTGCAGCACCCGGTGCTGGCTGCTCTGCCCCCCTTCTTCCTCAGGGCATCGGAGAGATATCAGGTTGGTAACATCTAACTACGCTTCCTTGTTACCTACAACTTACATATCCGATGTAAGATTTGGTAAATTACAACTAACACCTATCAATTTCCTAAAAATCTAAGCCGTCACCAGAAGGCAGAATGCCCAGAATGATAAATCAAAGATTTTTCTATGTCTCGATTGTTGAATTATTAGCGTAGCTTTTATAAGAGCCAGATGGGGTATAATCGGATTATCCTATACCCCAACGCACTATACTGTCTCACAGCAGGGACTTCAGTTAGAGTTTTAATTGTCTATTCAAAACTAGTGGGCAATTTATATTTAAAATAATTAAAAAATCATTCAATAATAAAAGGTACAAATCAAGACGTAGTAATAACTTCAAACTGTGTTCAAATTAAACGCAATTTTAACAAGTACGTGGGTACTTACATAACTAATTGGTGAGAATTTAGAATGTTAACACATTGATTGTATTCAAAAAACTAAAAACCGACATCGAATCCCTTAATTTTACACAATAGCGAATTTCACAGAATTTTCAAAATCGGTCCATAATTGACGGAGAAATCGACGAACATACCTACATAATAAAACCTACGAACAAAGAACTTCCTCCTTTTTTCGAAGTCAGTTCATTTGCACGTCGCAGTCGCGCGCCGTGCCACTTACCCGACGGCAAAAATTATGTGAAGTTCATTTAAATAAAATTTCGCTCATTGAAGCAAGCTGGTTCAGCTATTGCAAACGTTTTTTCTACAAAACATAAATTGTAAGTATAAAGACTTGCAACCAGTCCATAAGATAACATTTGCGCAAAACAAACCAACAAAAAGCTTCACGTATCACTTCCTCAAATTGAATTAGATACATCCATTACACCATAATTACGCAAATTACAATCGCATTACAAAATAACATAACAATTACTACCCTCTGTAATCGACACGCCAACATTGTTATATTTGTTATTGTAAGATTGTTACAATAGAGGTTACAAAAGGTGTAATACACACAACGTGTTAAATCACGCGTTACAATAACCTAATAACGTTGTGAATAATTTTATTGGATCGTCTTTGGTTACATTTGGGGGCCTTCGGTATAAACTTCCGGTAGGTTTCGAATTTCGAACGAATTCTTTAAAATGAATTTGAATTAGGAACGTGAAATAAATATATGTTTCTTGTTTAGAGTTGGTCAAACGTTGCGCGTACCTCGCGCACTTGGCCAGATTTTGTTTTATTATACTCGTAGAAACATTTGAGTAGTATTTCCTTTGCGAATTCGAAATTATTAAAAAAAGAGATTGGTAGAAACAGACAAACTTTCTGAAAACATATTTTTTGGATTCACAGACATTTTCAAATAATATTTCAAAAAATATCTTTCCTGAAACTTTTTCTAGAGCTACTATTTAGTCTGTGGATCCAAAATATACGTTCAGTTTGTCTGTTTGTTCCAGTGTCGGAATACTGAGCCGGATTTCATGAGGTTTTCATTGGAAGGCTTTGAGGGTAGCTTCCAGCACAGGGTATGTATTGTAGCTGGCTTTTGAGGTTTTGTTTAGTAATAGAAGCTACTTAATTTGTAGGGTTCTGCCGACGGCTTCGCCCGCGTTCCCCGACTAACTTTCATTCATCTTCTGTGTCATTATTTTTGAGACAAACAGAAGTGTAGGTAAGTTTTCCCTAGCTATCCCTTGCCAGAGGTCTGTAAGATCCATTTAGCCGTTTTATTGTTTAAAATACATTATAAATTAATGAAGATGTTAAATAAAATAAAACGTCAAGTGCGAGTCGGACTCGCGCACTAAGGGCTCCGTAAGACCTTGCGTTTTGCCGAATTATCATGTTTCTAGGTCAACGGGAAATACCCTTTTGGTTTTGGTCTATAGCAAAAATCAAAAGTATTTTTTTTTGGTGAATAAATTACAAATTTATGTTTTTAGGATTTTTTCCTTTACTTGTGCTATTAGACATTGCTGCTCACCAAATTTCATAATTCTGCATCTACGGGAAGTACCCTGTAGGTTTTGGTCCATGGCAAGTATTAAAAGTATTTTTTTTACTGAATTAAGTACAAATTTATGGTGTTCGTATTTTTCCCTTTACTTGTGCTATAAGACCTTGCTGCTCACCAAATTTCATGATTCTAGGTCTACTGGAAGTACCCTATAGGTTTTGTGTGCATGTAATTCCCTTGAAAATTTCAAAATTCGGACATAGGGCTGTAACTTTTGAGTGCGTTGACTTAGAATTTTTATTCATATCACGGCTTCAAGAAGTTACTGATTTGAATATTTAATGTTAATTTCAACTCGAGAAAAGAGGATTGACAGACGGACAGACAGACAGACAGACAGACGGACAACAAAGTGATGCTATTAGTCTTCCATTTTTCCTTTTGCGGTACGGAACCCTAAAAACACGAGATTTTTTATAGAGGGCAGAAACGCCCATGTACTTTTTCAATCGGGTCTAAAATATTTTTTTTCTCTGGCTGTATTACAAAGGCTAGGTTATCTACCACAATGCCCGAGGATTGTACATTTTTGATATCTCGTAACTATCTATAGATAGCTCAGCTGTCCCAAACCAAAACCAAGTATGAGCCATTTTATTTGTAGACGTTTTTTTGCGACATCGTTCCTTGAATGTTCAGCCGCGTGTAATGCAAAAACACCCGTATTTCTATCGCGCGAAAATCCCCTATAAATAATCATTAATTAAGCTGCTTAACTAATCAGCCTGCTATCCTCAACCGATTGAGCTGATCATTTGGCATACCTACTGATGTAAGTTCTGTGATAATGCAATGTCATGGTACCATCAAGCTGGTCTGATGATGGAGTAACCCTGTCTAGTTTAGGTTCGTTGGATTGGCTTACCAAGCACTTTGGTCCTAGATGATATAAAAGCTTTCTTAAATAAAAAAAATGTATCATAGATAGGTGAGCATAAGTAAGGTAGGTATTAATTTGTACTTAGTAGGATGCTACCCAACCCCTAGTGAGGTCTCAGAGTGTCAACCGTCACCCCGTGCCTAGCAAATGGATGATTTAGGACCATCGGTCCCCTTCATTCTAATTTTGAGGGGTCTACAATGTATATAACATGTATTAGTGCACCTATGTGGTAATATTATGTTAGTCATCTGACGACCTCTGTGGCGCGGCGGGCGAAGGTCCGCGACGCAGGAGGATGCGGGTTCGACTCCTTCCTCGGGGCAAACGTTTGTACGATCTAAATGTAGTATAATGACGAGTATATCAGTTATTACGTATTACGTAGAGTACGAGTATATCAGTTATCTAATACCCATAACACAAGCTCTGCTTAACTTGAGTCTAGAATGTGATGCCGTGTAGATTGACCAGCATTTATTTTCTCTAACACTTCTCTCTTGTGACATGATCATGTTGTTCCCAGCGGACCCCCAAGTGCGCCCGCTGCCGCAACCACGGGGTCGTGTCCGCGCTGAAGGGGCACAAGCGCTACTGCCGCTGGAGAGACTGCGTCTGCGCTAAATGCACTCTCATAGCAGAGAGACAGAGAGTTATGGCGGCACAGGTCTGTATTCTACTTTTACTATGGATTTTGAAGATTTTTTTTAACAAACTTACAAACACGATGTTACACTAAGGTCTTTGCTTATGATAACCTACATGATATGTAATTACAAATTTCCACATATGACTAAAAAACTTAGGTAAAAATCAATAGGCAACGATTTATGGAAGGTACATGATATGGGAAATGTTACTTAAGTACACACAAAAAGATAAATAGGTACACAAAATGTTAAATAAAATTTAGAAAAAGGTGAATAATGAATAAAATCTATGTAACACATACTAGGCAATCGGCTAATTAGAAAATATAACAGAAGATTCTTATGTGTTCCTCATGGGTCTACACTTCTCAAAAGAATTACATTCTAAAGACATCTAATGGTGTCTGATGTGTAACAGATTGTCAAAGTCATAATAACGACAACAACTGCTGACGACTTACTGAGGCCCAGACTCCACCAAACCGGAGATGTGCGGAGTTGTCCAAGGCGGAGACGAGAAGAGAGGGGTGTCTCACCGAAGCTGAGCGGGGATGCGTACTGGCTAGACTGCAGCGGAGATGTGTGCTGGCTAGACTGCAGCGGAGATGTGTGCTGGCTAGAGCGGATGAGCTGCGAGCGCGACCATCGAATATTTGTTAAGATGAATGCACTGGCGGCGCCGCTCGCTGCAAGCTCACATCTCCTCTCGTCTCCGCTGCGTGACGTCGCCAGCTATCTCCGCTTCGATCTCTCTTCGTTTCTTTGCATACAAATATGATACATCTCCGCTCGGTGGTATCCACTGAAGCTGAGTGGAGACGGGATGTGTGAATAACGATGTTCTATTGGTTGTTTAGAACACATCTCTTCTTGTCTCCTCTCATCTCCGGTTTGGTGAAGTCCAGCCCTTACACTGGCTTAGCCCAACAAAATCAAAATCAAAAATTCTTTATTTCCATAAATACAATAAATGTACTTACACTTAGAAAAGGTCAAATTATAAAACTAAACACTGACACGAAAATAAAGTGATATTTTTGATTTCTGTCGCTTCGATATGTAGACTAAAGTAAAGAAGAACTTGCCAATAGCCCAACACAGGCAGCTACAACTACCTAACTACTATGAAAAATAATTTCTCTCTATCCGGTAGGGGCACCGCAAGACGCTGGAGAAAGGAAGGAAATTAAAAACTCTTTTTAATTTTCATAAGTTATGGAAAACCGCTTCCTAAAGCCTCTGGTGTTGGAGGCCAGGATCCACTTTGGGTCACAGCGCCACAACAGTTAATAAGTGCTCTACTAATTGTGCAAGAGTAAGCAAGCTGAAGTGGCAGTGGGCCGGCCATATCTCGCGCAAGAACCGACAACCGCTGGGGTAACAGTGTAGGACGCCCTCCGGCCGGGCCTGACGACCTGCGAATGACTGCAGACGGATGCTGGATGCAACAAGCTCAAGACAGGACGCTATGGTTGGGCCTGTGTTCAGCTGTGGACTAACATAGGGTGATGATGTAGAATTGAGCACACATTTTATAACATTTTATTAATTAAAAACACGAAATTGATGAATTCGTAGCAAATTGCTACGCCGTAGCACTTGCTACGAGGACCTTTCCTCTCATAGAAGTATTAATATTATTATCATATCTACTATTTTATTAGGAATCTGACGAAAATGTCATTGTTTTACCTAAAACCTAGGTCCTATTTCTTCCACCAGGTGGCGCTGCGTCGCCAACAGGCTCAAGAGGAGAACGAGGCCCGGGAACTGAACCTGCTGTACGCGGGGCCGGGCGCCGCGCCGCACAACCACTATGCTGAGAGCGATGATACACCTGGTAAGTTTGCTATATCTGATGTATTTCATGAAGAAGGTTTTATCTTCGATAAACCTTCATTATTGACGTGGATACACTGGCTATTTTGGTAAGCGACCCTGGGTCGTGTCGGTGTGCTGTCCCATCGGATTGTGAGGGTGAAGGAATAGAGATCGCACCTGTTTTTGGGCACACACTTGTGCACTATATTATAGTCTCCGTTGAGACTATAGTGCGCAAGTTTAAAAAAATAAACAAATTTCAAATTTCGTTTCTGATTTTGATGATGATGTCTCATCAGATCATAGACAAAGTATCTTTTTTAACAAAGAAAATCAAATAATAAAAACAAATTAGAACTAGTAATTACAATATCGAGCCACCTGTATATATATAGAGATAATATTTTAAAAACGAGAAGAGCCTCGGTACCTCACGGACCCAGGGTCTCGGCTCCAAAGGGAGCAAATGTGTAGGCTCTGTCGAGACCTGCATTGCACATAGTTAAATGTTATGTCAAGAATACTCTCAACAATAAGTAATGTTGGAAAATACACATAGCATCATCTATCTATCAAAAATACTAGTTATTAAAAGTAACGTGATTTTTTCGTTAACTTGAGGATAAAATAGTTATGAGCTACGTCTACATATATTAACTCGTACAATCAAGTGAGCGGGAATAGCTAGTACTATCTATATGTAGGCCTCGGGAGCTCTCCTCCCCCCCCCCCCCCCCCCGGTCCAAGACGCTGGCCGCCGCCGCCGCCGGGGCTTCCGCCAGCAAATTGGGACGTTTCCGGCGCACCCCTCACTCACACGTCTTCACAACTGATGGAACTTATCCTAAGTTCTACATAAATAGGCCTACGCACAAGGTCTCAAGATTATGAACTAACATGGTTGGCTATAATATATATAACAAGATTTATATTTATATTTTAAGATCTTTTCTGTTTATTTACTTGGATATCCTTCATTTAGTACCCTTATAGGTTCTTAGTACCTAACATAACAGGAGGTATCAAAAGAAAGAACTCAAGTTATATGCTGGTCAACTCACACATATTATAGACTGGCTTTTGCCCGCGGTTTCGCTAAGTAGGCTATTGTCTAAGTTAGGCTTTGCTATGAACGCACGCCAAATTTCATCTTGGTCTTTTCAGTAGTTTTGGAGATCCTTGGTAACAAAGATTCAATTTCACAAACTTTCGGCTTTATAATATTACTAGGACTAGTAGGATAGTAGTATTAAGTTAGTTGTATAGGATTGGTTTTAGTTTCAAAATCATGAATATAGTTGAGTGACACTATCCCTCTGCTGAGAGAGCAGCGAGTTTTTGAACGGACTTCAAATCATTTTAAATCATGATTTGCGTTTTGTACGGAGTAACGTTAGTCCGTGATCAAGGCGCATGAAACTGTGCCGACATATTGGAAACCTCAAACCTCAAATCATGGTAAATATTCTGTTGTCAATGACTTTACCAACTTCAAATCATTTGATTGTTTTGGAAAAATGATAACCGACTCTGAATTCCATAACTTTACACTATTGTGAAGTCTTGCGGCACAACTAGGTAGATACTAATCCCTCGGAAATAAAATGTTGAAGGGCCTCCCTGGGGTCATTCTCTTTAAGAAATAATTCAAAATCGGTTCATAGTTGACGAAAAAATTGATGAACATACGTAAACAAAAAAAACAGGGCGGCCCGTTATAACGTTGATAAGAGGTTTTATAAAATATTTTATGAATTTTACACGTGAATAGGGTTACAAATTATAAAAATACACTTTACTATACGAAAATCCTTATTTATCTTCAAAATAACCTACCTTAGCGCGGAGAAAATATTACAATTTTCCGCAGTTCCTCCACCGATATTTTGTCCCACTCCCGTCTAAGGCAATCCTTTGGCTCGTCGACACTTCTATGTGCGCAGCACAGGAACTTGCTTCTAAGATAGACCATAAACTGTAATCCATCAGATTCAGATCAGGTGAGTAGGATGGGGCTGGTAGCTGATGAAATCTGGAAAATTATCTCTGCACCACTGTTGAACACTTAATGCCCTGTGAGCTGGAGCAAATTTTTAAGAATGTCTCGACGGTAGCTTTTTTGGTTGATTTTGATATCCTTTTCTACAAAAACAAGGGGAGTTTTGCGAGTAGCGCAAATCGTACCCCAAACCATAACCGTTTCAGCGATGTGGAACAATGGCAGCAGCTCCAGGACGAGTGGAACTGTTCCACTTCCACTTCCACACCAGTCTGTCGTTTTGATGATTATGGGCTTGTTCAATCGAAAATAATTTTTCGTCAGAGAATACGATATTTTCCCAATTTGACGCTGCGGAGCGTTGTTTGAGCAAACGACATCTCACAAGCCGAACTTTTTTGTCTTGGTCCGTAAGCAATTGCGTTTTTCTGAGTTTATAATGGTACTAATTGTAGATCATGTTTTACGATACGCTGTACGCTGGACCGACTAATCCCCAGGTTTCGCGCCATTTCCCTCGCCTTGCTCTGTGGATTACGGACTAATCTTTGTTTCAGTGTGTAGGTTCCCACAAGTTCTAACAGTCCTCTTGCGTCCTCTTCCCGGACGGTCTCCGATGTGGCCGAGCTGGTTATAACGTTTAATTGCTGAAGAAACAACATAATTGACGACTGACACCGAAAATGTTTGGTATCTCTCACTGCCTTTTTCCAATCTCATGCAATGAAATTATGGCTCCACGTTGCACTGACATAGCGAAATAAATATAATTTTAACACTTTTTAGCAGACCAAAAATGTTAAAAATGACGACGAAGAATGACTATACCACAACTATACCTACTTAAAATAACAAAAAAAAAAGAAAACTCAAAACATTCCCTTTTTGAAATTATCACTTTTTAATATGTTAACGTTATTTTGTGCCACGGTTTACATACGCCGAAAATAGAACCTCCTCCTTTTTTTAGGTTTGTTATAAAGGAGGAGGCTTGCAATTCTTCTGTAGGTTTTTTCTTTCATCTCATAATCAAAAGTCGTTATTTTTTTAGTGCCTATTTAATAATTCCTATACGACATTTGCAAAACGACGTTTACGTTTACAAAGCGCATGTACAAAAACACCAGCATGTTTCCCCGAACAACATCAAAGGCAAGCAACGAAACAAAAATGAAAAACAGTTTTACGAAGAGAAAGAGCATTCGTGTTGCCAATTAGAATGAGTGTTGCCAGCGAAGTGGCGACACGGCGCGAAGCGTCGCCAAATAGACGACGAGGTGAAATTGTCGCGAAATAAAAACGAAACGATTTAACGGTATAAAGTTGTCGTTGAGTTACAAACAGGGGTGCAAATTGTTGATATAAATGACGTGGTATAGCTTAAAAAGACTAAGTGAAGAGAATCAAATAAGTACGCCTGTAGCTTATTAATGCTGTTATTTGTATCCTGGTATAATTATTTAGTTGAAAATTTGAATTATTCAAGGATTTTAAAAGGCCCATGGAATTATAGAATCTGAATCTTGTAAAATATCGATAGGCAAGTATCCAAACAACGCAGTGGGAAGTGTTGGTTCGGCCGCAGAATTTACAAACAAGTTTAGGCACATATATGAGTAATTTAGTAAAACCACAGTAGGGTACCGAGATTCTCCGGGTTTTTCATAAATTATCTCTCGCGTCTGGTCAAAGCGTCGCGTGCCCCGAGAGCTGGTGAGTATCTGGCGCAGCGCATCAGCATTGCCATACAGCGGGGCAATGCAGCCAGCGTAGCGGGGACGCGACGACTGGTGTTGATATGGAGCAAAGATTGGAATGTAATTTCCTTTGTTAATAAAGTAAGAACCATAGGTCAAACTATCACTACGACTAACACTACCTACATGCCTTGCTACTCGTGCCCATAGAGCCGTAGATTTTCATAAACTAGCTAGACTTTCATGCCTTTCATAGAAATAAATTCATTAGTTAACCCTTTCAGCGCTTTCACAAAATTCGGGTCCATTCAACCCGCTGCCCGCCCTTTCAGCGGCTCTCAGGTAATTGCAGTAAATGCTAAATGTGTATGATTCGCTTTCGTTGCGTTTTTATGTAACATCAAAGTGTGAGACCCTACTACCGGGCTCTGTCTTGAATCGAGTTATGATGAAAAGGTAGATGGTAAAATAGATTAATATTTAGGTACTGCCAATGACAAACATTTTGGGAAAGAAATACCCGCACAGTCAACAATAATCATTGCATTATACAATTGTACGCAATAGTCGTCTAAAGTAGAGTTGTGTCAGTAAATATGACACCGTAAGACACAATTTTCCAAATGTTACATTCATTTGAATATTTTTTATTTTTATAAAATATGGCTGCTCTGCTCTCACACGTCTCACGATATGAACTAGCTTTTAGACTAGGTAACTATCTAGAATGGAGTTTAGATCATCATTGTGTGTATCGCCAATTAAGGAAGATGTACCTATATTATTTCAAATTGCCAGCGGCTTTGCACGCGTTATTTCTTTCGAAACGTTTAAAGTTCATTTCTATCCCATGGTAACTGATTAATGGGTTGAAGAGTAGCTTACGTTTTTTTTTTCATGCCTTAATCTACATCTATGCCAACTTCAACCCCATCCGTTCAGTAGTTTTGGCGCGAAAAAGTAACAAACATAGGTATATCCATCCAAACTTTCGCATTTATAATATTAGTGTGATGTGATGTAATTTGTCTTGAAATCCGTTCCGACCTCGATTTAGAAAACGCACTTTAAAACTGATGACTTAAATTCGAGTATCCCTTAGTAGTTTCCACGTGCAGATTGCAAATTGTAGACGCGGTGTGAATGCACTGCTACTGAGTTGAGTCCGCTCAGTTAACTCAGTTAAACTCATTTAAACTCATTTAACTCAGTTAAAGCGGCTGCGAGAAATGAGTTAAATGAGCGCCGCGAGGCTCAGACGGAACTTCAGCTTTTACTTTGTAATAGTTTCTTTCATTGAAACATGGATGTTAACTGGTTTCTTTCAGTTTGAGATTAACGCCCGCCTTTACTAAAAATCGAGCTTTTACTAAATATCGAGCCTTTACTAAATATCGAGCCTTTACTAAATATCGAGCCTTTACTAAATATCGAGCCTTTACTAAATATCGAGCCTTTACTAAATATCGAGCCTTTACTAAATATCGAGCCTTTACTAAATATCGAGGTAACTGACAAAATATTCAGAGTCTCTTGAATCTAATCCCGCATCAAAACCTCAATCCGGAAGCCCGCGGGACCGAGGCCATCAATCCCGCGGGATTTGCGGGAGTGGAAAATAAATCGCTGTTTTTGCTATTTTTATCAAAGGTCAAACTTATCTCGATATACGTGAACATTTTAAGCAAAAGGGTAGGATTTAGATTTATGTTTTGCATACATACATTGTTACAAAGTTTTAGCTTAGGTGGTAACTAGCAAAAGGGTTAAAAGTAACATTAATTATTAGCGACAAACAGTGGATGGGAAATTGTGGCAAAAATTGTATTAACATTATACTGAACGCTTACAATAAAACAATCTTTAACAACTTCGACAGATGAAAAAGATTCAAACAGTATAGCAATAAGAAGATTAGTGTCGAGTATAGGGTGTCACGTATCAAAGAGGTTATTTGGTGTCCCGTCGCGCGCAGCGGGGGCGGGGGAGGGCTATTAGAACAGACTCTCTGCCACTCTATACCTATATTGGCATTGTTCACGAAATTGCAAATAAAATTAGGATATCTGTGCATAGCTGCGTGTCGTGCAGGTTATTAGAAGGTAGAGTAGATAGTTGATACTTGAAGTTGAGGTAAAAAAATATCGCGTTTTTACTATTTTCTGGGTTCGACAAGTAATTTAGATAGGAGATACTTCGTTTTGCGCACATTGTACGCCATTTTCTATATATTTACTATGATTTGAGTATTGAGTTTTCCAGTATTTCGGCACAGCTTCATGCGCCATGATCAAGGAATAACAATATACTTAGTTGTTGCTTCCGAGATATTCACATTATTATGAAGAAAAACATTTTTTTTCTCAGAAACCTGTATCTGTAGGACCTTATTTTATAATACATTTTATATTTGTTTTAGTTGCTTCTATCCTGTATAACCTTTTTTCACGCGGCGATTTTGAAAAAAAAATCTAAGGTTAGCTTAGCCACCCCCCATACAAAAATTTTCAAACCCCTATAGATTTGATCAGCGTACGAACGACCGGCTACTAATCTAAAATTTTATACTATTCTATACTTTTATAGATGAGAATATCTGAAATAGTTAATTAACTATGTAGAAGCACATCATTATAAATAAGGTTCCCTGCAGTTGCATGAATCAAACATATCAATCAAACATATCAACGCACGTCTATTCTTGAACAAACAATAGTTAATAGCTCTAATCAATTCAATTATAATTGGTAGGTAGATCGCACACCATCAATATCGCTTCAATCAATGGGCTCTATTCAACAGTACCACCCTCGTGGGGGTGTATTATACCTACCACTGACGACTGTTTAATTGTATGTTTTATGATGGGGTATTAAAATTTAAATATATCTTCTTGCTGTGTTTGAAAATTACTAACATTTTCTATTTTAGATATTCATAATAACTTAGAATCTTCATTCAAACAGAATTTGATTTCAATCAAAAGACACTAAAATGTATTTTCAAAATAGGTTCAGTGGTGCTAAAAACATACCAGTATTTGAGATTAGGCCTATGGCCAGTTGGTCGTTCTGCACGTTACAGTTAATGAAAAGTATTTTCTCTGCATTTTATTAAACTTTGTGTCAAAAATCATTCGATAAGCCTTCTTTATAATGCCCGTAAACATGATTACTATCAAAAACGATCCAATATCCTCCGCTGGTCCCTCCTCCGAGGAGTCGAATAAAACCTCCGTACAATGGGATATAAGATATAACATTAAATATAATACGTGTACCGGCATGTGATGTGGCCACATTATAGCACATACCGCGCGCTGGCGCGTGGGGCAAGGCATAGGAGGGTTGCTTTTTACCGTGTTTATGGAAAAAACACATACTCAATCAAATATTTTAATAACCACAGAGTTTACAAAATATATTTTATGAAGCAATCATAGACAGTTAAATAAACAGCCTTTTAAATGACATATCAAACAACAAAATTGGTGCAATAGAACTCGAGAAATTATCTAAAACTTGGTTTGCTCAGCTGCCATCTTTGTGACGTCACAGCTACAATGATAAAACCCAGTAAGTCACGACATGCGACATACCGACGACTTACTTTGATGGGTTTTTTCATTGTGTCGTTGGTGCGGTCTTTTCTTTTACAAATTAAGTTGTGTTCGAACTTAAAGTTGGAGGGTAATTTAAAGTCTGTTTTTACCTTCTCTGATTGCATGGCATGCCAATTTGTGGGAGGGCGGGCGGTGCATGCGAATCGTATTTTGTTGGATCTTATCAGAAAAGGTTTTGCGCTGAATAGTTACTAAATATTATTTTATCCTAATATGGTTTTAAATTTTTCCATTTCACCTTGTCATAATGAGTTGAAATCTTGTCGGAATTCAATTTCGACGAAGGCATCGAATTTAATGTAACATTGGATGTATTTGATAAATGATTTGATAAAAAAATGATTCCTTGTATAAAATCTTGCGAAACCTCGCTACACCCTGTCTACGCCAAGTTGGGTGCATGTTTAGAATTCATTTGTTTCAATTCGTTTGAAATCGAATGAATTCATAGAATATTTTTAACGTTTGGGATCTTTGTTCTCACACGTTTTGCCGTGAAAATATACGGTTGATTCGCCGTGTATAAGTGTGTATGCACGGCGCCGTCAACAAGCTTCCATAGTGGTTAGTGATCCATACAACACTGACGTCCATGCCTTCACACGGTGAATCAACCGTAGATTTTCACGGCCAATAAAAGTGTGTGAACAAAGGCCCCGAACGGTTAAAAAGATTCGATGAATTTCAAACGAACGCTTTTGTGAATTTACCTACGTACAGTAAACACAGTAAATAGTGAAAGGTAGATAAAAATCTTACCAAAATCGCTACCGCTCGTGCCCCACAGCGCACTCGCTACGATATTGCGAGCGCGTCGGAATGCGCCGCAATATCGCGGTTACACTATATCACCCGCCTTAGATATACTCCAACACACGCGATCTGAGCTTTATTACAGTGGTGTAAGGTTAATAGTGCAGTGAGACTTCATGAGAAGGTCATAAAAGTTGGGGAGTACAATGCTTAAGTCGAGATGAAGGAATGCTGGGTATATTATCAGGAGTTGTCTCAAATTCTGAAAACTTAATTTAACATGATCATGTGAATAAAATTAAACATAAAAAATATTGAAAATTTAGCTAAAATTTAGCATTCATTTATATCTTCGGGTTATGAATAGCCTGTTCAGATCGATGCGGTATCCGCTACCCAGAGCGGTAGCGGAAACTTTCGCTTAGATTTCTCGGTTTCGTACAGTCTGCGATATTCCGTTGAATACAGTTTCATTAGATTACCGCATACCCACTCGTACTTCTCTACCGCTCTGGGTAGCAAATACCGCGTCGGTGAACATGCAAGACACAAAAACAAATCACTCGCATTATCCATTAATGGACCAATTTGTATGAAAATTACCAAAACCGATTCCTTTCATCTTTCTACCACGAAATCCCGAAATGTCCTTCTAAATGTCACCATATCGAGTTACGAACAAATGTTAGCACAATGTCCAGCCACAGAATAGGCGCAGAGACAGAAGGACCATGGAACTTGATATTCTGCTAATTGTGATTAAACTGTGCTTTAATTCGGTCGATGAGGTGGAAAATACGAATTGCTTTGGTGGGGATCGATTTGATTTGCTATTTGGTTTATTAACGTGATATTGGACATTTTATGCGACAGGAAAGCTACATAAGTAATTAATTAGCATGATAGAAGCAAAAGTAGAAGGAAAACGAGGAAGGGAAAGACCTCTAGAATTAGCTATATGAGTCAGATCAAGGAGGAAGTCGCTGTCATGTCGTATAAAGAAGTAAAAGAGTTTGCAGTGGAGCGAGAAAAGTGGAGGAAATTGCATCATTACACCGACAAAGATATGCTCTTTTTAATTTATAATAAACGTGACATTGTAGGGACATACACATTATATTCCTTTTATGAGATAATTTATTGGATTAAGCGTTCGATTCGGTTGATTAGTGGCATTTAGTTAGTGGTTTTACAGTTCTTTATCAAAACCACCTAGGTACCTACATTTAGAATTACGGTAAGATTCCAATAACAATAATTTGTTACTTGTGGTTTTGAATCTAAATTCATTTTGTTCTGTTTTATATCAAAATTTTATCGTATAAAAAAAGATAACTTCTTATGTCTCACAAAATTGTAAATAATTTTATTTATTTTCTTATTCGACGTCAGCATTGTTCCCCCTTTAACCCACAGAGTCGACCACTCGATTCATAATAGTAACCGAATAATATTAATGAGATTTATTTACATACTAAAGTAATTACATGTAAGTAAAATAAGTTCTCAGAAAGGAAGAGCAGACCTCTTGTGATCAAATCAAACTATCTCAGACATTTCCTTTCAAGAGCCGTCTCAGACTTACAACCTATCATGCTCAAGTGGCCGTCCCTCTCTGACCCACACATAACCCTATCTAACCTTACCTTACCGCTCTACGAATCCGATACCTTTTATATTTCAAGTGATACTTGGTAAACATACCTGTCTCGCTCACACTCGCTGTAACCCCATCATGTCCAGTCTGACAGCACATAGATGAGACAGCAGTAATGAAAGATGTGGCACTCTGAATAAATTCCTGTCGGTAATTTTTGTGCTAACTTCTTTTTCTTTATTGTTAATTTATAACAAGTAAATTACGGTTTAGTTTTTGTTATTCTACATTACATAAATTTCCAAAATTAAAATTTTGCTAAGATTAAATCTAAATGAATGGTAATAAGGTTGATTTTCCATTGACCGGCGATGAGAGTGGCCTGTCGGATGCAACCCGGTCATTGTATAAAACGGTAATGATTTGGTTTTCAATTTGTTGAAGGGTTACTTCAAAAGGTTCAGCGTTTATTTTCCGCTCTGACGGGCTGTTTTCGCGGTTTTTATGTTTAATAGGTAACGGGTTGTAGGTGGTTTTTAAAATTTAGGTATTTTATGTGGTATAGGTATTTATCAAGTAGTATTTTATTTCTGCGTTTGGGGATACTTAGCTTTATAGGTCTTAGACCAAAGAAACCTGTGTCGTAAATAATATACTTGCATTAAGTGCGTCTTTTTTAATTATATTATAGATTATTGTTATAATTGTTATTCAAATGAAGAACTAAATCATGGCATCTAGATTATAGTCCCTTTTTGGTGAAAGTAATTTTTCGGAAAAGTGCACCAGGTAAGTACCTAGGTAATCAAAATTTTCTAGGAACACGTTAAAACGGCAAAAAAGCTTCGCCAATAACAATTTAACAAACAAAATTACGCATCAAACTGAATAATATTTTCCAAAATCACTTGAAAATATCAACCAAAAGAACACTCGAATCTACCCCAAAATAAACCTATAGAATTACCTTTTAGAAACTTTATAATGAATCCGAAAAAACGCCTCTTCAACTCACTGACCAGTTATTGAAACCTTTTATAAAAGCTCAATTGGAAAAGTAAACATCTATTCCAATCAACAAACGATTTCCAACCTTATTTCAACTACGAAAAAAACTTAATCGTATCTATTTTTTTAATCTTTGCCACACAAAAAACACAAATAAATCTCAACCTAACCTCCCTACGATAAAACATCTTTTCGAATTTCAAAGTTTAACCGTAGATACAGAATGAAAAACAGAGCTTCCTGCCAACTATAAAAGTTACAAAGAAATCTAAACTCAATCTTTGCCAGATAAGACACAGTTTGCGTTGGATTTTGTGATCCGAGTCAAGTGTCATAGAGCAAGGAGTAAGATGGGTTAGTTTAGTTTAATGGCTGAGTAATCGGCCCAGGGGGCGCTGCGTTTGAAAACTCGAGATGAAAGCGTAGGATACTGCTTAAATGCGGGAAATTGACACGCGATCGATTTTCAACAGATATTTGGTTCAGAGGGAACTTATTTGGACTACGGTTCTTTCCCTTTTTATTGCCGAATGTAATGTAACTGATACACGCGCGAGGTTGATTTGTTTCGTGCACTGTGGATGGGGAGATCGAGGGTGGAAAAATGAGCTCTGGTAGGTATGGTAACTGTAAACTTATTTGGTGAAATCCATCAGTTTTTTCTGACTTTTCCATGGTTTGATTTGCAGTGAATTGATCATTAAGTCCGTGTTTAGTTCAATTCATAACAACAATTTAACATTGATGTAGAAAACTCTGACTCTGAAGAAAGTTTTTGAAACGACCAATTCAGAGATGTTTTTTTAAAGGGTGAGCTTTTACCTTAAGTTATAATGTACTTACGCCTATTCGTAAAAGATTTAAGATTGCATTTTCTATCGTAGGTACTACTCCGGAGAGTTAATCTTCATATTGATATGAATACAATCGTCATAATTTCAATTATTTGCTTTAGGTATTTATTGGGACAATATTATTTTATTAATATAGACATTGCTCTTTTTAATCTCCCGCCCGAGTAACACAAAACCAACATTTGAACGGCTTCGTTCTTTTATTAAACTCAAAAGAATGGTCTGTCTGTCTGTTGTAGCGAGTGATTAAATCGCGAGTGGTGTCGGGTGGCGCGCTGAGTTGTGAGTGGTGGGGGATGGATGGCGCACTTTTTGTTTTGAGATATAGGTAAGTACTAGAAAATAAGTGAAAAAGAGCTGTTTTGAACATTTGGGATTAGATAAAGAACCTACCTGGTAAGTTATGCGAAAAATTTCAAATTAATAAATAATGCTAAAGATGAAAAATGGAAAACATTATCCTGAAGTTATTCTCGTGTTACTAAAATGCGGATTGCCTGCAGCTATTCTCGCTGGTGTACACATCGATGTCACATTCGCGTGCAAATGCGAATGCGAACACGTGTGTTCGTTCACGTTCGACAGCGAACGGGAAGTAACTAAGTGGTCTTGAGCTATCAGAAAGTTTTTATTTCTAACTAGCTGCCGCCCGCGGCTTTGCACGCGTTGTTTCTATGGAAACGTTAGAATGTGATTTCTATCCCATGGCAACTGATTTATGGGATAAATAGTAGCCTATGTTTGATTCCAGGATTATAATTATCTGTATACAAAATTTCAGCCCGATCCGTTCAGTAGTTTTGGCGCTAAGAGGTCAAACATCCATCCATCCATCCATCCAAACTTTCGCATTTATAATGTTAGTGTGATACCTTGGTGCACGAGCGGTGGTTCTTTTATGCCTGCCTACTAACTCCCATTTATATCAAGCACGCTTAAAATAATAAGAATAAATACAAGAATAAGATCATCTTTATTTGTATCAAAAATAATATACTTAGCAGTTTCAAAAATAATTATTTGCGTCAAACATTATAATTTGTATCCACCTATAAATAATGTCCTTAAGTATGTTTTATTATAATAATATAATCTAGCATGCAATATAATTATTATGATAAAGGTTTAATGAAATCATTTAAGTCATAAATATTCGTCTCATTCAGCCATATCGCCGCGTTAGAGCAAGAACCAACTAAGTCGCCTTTTTACCAAAATGAGTTAAAGACGCAGTTCTACTCAAAATTTAATTCTCTTTCGACTGATGAAATCAACTAAGTGATAGGACGGTTAGTTTAGGAAATATAGAAATTGAAAAGCAACTAACTTGAGGACTTTGAATTGAAAATTGACTTTTAAAAGAGGAAATAGGAAATATCTTGACTTAATCGGCATATTTTAAATTTTTATAGTGGTAAAACATATTTTCTAGAAATAATTTATTTTGACACCGACTAGTTGCCTATTCGAACGTACCATGGTCACGCATTAAAAACTACTAATGTAACTTAATTGGTTTTAGCACAGAGAATTACTGAAAGAACATTAGTTTTTCATAAAGTAAATCACACTAAATCTACTTATTTGGTTTTTGCGTTTGAAAATATTTGCAGCTAGGTTAATAGTCAACTGTTGGTTTAAACTATATATAGATATCACTTTTTATCCGACTATATTTATTTAATTTTCAACAAAAAGTCCGTTAATGTCATGTAAGTAGCTATTAAAGGGTAAAATTTCATAACTTTTCACGTCAGCCGTCAAGAGCAAAAACCAACTAACAGTGCGTAATAGGTTACTAACGCAACCAGATAATGATTTATGTAAAGCATCTACAGTAGCTACAAAAATGGTTATGGAAGCATTTGGTCGGGTTTTTAAAAACACTTCATCAAAAGTGGCAAAAGATGCTGTTGAAAATATATTTTCACGGGCATGGAAAATTATCGAACCGCGAAGTCGTTGGCGTCAGCCTGACCCAAGTTCTTGAAAAGTAAATGTGGCAAAAAAAAGATGCACTGATGGCAAAGGTGCCTTACGAAACAATTATAAAACGCAGAGAAGCAAAGAATCCTAAGCCGATTGATTATACAAAATGTAAATATCAATGCACAGCAAATTTTTCTGAGGAAGATCGAATGCTACTCTGTCGGAGTTATTGGAGCCAAGACTATGCTACTAAGAAAAATATGATACTCAGTTTGGTCTCGGTGGAGCCGATCAAAACTATCAAGGTAAACAGGAAACGTCAATGTCCTAGATCCAACACAAAGAAATACTTTTTTGAATCACAATGCCTAAAAAAGCAAGTTTGTCAAAATTTCTTCTGCAAGACGTTTTGCATATCTGCATGTGTCATCACTGAGGCCTAGGGTGGAACCAAGGGTTCTTTGTTCATAAGAAAGACCAATGTCTTTTATGCACCAAGTATAACAGGTTGTGTAACGAAGGCAAATTGGATTTAGAAGAAGAGTATAAGAAACACAACTCGAAAGGAAGCATGCAACAAAGATAAAAGAAGAAATAAAAAAAGAGCAGAGAGATAAAGAATTCTTTTCAGTGACATTTGATCTCCAGGCTATTCTTCAAATTCCAAGTGATGAAGTAGGTCTTTTGTACTATACACGCAAATTGACAGTGTACAACTTGAGTGCATTTATGAGAACGCACTACCTAATGAAGCTTATTGTTTTGCATGGTCAGAAATAAACGGAAGAAAAGGACGTAAATGCACTCAAGTTGTACACTGTCAAGTGTACAACTTGAGTGCATTTACGAGAACGCACTACCTAATGAAGCTTATTGTTTTGCATGGTCAGAAATAAACGGAAGAAAAGGAAGTTCAGAAATCGGATCGATACTTTCTCATTATCTATCTCAATGTGTCCCGGGGCATGTGAGCGAAGTGGCTTCTTTTCTGATACGTGAGGAGGACGAAATAGGAAACAATATATTGCTTCACTTTTGTTGTGGGCTGTCCATAAAGTTGACCACATAAAGATCATTGACCACATATTTCTAGAGTCTAGACATTCCTACATGGAGTTCTATGCACGGTAGTATAGAGTCAGTCCGAAAACATACGTCGATATTATCGATGGCTGAATGGCTGAACGTTTTTCGGAGAGCTCGTTCTTCTTGAGTATCTAAAACTAAAATGGAAAAGAAGCCTTACAATGTCAAGGAGATGAAGTCTGATGATTTCTTTGACCTAACAGAGTTGGCAGCGAAAATAATTATTTAAAAAATGAAAAATACGGAAGAATGAAAAGTGATGTGGTTGAAAATAAAACGGATGTGATATTTAAAGGGAGAAATTAAAGTAATGTACAACTATGACATCTCCGACAATTTTTATGTCATTGATCTTACACCTAAAGACACCAACATAGTTGAGGCACCCACGGATTCTCCCATACATAATTACGGGACAAGAAAAAGAAGAGGAAAGCTGCTGAAACTGTGATACAGGCCCTTATTATGCAGTCAGCTTAAAAGAAGAGCAGAGCAGAGCAAAGAACTGCTCCCTAGTCAGCTTAAAAGGTTGTACCAGAAACCACTGCCAATATCCGTGGCAAAAAAAAATGAATTAGTCAAACTATGCGAGAAAGGCGTACTTCCCGAAGAATTTCACGCTTGGTTTCAGAATATTCGATCCGATGGTTTTACCGAAGATCGTCTACCAGATACTGACGTTTCTTGTGATGAAGACTAGCGTATTGGTAACAATTTCTGCGCATTTTATTAATTGATTGCTGCGTTTTTAGAAAATAACTTAAAATAATATAAAAAAAATTACTTTAAAAAATTTGTTTTTTATTGTTTTTTTAAACTCATAGTTGTTAAATTTGAAATTTAATGGCTATAAAAAGGATAACTCTTGTTTCCTTACAATAAATATAGTAAAAACTTCTAGTTTTTCAGGGCTAATTCTGACTTAATTTTTTATTAAGTTTGTTTCGAGTGCTGAAACCAACTAACTTTTTGGTTTTTGACGTATTACTAAAAAAGTAGGAGGATTATAAATTTCAGTCTTACAAGTTATGTCTAGTTAGTATAAATCTAACAAACACAGCCCATTAAAAAATACCTCACTGTTATAGTTGTTGAGTTTTGAGTTTTTGGTAGTTGACTGGTGAAACCAACTAAGTCAGGCGTTTGCGTTACAAAAACAGTATTTTCATAGACTATCCTTGCCTTTAATGAAAACCATGATACAAAATATAATAAACATTGAACCACTTCTATGGAAAAACACAAATGAATATAGAATATCTTATGTTTAAATGCAGTTTAAGGGATCCAAACTTTAAAAACGCTTTAACTCTGAAGTACGTTTTGATGAGTTAGTTGGTTCTTGCTCTAACGCGACGATATAATCAATTTAATTTTAAATAAATAATCAATAATTTTGTCGTTTGATATCTTACTTTATATTTTAATATTCATCGTCAAACATGGTGGGTTTTTTGTAGTTGGCTGATTGTGGGGCTTCTTTTAAAACCAGTCTGTTTGGGTCTCCACGTAATCTAGAGTTCTGTCGCATGTTTTTCTTCTTTTCGAGCAATGAGCGCAGTTTGTGATCACAAAGACATCGCTAAACTATCACTAATTAAACCACCATGAAATGGACATTATCTCACCTGATTGTTGAGGAGTATCATCCGACCCCTAATCAGAGTAATCAGAAGCCGTGCACCCTCCGCACGACCCCTTGCCGGAAGGGGTGCAGGCAGATAATGAAATCTAATTAAGTATAGTGTAGTGCAGATGTGTGGAGTGGTTCGTAGTAGGCTGGGTAGCATCGGACGTTGCGAGGCACGAGGAGGGGGGAGGGGGGGACACTGGTGCGGAAGGACTGCTCCGTCGAGATGACATGACAGTACCATGTCAATGTATTTTTCCCTTTACTTGTGCTATATGGCCTCGCTTCTTGCCAAATTTCATAATTCTAGGTCTACGGGAAGTACCCTCTAGGTTTTGTGTGCATGCGATTCCCTTGGAAATTTCAAAATATTCGGACGTAAACGGCTGTAACTTTTGAGTGCGTTGACTTAGAAGTTTCATTTATATTACGGCTCCAAGGGGTTACGAACTTGAGTATTTGACGTTAATTTTTAACTCGATACGTCCACGCGTTCCTGAGAAAAGGAGTTTGACAGACGGACAGACAGACAGACGGACAACAAAGTGATCCTTTATGGGTTCCTTTTTTCCTTTTGAGGTACGGAACCTTAAAAAAGCTGTAGAGTGCGTGCGGTGCTGCTCGCAGATGGGTTTCAACCTTGACACTTTTGATGCGCGTTTGATGTAGCGGGTAATTCACCTATTTTCCCCCATTTCGATTCAATCATATTATAAACTTTATTTCTATATCCGTCTTTGTACCAGCAAGTCCATTGACCAGTTCATTCAAACATACATACATCTCGAACTGTTGTTTATTAACTTTATCCAGTTAATCTCGAGTGTAAAGGGCATCGGTCAAAGCTGAACTAACTGGAACTCCGAGAGGGCGCGGGCTGTTGAGAACTGTTGGCGTATAGCTTTATTTCATGTTGGTTTATGCCTTTATTTCGCTTTTTGTTTTGAGGGGTCATGTTGTGAGATTTATGGGAGCTCGGAGCTGGACGGTGCTGTTATACTATTAAAAGGGTAGAAAGTTTGTACCTAATTAAGGGTTAATTTTGAAATGGTTTTGGTTACTTTGCTTTATGCGAGCACGGATATTGAGATTTAGATCTATACTAGGCTAGTGAGCCCAACTCGATGCAGAATGTTTGCAAACCACGAAACAAATAACTAAAACTTAATAGTATTGGCGGTTTGTTTACAAACATTCGATCGAGATTGGCTGGTTTATACGTTCGGAAGCAAATTAGCTAGGTATCAATCATGGATAAGTAGTAAATATAATTTAATTTTACAGAAATTGTAATTTTCATTACGATTTCACTTAATCAGCTATCTAGAAATGCTTCACTAATTTTCATCAAACACATCTCAATAGGTAACTAATAGGTATTTCGTGACTTCTTCTTGTAAAGTGACCTATCAATCAAAAAAAGTTCATCAAAATCGGTTCACCCATCCTTTTCAGTGCAGTGGTAGTCGCCAAAATCCCAAATGAGATAATTTACCGAGGTTGATGCGAAAATGTAAACATAATTGATTTTCAAATCAAACAGATCACCCTCCATTTGAACTATCAACCAGCTTATTTACAAACTATTAAAACTAATTTTATAACATCCCGAACTAACCCTAACAATAAATTTAATAAAGTACAGTCGGCCGCAGCGAGCGATATTTATTTACATTGACCCGGCACGACGTCGACGCACAATGCAGAGAGAATTAAACACAGGCTCGCGGATAATTTCATTTAGTTCACGGAGTAGACGCAGGGTTGTCACTTTACAAGCAACGGAATAATGAAACATAGAAAAAGAATAAGAAATCTTTATTTGTGGCATTGCAATTTAAACTTAATTTAGTAATTTACCTATAGTACGTGTAGGTACACACTTGATTGTGCCACACTAGATATAGTTAGTATTCAGTTCCTTTTTAATTGTTTTATTTATTGATGGCGCAATGAAGAAATAATCTATATAATCTACATATCTATTTACAAACACCATAAGACTATGTTACATTAAAGATAAGACTTAAATGCACTACAAAATGGCGTCCGACTCAGCATTTGTTGTGACAACTTGCCGGTGGGCACAGTTCTCTCAACGCTGATCTCCCGTCGAAACCAAATTTCGCGTCACGTACACTAACACAAATCTATTTTATTTGGGTTGTAAAGCAATGAATCCAGTAGAGTCCAGCAAATTACAAATTCATAATAGATTTATAATAACATAATAGACCGACGGCTGAGTTGGTGACACACAATGACTCATACAGCACTGTGATGCACAGCACTAAAGTTAGGTGTTACGTAACACTTGTTTTTGAAGTAAAATACGTAAGTATAATAATAATAATAATAATAACCATTTATTGTTCTCTTCACACAATGAGCTCACCTTAAAAACTAGTATAGTTAGTATAACCATAAAGCAACATTGCGTGAGACTGGTGCCTGCGTTAGGTTTGTAAAAAACCTGTGTTACAGGTCACCAGGCTCCCACTCCGCGGCAGAAGTACAGTTAATACATTGTATATTACAGTTAGGTAGACAACATTTAGGCAAGTGTAAAACTTAAAGATAAAGAAAAACATGAATTGATGATTACAGAAGTAAAAAAAGAAAAGGATTAATCAAAGTTATATACCAAGTAAGCTTAAATAAGGTTTTAATTAATTACTACTAAGGCAGCATTTCGTGTAAGTACAGGGCCGTGTGTGTGTGTGTGTGAGTGCGAGTGCGTGTGTGTGTGTGTGAGTGTGTGTTTGGGTAAGGTCTTCTGAGGACACCAGACTCGAGAGAGTCTGGGCAACAAGAGATCCCTATCCGCGTGAAATTGAGAAGATGATAAGCAGACAATTTGGGTAACAAGTTGACAAAGAAATAGATAATAATAGTTTCTAAAGTCATCCACTTTATAAGCCAGGACATAAAAGACTTTCTGTTTGTTCGTAATTAAGGCTTTTTAGATATTTTGTGATCGTATGTTTACAACTATATTTGTACAGGGGATAGATATTGAGAGATTTATTCAATTTATTATAGAGAAAGTTCCCTTGGAAGCAGAAGAAATTGTTAGAACGACGAGAGTTAAAAGTTTCAACCTGGCACACCTTGCCCTTTCTGCGCTTACCTTTATTCAGTTCAGCGTCAAATTGTAATTTTGAGTGTTTCAATAGAACAGTATGCAACACGAAACGTTGTCTCACCGTTAGTACATCCCAGTGCCTAAATAACTCTACTGTAGGATGACGAAACGGGAGTCCCGCCCCAACTTTCAATATCGCACGCTGAGCTCGCTCAACCTCGATCAAATGGGTTTTGGCTGCACCACCAAAAGAGGTTATGCAATAGTCTATAATTGACTGTCCTAATGACGAGTAGACCATCTTTATGACATTTCGGTCAGCAACGTGCTTAAGAGTTTTAAAAATATATATCAGCTTACGGAGCCTTCCGGTGAGTACATTTATATGTGGTCTGAAACTAAGGGTTTGATCAATTACAACACCTAAATATTTGATACTCTCCGCTCTTAGGAGAGAAGGACATGCACAGTTAGAGCTAGAGCCAGGACACGTATGCGCAACCAATTTGAGGTTAGGTGAAGGGAGAAGGTTAACCCTATGAGCAAATGCTACGTATTTGGTTTTTGTGATGTTGAGCGTAAGAATGTTATTATGCAGCCAAGTGCTAACTTTATTAAATCCTTGCTGCGCAAATATGAAAACCTCCTCCCAGGTATTAGCGCTGAAAAACAAGGCTGTATCATCTGCGAAACTTAGGATTTTGCCACGAGGCAACTGTTGCTGGCACAAATCGTTGATGTATGCCAGGAACAGAGACGGACCTAGGATACTCCCTTGGGGTACTCCACAATTAACAGTTAGTATGTCGCTTAACCTCCCGTCTATTTTGACTTGTTGCTTCCGACCTTCCAGGTAATTTCGAAACAGGTTAAGCGGAAGACCTCTGACACCAAGATTTTCCAATTTATAGAGGAGATGAGATATTGATACTGTGTCAAAGGCCTTAGCCAAATCGAGAAATATAACCAGACACTTTCTCTTCCCGTCCAGGTCTCTAATGATAGAGTCAACAAGCTCATGTACCGCGTCATTGGTCGATTTGCCATGTCGGAACCCATATTGAGCAGCCGAAATAAGGTTGTTAGACTCTAAGTAATTAACCAAGCGCTTGTTCATAATGCGTTCCAATATTTTTGACAAGGTAGGCAGGATTGAAATTGGCCTATAGTTAGTAGTACTATTTGTGTCTCCGCCTTTGTGCACGGGTTTTATAACGGCTAGCTTAAAAGCTTGAGGGAACACTCCAGTTGCTATAGAGAGGTTACATACATAAGTAATCGGCTTAAAAAGAATATGTACATATCTCTTGAGAAATTTACTAGAAATCTGGTCAGATCCTACAGCGCAGTTTTCTCTTAAACCATTAATAAGCTTTGTGACTTCTTCCTCGTCTGTCGGGAGTAGTACAAAGGACTTCAGAGTATGAGTAGAGTCCAACGCGATGGGCGTAAGTAATTGGTTCTGTGAGATGATTTTTTCTGCAAGATTATTTCCTATGTCTGCGAAGAAGCGATTTACTTCATTGATGCTGTTGGGTCTATCCGCCAATAGGAGATTAGTGGAGTGGTCTTTTTCCTTATTTGTGCCACAGATTTTTTTAATAACGTCCCAGAGCTGTTTCTTGTTATCCATAGCATTAACTACTTCCTGCCGCTCGTAATTTCGCTTAGCCTTCTTGATAATTGAATTGCAATAATTTCTGTATCGTTTATAAATTACCCTATCAATCTCACTACCAGGATTCTTTTTACATTTTACGTACAGTTTATCGCGGTTCCTCATGCATTTTAATAGTCCTTTAGTGATCCAGGGTCTATAAGTTCTATTCCTGTTAGGAATTTTACGTAGCTGGGAGTATCCAGGGTATTCCAATAAAGTTCACGACACGAAAATTACGCGGCCGATGTATAGGTCGGAGCTCGGCGCGTAGTCATAAAAACACAAAACTTAAATATATGTAGAACAAGTCACAAACCTGCAATTAAAAATAATCGGATTGGTAAATTGTAAGAGAAACTAAAACACCATAAACAAAAACGTTCCCAAAAGTCTGCTAGTGGCAACCCTACTAACAAGCCGAATGATTGCATTGCAATAGAACACTAATTCCTCAATCGAGTGCACGCTCACCCCTGACCTTTCAATTAAACCTCGACTCTATCCCCTTCAGTTACAACTCAAACTTCCACTAACCACCCCCACAATACAATCCGCCAACAATCGGTCCATTGTTACCACCCGCCGTTACGTTCGAAACTTTTAACCATTCGAAACTAAATCATAAATTGGAACCTTTAAAGTTTGTATTTGTGGCAGCCCTGGATTTGAAACCACCTAAACACCGTAACCCCTCATTTAAATTTATACTCTATTGGCGTATATCTTTTAGGTTGAAATTGGTGTGTATAGTAATTAGTAGTAAATAATAGGTGTCGCGAACAATTGGCCGCGCGCAGGGTTCCGCATTGTAGCAGCGAACGGTAGTCACTCGAGAAGGGGTAGGGACGGGGGTGGTTTTAATAATTTTTAAAGTCATTTAGATTGGAATGTGTTAATTGAATTGGTTAAGCTTAGGTAGGTAAGTATTATGTTTTTGACGTGACAACGTCTTATAATTCGATAGAGCCGGCTGCACGCACGAAAAAACATGACGTCATGCGGCGTTACCTCATGCGGCGTTACCTCGCTCTGAGACGTTGTCACGTTCAACTATCGTCAGTAAACCGACTTTACAGACAACCAATTTTTTTGGTTATTTTCAGTTACAACTTTTTAACTAAGTACCTACCTATAAATTTTAATACTTAAAAGATTTAAAATTGAATATTTGAATTAAATAAATTAAATACTTGACATCGCAGAGTTTCTTTATGATGCGGTTCGTTTAATCACAAATTGTCGCTGGTCAAACCACGACAGTATCACAACACTATAGTCGCTGCTCTGCTCGTTGCTGCATTTTGATTACCTATGAATAAAATAATTTGACTGTAATGAAAATACTTCAAACAGACTTCAAAGTTAGTTTTAAGCTGTTTATTTAAGTTTTACGGAATAAACACTAATTGCTCGGGTAAGTATAAAAAATGTATGGGACCACTTTGGGATCTTTTTTTTACAATAACGAAAATATTTTTTAAAATCGATTTAAAATTGCCGGAGAAATCGATATTCACATAAAAAACATACGTACAGCCGAACATAGACCTTACCTTTTCTTAGTCGATTAAAAAATTAACCAATGAGCGGCGAAAATAGTATACTTAAGTGAAACACTCACGAATACAGCAGAATTGACCCGCTGGTGTTAAATGACAATGTGGTCGACGATGAACCACGAATGCCTAGAAGACACCAATACACTCTGGAAGATCTAGTCTATCTAAACTAAAACTAGGTTACATCCAGTTTAACACACAAAGAGCCACTAGGGTAATTATGACCCAGCGACAATACAATACCTACAGGAGTTGTATTGTATTGTAGGAAGTAGTACAGTCGCGCACAGAAGCTGTAAATCTCGCGAACAATGCGTCGCTATTGTCGAGGATTTATGCGACGCGGTACATGCGACACTATGAAATTATAAAACGGAGTTCATTTATGGAAAATTGACAGAAAACTGGGAAAGTTTGGTAAGTTTTAACACTAATATTAAAAATACGACACTTTGACAAGTTTTTAGAAGTTTGCGCGAAGACAACACGGAGATACGCATAAAAATTTGCAAACCTGGATGTAAATTAAGATCTGATTATTTCATGTAGGTAAGTTTTTATCTCCACCTTTAAATTGCGTCTTCGTTGCGACTTGCTTACTAAAATACAATAGTCTTATAAATAACAATAACGTGACTCCTGATTAAAATTCTAGCTAAATAATTTGATTATACTGAAAAAACTAAAGACCGACTTTGAATCCCCTAATTTAATTTTACACTGTTTTTAGTTCTGTGGTCAAATATAATCCCTCGAGAATAAAAATTTTATGAGACCACCAAATTATCATTTTCTATACAAACACCAAAGCATATTTAAAATCGGTTCATAATTAAATTGATGGAGAAATCGACGAACAAACATAAAAAAACATACCTACATACAGTCGCCTCCTTTTTTCGAAGTTGGGTAGAAACCGGACTGCTAGTAGGCATATACAAACGAATTAAAATACAATACTTTGGGCCTCTCGTGCCTAATAACCTACACGTCAAGCTTTTTAGACACTTTTTTTGCGTCGAAAGCAATAAATAAAAAAAAATCTAGAATCGTCTATGCCAGAACAATAGTAATAAAGTAATGACAACCACACTACCGTCCTAACTTCCAGTACACAGTACATTGCGGGTTTAGTCCGCGCACGCGGTCAGTGTTATAAACAGAGCCGTAAATCATCGCGGGACAATGCAGTGTCCACTGCATCCAGAACTGCGAATGTAAATGCTTATTGATCGCTCCTATTGTTCTGTGAAATGCAATTGAGTTCGTATTCCTAAGCTGTAATCTATTGCTCGAGCCAACTGTTTAAAACTGAGAAATTAAAAAACAATCAATTGTTCCAATTGTAAATACTAGTTCTAATTTATTTTGATTATTTGATTGTAATTTTCTTTGTGAATAAAGAAGTAAAATAAAACTAGTGTTAAAAAAAATATTCATTGGTCGGCGCGGCATAGGCCATAAAAATCGACTCATTTTTTATCAGTAATCTAGTGACCACTACAACTTTATGACTAGGATGATGCTGTGTTAAATATACAAGTCGGTTTCATTTTTAAAAATAAAATAAAGTACCTACTTGATTTCATCTTACATGGCGTGGCATCCCGGGATATGAAACTAAACTAGCGCTGTAGGTATATTTGAATAAGATTTAAAAAATATTGTAAATAATATCAACACAAATAAAACCCTCATTGGATAACAATAGCCAGATTCAAAATAAACCGTATTTACGAAACTAAATTTAAATAAACCTATCGCATCGTTTACAAGCAGATGTCTTTATTATTTATTAATTCAACTCTTTTCAATGCGTCCCTTTCATCGCAAACAAAACCCTCTTACGTCTCGCTCGCACATAATGATATTCAAAAATGGCCAGTATTATTTTAAATTGTAAAAGAAAAGTGTTTGCTCGAAAAAGGTTTTTTTTTCTGAATGGCGAGGGCGTGTTCTTTGAATAAGGAACACATTTTTCTTTCTTTGTGGTTTTTACGAATACATTGATGTTTTTTTCATTCAATTGGTTCACTTTAGTCGATGTCTATTCAGCTTTTTTATCGAGCATTCGAGTTTCGATTACATTTTAATGGTTTTGTTCCATTTTGGTTATTGAAGGACGTTCTTTTAGATTTTTATTTAAACGATCTCTGGCTCCTTGAATTACTTCTTGTGTTTTTCTTATTCTATAAGTACTTACCTGTTTTTGGTTTAGTTATGACTTTTAAATCATCTTACCTACCTTGTTCTATGTTTTTTCTAAGCAATATTTGCGGCCAAACGAAGGTCTATCGGCTGTAAATATATCCTAGTAAATGTATCCTACATTTTCTGGCCCTGTTCCCATTTATGCTTAGACAGGTAGGCCCTATAGGTTTTTTACATACCTATACAATTCTATCACCCCTCATCTTAACATTCACTACTTTCTAAAGATAAAAAAAACATTAATAAAAGCAAAAAATTCTAAGGAGGTCTTATTTCTAAGTACCTACTGGATATTTAGTTTATACTCTGTTTTTTTCAATAGATTTCTACAGTAATTCATAAGTATTCTCTGACGATCTCTTTCTCATGTCCTCTTTAGAAATAACGACTTTTTTGAATTTACGTTTATAAAAACCATTCCATAAAAAGCTCTAACTGTGCTCTAATGAGGTTCGAATGTTTTCCCCGACATTATAATATTGACTACTTAGTTGTAGTGTCGTTAGCTTGGCAGCCGTCCATATTCCAGATCGAACAGTAATCGAACTCGCGCCTCGCGTCTGCTCTCGACTCCCCCTCTCCTTCAGGAGCTGGCACACTTTGTAGGGGTGACACTTTCATTTGCGCTTTAATAAGAATAACAATAAACATGATTTTTGTTTTATTATTTTAAGTAACTGAACTACCACTTGCTTTATGAAATTTAAAGTAATAAGAAGTACCTACCTATCATATTAAACTAAAAGCAAAACAAGTTTGCTAAAGGATTTGTTTGATTGTTTTTTTTTGGCTCATTTCTCACGAGTCCTGGTATCAAGACTAGCAATATCAAAAAAGTTCTGTTACTTAACAATGTTTTTAAGCGCCTACTTTCCTTTTGTAAGGTGAATGGGGATGCCTTTGCTCAAACTTTCACTTTGTCTCTGTTTTGCGTCATATTTTTTGAAACTACATATGTTGCTATTTTTTTTCGATAATTGACATAAAAATTCTCGACAAACTTGACACACAACAGCAAACAGATGTGGCGCCAGCCCTAAAGTCCCCACCCCGCGGCCGTTTAAAAAACAATAACTTCGCCATTAAATTCGCACACGCGACTGCCGTCGACTAATTGCGCGAACACAATGAATTGTTCTCGCGACTGTACCGTGCTTATGCGATACCGTTATTATATTTATGCGATTTTCTTAATGTTTGTATTTGAATCAATTTTCAATTCAATAAATTTTTATTGAAAATAAAAATACATAGTTTGTCTTAAGCCGTCCTCTCTTGCAAAATCTTTTTAATTTTTTAATATTAATGTTTTATAAGTAGTCCTTTTAATTAATTAATCATAATTTTGTATAACCATATCTTTTAATTATTGTAAGTGTTGATACCGTATTAATTAAAGTAAAACTAAAAATAAATAATAGGTGACTTAACTGTTTTTGTTCCAAGTCAAATTGCGCCAGGTTTGAATCGAATTAAATTTAAAAATCATCGAAAACTATTAAACTAATAAAGGTGGTATCTATTTATTTTATACCTTTAAGGTTTGCACACTTTCGATTTATTTACCTTGCAATTAAATCACTAACACTAATTGATTTAACTTCGCTAGTTACGTGAACCCTACAACAAAATTATATAAAATATTTACTGCCTGAATGGTAAATAACGAACACCCTGTATACGCCTCTACAACACGGCAACCATTACAAAGGTACAACAAACACATTCAAGTTCTAAAATAAAACAACAACACTCGCCTCAAAGGCCCCTTGCGCTTTTTGTCTGCACTTCTGTACCCGACTGTACGCTAGCTGTTTATTTTGAGGTTGGTCTTTGACAACTGTGTCCTTTGTGATTTCAAGATGTCGTTAAAATAAAAGACTGTAGGAACTTAATACGTAGCTGTACATTTATTATGAAATACTTGCTGGTGTGATTTATTTTATTTGAATTTATCCAAATCAAAATATCAATCGCAACCAAAAGAATAGGTATTTTGTTTGTTTTCGCAATCTTTATCAGAAAATAACTGATAATGCAATAACAATATTTTTATATAACTTATTTCTATCTTCTATTTATTTGTCACGTTGAAACTGATGTTCTAAAAAGTTTTTTATAATTCAAGGTCTTAATTCTTTTCCACATTTCTCAAAATAGTCTCAAATTCAAAAACTAACCTATTTCATTTTGTCCACAGCTCAGAAACGTGCGCGCATCACTGAAGTGAGCTCCAGCCCGACCGAGACCCCGCCCGAAACCAAAACCTCGACCCCCACCCCTCCCCTAACCACTCCTCCCCCCCGCTCCCCCTCTGACCACGACCTTAATGTGGAAGAAGAATTAGAGGACTCTGAACCTTCGCTTACACCTGAGAATCTCTCCATGAAGGAAGGGGATAACATCCCGGTCAAGAAAGAGACGGAAGACAAGTGGAACGACGATTATAAATACAAAATGTTCAGGAGAAAGGAGGATGAAGAATCGTCTTACCAAAAGTCTCCTGTCGATGTGCTTATCAAGGTCTTTCCTAGACGGAGTCGACAAGAAATTGAGGGGATTTTATTGCGTTGCAAGGGAGATGTGGTCGCTGCTATGGATATGATGATCAACGGTTCCGAAAGTTCCGCTCCCCCCTATAATTTGACCCAAGAATCCCCCCCTTATATGCAGAGCTACCAATCCAAATCTGCCTTTTCTCCTCTATCCAACCAAAGTTTCAAATTCTCCCCTTCTAGAAGGTTCCTTACACCTCCATATTCCGGTACGGGGTACCTGCCTACAGTGATAAGACCGCCCCCGGAGTATCTGTCTTCCTTCATGCCGCCGTCAGAGCTTATGTACGGAAGGCAGCTGCAAGTCCCGTCGCCTGGTACCTCGCCAACTTCAGACAATACCAATAATGAAGGGTTTTCTGACTAATATTGGAATTGGACTTATTGGTCCAACCAAGTGATTTGAGAATCTGTAATTCTAGGTAAATACTTACCTTATTCGTGTAAAAGTATAGCGTAGTTAATGTATTTTAGATAACACTTTAAGTTCGACTTTTTGTTAAACGTTCTTTTTTGGCAACTGATGCAATAATGGCAAAAATGGTTGCCATAAAGAACTTTGTTCAGTAGACTAAAAAAATCCATACAACATTTGATTTGAAAACTTCAAATCAAAAATGCGATGGGAAAATAATATGAATTTAAAACTATAAGAAATCCGATTCCTTAATACTCATTCTTATGCTGAAAAGAAAATAATGCGCTGTACGAAAAGTTATAGGTACTAGCAAAATGAGAGTAGATAATGTGGGTAAACTTTTATGACCATACGTTTCTTATGTGTGTTGCTTGCAACTTTAATACTTAATTTAAAAAAAAACATTCGATGTTCTATGATGATAAAAACTCATAGTGACAGTGATTAGTATAAAATATTATAATTTAAGGGAAATTACCTGTAAATACGTGAACTCCAATGTTATACCTGCATGTATACGTACTTAACTAATTAAAATTTACATTAAATCTTTAAATAAATATAAAAATGCGTAGAACGCTTTTTCATTGTAAATACGTAGTCGTTTTAATCTTTTGTAACAGTAAGGTAGACCTGATAACTATTAGATTTACCTATTTTAGTGTAAAATATTTGAAAAATTATGATAATTAGAAATATCTACTTTAATAAGATAGATATTAGTTTCTTCTTAAATAATTTTAATGTATCAAACTATTAAATACTCGATACTTTTAATAAATTAGTGTTCAATAGAAATAGAAGTTCGGTTTATATCTACTTATTTAAAATTACAGAAATAATTATTTGTACATATTTTCTCCAAATTAATATCGTAACCACCTAGAAATTATAAAAGCTGTAAAATATTATTACAAATAATAAATATTCGTGTTCAAAAATACTAAAATGTCTTTCCTTTCACTTCATTATACTACATAATTTCTTAATATTTTCTTAATACAACATAATTCTTCATAATTTCGGCCAGGTATTCCTGCAGCAATAGGCGTGAGCGCCCATGGGCGCCGCCAGGATTACTTTCAGGGAGGTGCATCTGCATCTACACATTATACTATTGACTAATATAAAATATAGAATTATACATGTATATTATGTAGATAAATGTAATGTCAAATTCAAATCGCCCGAGTATATGATCGAATATATTTCGCTCATCGAAAGCATACTTAATCTCTGTAGTCGTCGATGGTCGGCGTTATTGGTCGGGGAATCCCCGCTATTCCAGCAACTACAAGTAGCACGGAACGTGAATTTAGCACATTACGATGTGACAACTGTGACAAGTGACAAGGCCTAGAATCGACGCGAGGCTGAGCGGCCTGTACATGCTCAGTGTTCACAGGACAAGTGACAAGGCCTAGAATCGACGCGAGGCTGAGCGGCCTGTACATGCTCAGTGTTCACAGGACAAGTGACAAGGCCTAGAATCGACGCGAGGCTGAGCGGCCTGTACATGCTCAGTGTTCACAGGACAAGTGACAAGGCCTAGAATCGACGCGAGGCTGAGCGGCCTGTACATGCTCAGTGTTCACAGGACAAGTGACAAGGCCTAGAATCGACGCGAGGCTGAGCGGCCTGTACATGCTCAGTGTTCACAGGACAAGTGACAAGGCCTAGAATCGACGCGAGGCTGAGCGGCCTGTACATGCTCAGTGTTCACAGGAAAAGAGGACACTGAATTTATTGACAAGGTTATAGAGTAAAAACTCGCTGCAGTCTTCTTCTTCTAAGGACAAGGTGATGAACAAATTTGGACAGCAACCAAGACCCCTTCAGTTTTTATTCAAACAGTAACTAAATAAAATACTTTTACGCGTTTCTGAGAAAAGGGGTTGGACAGACGGACGGACAGACAGACAGACAACAACAGGGTTCCTTTTTTTCCTTTTGAGGTACGGAACCTAAAAAATGATTTTTTTCTATGTATTTTCTTTCCTGACAAGTATATTAAGTACAAGTATATTATATAAGTGCAAGCCTTGCACCCTGCTGCTGGCGCCCGTTATATAAACAGTGATTAAGAAAATCATTTTATCATACCTTGGGGCTAGATAATGCTGTGTAAATTGTCCCGCATTATTTATTTATTTTATCAAGTCAAACTCTGTCAAATTTATTTAGAAATATTTAGTGCCTTTAGTTTAGTACAAAGAAAAGTAAAATATCAGTAGTTCGCTTAGTCATAATATTGAAAATAAATTACAAAAACTTTGGGATGTTTTTTCTATCGAGTGAAGTTCATTAGATCTTGCAACTGAATGCGACTTTGACTAGACTAGATCCTTACGTAATATATCTTTTAATCAGTATTTTAAACACTATTTTCTAAGTCTCAGATGATTTTAAAAATCACAAAAGTGCGGCCTCTGCTGGACTCCCAAGCCTTAATGGCGCCGTTACGACTGCGACCCAGTAGCACAGGTCCACCTGCGACGCAGGCGGTTGCGGGTTCGATTCCCGGCTCAGGCCAAGTTTTGCACGATCTGCAAATATTTAAAAAAATAAAAAAATAAATAAATAATGCTGGACAATCCACACAGCATCATCTAGCCCCAAGCTAAGCAGAGCTTGTGTTATGGGTACTAGATGACTGATATACATAATATAATACATTTCATAGATAGATATTTTTATTATACATAGAAACGACCAGAACACCCAGAACAAATATTTGTAGATCGTACATACATTTGTCCCAAGGCGGGAATCGAACCCGCAACCTCATTTGTTTCAGATAGGTGTTTTCTATGTAGATTGTTGGTATAATATAAAATCTATCTATGTAGATATGCAACGTAGTAGGTATGCAGAACGCAAGCTTTACTTACCGTGGGCTAGCTAGATGATGCTGTGAGGATGGTCCAGCATTATTATTATCATCGAAAACCATAAAACCTGTCAGAAGGTGACGTCCCAATGATTTCCTAATCTATGAAACACAACCAAACCAACCACCAACAATCGACTCAATCAACCGAAGGCCCATCTAAGCGTCCTATAGACGTCACTTACGTTCGCCCTTTGTGACGTCAGGCAGACGTCACGTCTGTACGACGCAAGTGTCCCGCATGCGACGGTGAGTGGACGTGCTGGACACAGAGCTCGGCGGAGAGGGGTGAGCTCAGACAGATCGGATGAGACGGACTCAGTGACACGAAATTAACGAATTAATTAAATTACCTATCACTAAGACCTGATTGTATGAATACAATAGATAAAGTACTGAAATACTTACTGGAATTTTGCAAACGATCATGCCTCTCCCAAACGAGCTGGCTTGGCCATAATCCCCTCGCTTCGTACTGGTGCTTGCAGTGGAGGTGTTAAACTACACAGAAGAAGATGCTGCCCTTCCTCTGGCAGGTTCCCTTCGTCGCCTCTTACGACATCCGCTGGCTGAGTTGGAGCGGTCGGCTGTTGCCGGCCTACCGGCGAACCTTACTGCAATAAGGCTTACTATACAATATCAGATTATCTCTAGAGCATAAAAAAGCTTGGGACGGGTTGCTCCAACTTGAAAAATAACAACTAACAGGGTAAAGGTTTCTTCGTCGGAAGGACAAATGGAGTATCTATGACTTAACTACAAAAGACCGCAGGGTTCCTGAGATCTCGACCAAATGATCTGCAAACTGATATTTTTTATCGTAATTCTTATCACTTTGGAACCAAAGAAAAATATTGAATTTAATGTACTTAATCGAGTTAATTTACCACGGGGATAATATCTAGGCTTAGTTTGACAACCAAACCCGTAAGCATGGCCCCACCAGAACCTAGATGTTAGTTTGAAAATGACTTCAAAGAGAAAAGCAAAAGGCATGCTCTTCTATCCGCACCAACCCGTCAATGGGCGAGCTGTCAGACGCTGCATTGAATAGTGCAGGAGTCAGACAGACAGGCTATTGTAGTGCAAGAGCCAACGGTCAGACAAAGCCTTATCGTGTGTCCATCCGTCCAGTGGAGCCGATCGCATGATCTAGTCTCGTGGATAGGGTACCTAATTGAGTTTAAACTATGCGAGATAGTGGCAGTGAGGTGTATAAGTAAATGATAGTTAGTCGTAACTTATCTATTAGTGCATCAGGCCATGGTGCACTTTGGCTCAGCGACCCAAAGTGCTTTTTGGCCTTGTGACTTCTCCAGGCATCTCGGCTATGAGCGGTCTCTTGCTTGTAGCATCGAGTTCGCACAGATTTGCTGCCACTGCGTCCAGCAATCCAGCCCGATAATGATGATTTAATGATTTGCCTGATAATTGAAACACGCGGTACCTATAATATAGTCACTGTAAATCACAAAACCTTAACCCCAAACAAAAACAAACATTTCCCACGTAATTTATTTCGAATCCTCAAACCCTAATCTCCGTACAATACTTTAAACTCTTTTACAACGTCGGCCATCTTGGACAGGTCACGTGGCGCCTAATCTGATGGTTTGAATTTGAATTTAGAACCCGGCTCTTATTCACACACTAGGTAACATGTCGTCCGTGTTTGGACTGTCAAAATATAGAGAGAGCATTTTAGGTTGCGAAGTGCGGTATGGTTTTGCGCGTTATTTCTAAAACTTCTATGCAACGTAGTAAATAATTTAACTCACTAGTAACGTTTCGTGTTACGTTTTTATTGTCAAAATGATAGATTTTAAATACGAAATACATACCTACTTAGTATATTTTAGCTTGCAAAACTCGTTTCACAAATTTATGAAAGCTATGATTTCAACTGTGTAAATGATGGACCAAACCAAAAGCAAAAAAGAGGGTGCATTTTAGCTTGAAAGCGCGTTAGGACATTCCACGTTATTGATAAGGAATCATGACGAATACAGCTTCATTGTTGTAGATCATGGAGTAAAGAGTTTTGTTGACGTTCCGTTTCTAATTTACTGTGACGGTTGATTATTGGTCAGATTATTTCGCGGCGCGTGTTGCAAATCAGTTGAAAGAAACGGGTCTAAATAGCAATTAAATTAAAATGTTTATTTCTATTGTAAGTGTAAAATGAAGTGGCTGTCAACAACAGGCATTGGTTTGTATGAAATAGAGGAAGGCACCAAATTCTATACAAATAACTTTTATGTCGACTTTTATTGACGACCTCTGTGGTGCAGCGGGCGAAGGTCTGCCTGCGACGCAGGAGATTGCGGGTTTGATTCCCGCCTCGGGACAAATGTTTGTACGATCTGCAGACATTTGTCCAGGGCGTTCTGGATGTTTTCTATGTATAATAAAAATATCTATCTATGTAGTGTATTGTAATAAGTATATCAGTTATCTAGTACCCATAACACAAGCTCTGCTTAGCTTGGGGCTAGATAATGCTGTGTGAATTGTCCAACATTATTTATTTATTATTTATTTATGTAGGTAGATTGACTGAGTAGGTAATTCACAAAGGAATTTGATCAAAACTTCTTTCAAAAATGAAAACTGTACATTTAAAAGATCATATAATTTCTTACTTTTATGAATTCCTTTATTTACAAAGAAAATTACAACAAATTAATAGAATAGTAATTAAATTACCAATATTTACAGTTGAAACAATTGAGCTAACTGCAGACTGCAAAAATCTACAGGTAGCTCAACTGATCCATATCAATACCAGTCGTCGCGTCCCCGCTACGCTGGCTGCATTGCCCGCTGTATGGCAATGCTGATGCGCTGCGCCATATACTCACCAGGTACTCAACAAGTAACGGTACCTAACTTTGATCATTTATCCTTTAACAGTAATTAAAAAAATATTGGTTAAGTTTCGTAGAGCTTGCTACGAAATGCTACGCCGTAGCAAGTGGAGCGTTTATGTCTTTTGTTTCAATAATATTTTAGTGACGTTAATACGCAGGTAAATGTGTAACTACAGAAGTATGTATAGGTATTTTAGTGCTAGCAAGAATTTATATAAGTATGTAGGTAAGATTGTTTTACGAAACTTACAATGATTTTGAATATTCAGGTAGGTGTCAAACACGACATTTTTATTAAAGTACAAATTACTTAGGTTATTTAAAACTACAAAATTGATCAAACTGAAATTTAGTTTCAACTAGCAGCTGTCTGCGGCTTCGCACGTGCTTCTTAAGTAGCCTATGTCTGTCCTCGGAGTAACACAGTTCAGCCGTTTAGGCGTGAACCGGTAACAGTCAAACAGACAGAGTTTCTTTCGAATTTCTTAAATTAGTATGGATGGATCTAGTAGTCTTAGATTTGGATTAACATACTTAAACTGACAAAAAATAGTTTTAGTTACAAATCTATCTAAAACTAAAACATGATTCTCTTTTCAGTGAAATCCAGACACCTGCAAAATAATTATTGGCGACCTTCTTAACCCCGCGATCCCCTTTAATAGGAAGGTAGAGCGAGGAGGTATGCACAGTTAGTAAGTATTATAGGCAGGAGGCAGGCCAGGTACAGTCAGCGACAGATGCGCGCCGCGCGCCGCGCGCCGTGGCCGCGAACAAAGGGCGAGTGTACGTAATTGTACAAGTTGGAGAGTAACTCACCTCGGACGGGTTCGGACGGGGCTGTGCGAGAGTGAGGCAGGAACAATACATTTGTAAGTATTATTTCTAGGTTTTTATGGACCTCCATAAAAAACCGGAAGGAATGGAAGGGGATCGCATTAACCTTAATGCGATCCCCTTCCATTTTTCGGATTTGTGCTGTTGAAAATTAACCTATAAGTAGGTACTATTGCTTACGAGTGTTTGTCATAAACTAGATGACCAGCATAGTAATAAGAACCTAAGTAACAATGATGAAATCAGTAAAGTAAGTAAAAGTAAAAAGTATCTATTCTGTGTCACAAAAATTACAAGTAAAGTTGGTACAAATAAATAAAAGTTACAAACATGACATCAAAAAAGGTCGTCGTTCAGCATGATGCACAGTAACCAAAGACGTGACAGGAAATGTCTTTGACAGTAACGATGGCAATACTGTAGGCTGGTTGCATGCGACACCTAGAGGGCGCAGCAGCAGCAGCTGTGATACGCGTGTAAAACAATAAACAATGACAAAGAAGGTATACAAAAATTAAAATATTTACAAGACGAAAAGAGTAAAGGAAAATTATAATTAACCTAACCTAACCAAATAGGTACAAAAAGTTAAAACAACATTTTATGAAAAGAATATGACAACATTATAAGGTTCCGCATCTGTCGTAGACGATATTTACAGTTGAAGGTCATAAGCATAAAATATGGTACCAATGTACAATGTGATATTTGAGAAGTTAAATCAGCACAGTAGAGCACAAAAAGAATTGGACTAAAATGGAGCCCTGTGGGACTTCATGCGTCACTGTCAAAGGCCTAGAGAAAGTACTTGAACCGTCAATGTTTTTAAGTTCGACAAATTGTGAGCGCCCAGAAAGGTAGGTGGCAAACCATCTAGTAACTGTGGGATCTCATCCGTAGTATGTTAGTTTGGAAAGAAGACGAGTAATATTTATGGTTTCAAATGCTCGAGAATAATCGAGAAGAGATAAAACTGTTCCCTCACCTCCGTCCTGAGCAGTGAGCACATCATCCGCGACGTCGGTAGCTGTGCTATGACCCTTCCTAATAAGATTGTTTCTTAGGTATGATGGAAATGACTTCCAAGAAAACGGTGAGCTGATAAAAGTAAGTGAGATCAGAAGAAAAAGTACACTTGTTTTTTGTTGCTAATTTCACAAAGATCTGTTAACGTTATTGAGAAACACGCCACCTAGTTGAACGTTCATTACTCTGACTGTAAGTCATCGTAGATTATAAAATTAAGTACGATCAGATATTTGAAATTAAGATTTAATGAAATGAATACCTACCTTCTGTACACCACCATCCGCGACCCGCCATAATTCAATACTTTCTTCGCAGCTTCCACTATTACAATCGCCGCGGGAACGAGACACCAACAAAGCTGATGCACGTGCTAGAGCGAGACAACAACGCTTTTGTACCAAGTTTCAGTCGAAAGAGGAATCCGAATTGTTAGATGTGAAAGTTCCAATTTCAAATATTGAAAGTTCTAATTTCAAGTTATCGGAAATAACATAAAGTCTGGTGGCGAGGGAGGGGAATTGAATATTTGGAATATTTGAATAGAATATTTGGAATTAAGGACTTTACCCTAATGTTTAAACTTAAGCTGTGAGACATTTGAAGTAGAAAGTTTTATTGACTGGTTAATTCCCTCGGCTTTGCGCACTTTGTCTCCGCATACAACGTAAGTAGGAAAAAATAATTTATAGAATACTTAAGTTGGTTACTTACCTATATAATTTTAATCGGACTTTTTGTTCCAAACATTTTAAATATGATATTGTTAAATTTGTCTCACAAATTCTACAACACAATGCTTAGTGCAACATAAATCTCATATTTTTGGTCATGCTGCTTAAAATATAAATTCTATTCATAAGTCAGCACAAAAGGCAACTCATCTGTAAATGCAAGTAGAGTCGAGGGCTGAACCTAGTTTAGAATAAAATATTGTAAATTTTAAAAGCATCCAATCACAGCTCAGTGTCCACTCCAGGCGCGAAAAAACATCAAAACAATATTAAAACAAATGCAAGTGGCTAGAGGGGTGGTGGCAAGGGGAGGGGGAGGGGTCAATAATAAAAATAATTACCGCGAGTGTGGCGGTGACAGCGGCGCGGGGGAGGGGTGTGGAGAGGGCTTTATTTTATTGTTATTTTGTAAACACCTACAAAGCTCTATTAAGTTTTATCTGTATTGTTTCAGACACTTTATTATCACTTACGTAATAAGAAAATAAAACTACCAAGTTTGATAAATTTAAATGTAATTTTATGAGTCATGGACTTGAATAACACAATTTTTATTTATTTATTTATTATAATAAAACATGGATAAATAACATGTCCGTACGATTTGTGAAACATTGCTTGATTCTAAGCTCAAAATTTCATTTTGATGGGTAAGAAAATGATTTAGTTTTAAGTCACAGTCATCTGTCATAGTCATCATAATAATTTCTGTGGAAAAAATCTACATTTGTTCGTGTACGAGCTACTGAAAGGGCAAACACTTAATAGAAACTTTTAAAAAATATAAATTCTGGGAACGGAATAGCAGATGTTAAGCGCATACAGCACCTGGTAAACCAAAGAAAATCTCAGCCTCACAAAAATAATCTCTAAAAAGCCGTCTCCACCCTCACCCGTACAAGTACATACAAACGGCGCGAGGTCGCACAAGTATTGCGAATTAATCGAAACACAACTACCTCCCTGCCCCCTCCGCCCTCCTGCCCCCGCCTCACCCCCTCCATTCACTAGCGCCGGCCCTGCACGAGAGACAATGAAGGGCAAGAGTTATTAGGACTTACTTTCGTAATGTTGTTTATTTATGTTTAGAGGGTAATTAACTACCTACTACATGCTTACCACAAAAACAATTATTTACAACTACCTACCTACTACATGCTTAATACATAAACAATTATTTACAACTACATGCTTACTACATAAACAATTATTATTTACAAAATACACATGACACAGTTAATCGAAAGACGACCTCTGTGGCGCAGCGGGCGAAGGTCTGCCTGCGACGCAGGAGGTTGCGGGTTCGATTCCCGCCTCGGGACAATTATTTGTACGATCTGCAGACATTTGTTCAGGGCGTTCTGGATGTTTTCTATGTATAATAAAAAATATCTATCTATGTAGTGTATGGTATTATGTATATCAGTTATAGTACCCATAACACAAGCTCTGCTTAGTTTGGGGCTAGATAATGCTGTGTGAATCGTCCAGCATTATTTATTTATTTATTTATAATCCATCAGCTACATTGGCCCCATGGCCTAGCTATGCTACAAACAGGTGATTCTTGAATCCCGCATCGACATTATAGGTCATTATAGGTCATTATAGGTATGCAGTAGTTGTTGTTATTGTTAGGTCGACTACAATTCAAATCAACGTTTCCAAGTTTTGCTTGATCGAGCTCAAAGTTTCTGTTAATTCTTTTATCAGTATCTATCGTTTAAGGTTTTATAATTATTAGTTCAGTAGTAGCTTTCAGTGGTCATTTGATAAAAATATAGTTTTACAAATAGTAGTTACCTAGGACATGTACACTTAAAATATTAATACATTAAAGATGGCACCATTAACAATTAACAATTGAAGTAGACGTATGGGTGCGTATAAGAACACAATGTTCCCTAGAAATGTTAGGTAGGTAATCTATTAGAGAAGAAAAAAAAACAATTGTCGACCTCTCCGATTCCCAAGAAACTAATCCCACGCAAGATAAAAATCCCCGCCTTCTGTATCAAAGGTTCACTTCAAAACCCTTACAAAAATGTTGCTTTACGCATAAAAATAACAAACAAATGAAACAAGTGTATCACAATAGGGTCCACTTGTTGCACCATCCACGTGTTGTTATACTTACCTACAAGTTAATGTTTTTGTTGGTTTAACGAAGATTAACCGATAAGTAACAGGGATACAAAGAGCTTTACCCGCAGTTAACCTAACCGCCGTGATAGGAGTGAGATACGGTCTCATGGTAGATCTAATCATGTATAAGACATTATACTTACAGATTGCTTTAAGAAAACTTTCTATAAAACAAAGGATTACGAGGGAAGTGGGAAGAGGATATTTATATATAAGATTTTTGTCATTATAGTGCCTAAGTCCTTTCACTCGGGGTAATCTAAGTCGAAATTTTTTAGGAGATTGTTTGATCTTTAAGGATTCTCTTTTTGTCTGGAAACCCAGTTTATTTTTAATTTCGTAACAATGAATATATTGGGGATTTCTTGACTCTTCAAAAGTGCTACCAGAAAGTTATGGGCGAAGCGCGGTGTTTTTTTTTTCAGAGAATCATTGCACTGACACTGGTGACTTGGCCAGTTCCGGAAGTATTGACTACGATGACTACTGTTGACCGTGGGTATCCTGTAGATACCCACGGCCGACCGGACCTAGGAATAAATTAAGATGCTTTTACAAATTATTTCTTAGTCACTCTCAAATAAACTACAATGATATCGTTTCTAGTTCGCGCTCGTTCCTCGCCGTGTCCGGATGGGAATCGGGACTGTGGGGACATGTTCTGCCGAACGTTGTTATTGTTTTGTTCTGTTACCAGACGATCGCCTCGCGGTTTCACCCGCGTAGTTCCCGTTCCCGTGGGAATTCCGGGATAAAATATAGCCTATGTCACTCCCTGAAAAGTAAGCTTTTCAAATCGGTCCAGTAGTTTCGGAGCCTATTTAATACAAACAATCAAATATTTCCTCTTTATAATATTGGTATAGATTATAATTTTCTGCACTTAATAAAAGTATTAATTTTTTTGCTTAAAATAAATCGGTACTACCTCGACCTCCTCGACTTCGACAGCGTATATTGGTCCACTGCTGGACGCAGGCCTCCCCCTGATAAGCACCTTATTGACTTTTATCTCATGTGGGGTAATGCGAATAATGCCCACGCTGGGCATGCGGGTCAGGGATCGCAGTTCGGTGGTAAAATTGATCTGCAGGTATCGGTACTACATATCACTTTGATGTCAGGTTCTATTAGACCTACCGCATCACCTCAAACCTCAACAAACAATCCAACAATACCCACAGACGGTCCACAGTACACCCGCGGGACACGGTACCGTGGGACACCCCTCGGGGTGACAGGGTGAGCACCCACCTGCCAACCCTTGCGTGGGAGTGATCTGATAACTTACCTACAATGAAGGTAAAAGTAGCCTGATTGTTGAGATATTGCGTAGGATATGTTATTTTTTTTGTTACAGCCTCACTATACAATGGGTAGTATCAATAACAGAGGGTACAAATAGAAAGTCGGTATATACAGGGTGCCAAGGAAAGGGCACCCGGAATTAAAAAAAAAACAAGTAAAAAATTACTCCTAAGTCATAAAATTGTAGAACAAACGTCGATCCCCTCGCGGTCCGGAATACCCCTTTTAGGCTTAGTACACCCCTTCCGTGGCACCCTGTATACACTTGCTGGCATAAAATAAATCAATGGGATGAGTTGACGGATTCAAAATATTCATTAGGTCAACTGATTCTGCGGAATAAGTTCGAGCGGCCTCAGTTGACGGAAGACCCAAAATGAATAGGCGGATTTCTTGTTTTATTTGATTATCATACAATTTGTTACAGCGCCCCTATCGTGCGAACCGGGAACTACGGAAATCCCATACAGAAAGGAAGCGTCACGATCACGACTCGTTAAAAACGTCAAATAGACACACCCTCTGTTCTGTTTCAATACAATACAAAAATACTTTATTGTACAACAACAAAATTACAACTCAAAAGTCATTACACAGGACACAAGTAAGACTTCTAAGCGATAAGGGCGGCCTTATTGCCTAGCAATCTCCAGGCTATGAAGACTCTGAAGGTCCCTAATTTTTGACGGGAGAGTGAGTGAAGACTGAGTGACAGAATGAAATCCTATCCTATTACTATTATAAAGCCTACTCTCCTACTAATATTATGAAGCCGAAAGTTTGTGAAGTCTGAATTTTTGTTACCTAGGATCTCCACTACTCCACTACTGAACAGATAAAGATGAAATTTGGCATAGGTACTCACACAGAACTTTGGAAGTTGAATAATCTGGTAAAACCATCCAGCCCTTCAGTAGCCTACTGCCACTGCAGTGGGAACAAATATAGGGTACTACCCGTTGACCTAGAATCATAAAATTCAGTGAGAAGCAAGGTCTTATAGCAATATTATAGGGAAAAATCCAGAAACCGTAAATTTGTAATTTTTTTAAACAAAAAAATTGATTCTTGCCCTGGACTATAACCTACTTCCCGTTGACCTAGAATCATGATAATTTGGCCAGACACAAGGTGTTCCGGAAGTGCGCGAGGCCGACTCGCACTTGAAGTTTTCAAAATGTGTTGTGTGTTCGCATGTCATGTCATCTTAGCGTTCATAAATGTTAATATTGTAGTAATAAAGCTTGGGCGCTAGCTATAAAGCAACTACATAGAAATAAGTAACCATAAGAAATCTCACTGTAAGTAAAGTGTTTAAGTTTTTAATGAGAATAAATTATTTAAACCAAATGTGTTCTACACACAGACTTCTTATTTTTCCTGTGACTCACGATCTACAAACACTCCACATATTTCAGACGGATCGCTCGGCAAACTGCGGAGATAGGAGGGAGGGATGGGAACCTACAGAAATATTTTGACTAAGACGGTTAAAAATGTACAAACGGATACCTTTCATTTGATACCCTACTTGGTGGGGTATCCTCCTTTTTAAAATTTTCTCCCCCTCCCTTTATGACCATTTTTCAAGAATTTATAGACCCATATCTACACACTCTTCATACATTTCAGATGGATAATTGATACAAATGTCAAGTTCAACTAGCTGCGGTAGTTGCTGAGTTATTAAAGAGGGAAAATAGGACAGACAAAACGAGACCATAAGGGTTTCGAAACCGATCTCGAAACCTTAAAAACGGGGGGTTGAGGGGAGGCAGGCAGTAAGTAAGAAAAAACAATTGTTGCGATTTGCGAGATCAACCAGCTATCGAGGTCAATAGATAAAAGTGATGTCTTATTTATTGCCCTACTTTTAGTTAGGTACCCTACCTACCACGCTGACGAAGTAGCGGGTGACAGCTACGTAGTAGTGTTACATAGACACAGTTAAGTACTTGTATTACACCAATAAACACAGCCGAGCAGAAAGGACTGAGCGAGCAGAAAGCTTTGGAACAAACTCCGCTAACTCATCACTAATTTCCCGCTCATTAATAATAAAACCTTTACCCTTTCGCGGTGGAAACCGAGCGAGAATTAAAGAGCGGGAAACCGGGCTGACCGCCAAGGCAGCGCGGCGGTTCCAAATTATTTCAAGAAATCTTTTCTTTCTTTTCACATTATCATCACAGTCGATTTTATCCATCTTCTATCCCCGTAGTGAGGTATTGATCTATTTGTATATTATCTCGCGGCTTCCTGCCCCCCCCCCCCTCTCCCCCGCCGCCAGTCGGCCCGGTGCGCGCTGCAACAGATCACGCGGCCACTCACGCGCACTAAACACATTTGCAAAGGTAAAAAAAATTGGTAGGAACTTACAGTTCACGTACCGAGATGTGGCATGTCGTTGGATTCAGTGTAATAATCATCTGGTATTTGTAATAAGTAAATAAATAATGCTGGACAATTCACACAGCATTCTAGCCCCAAGCTAAGCAGAGCTTGTGTTATGGGTACTAGATATCTGTTAAACCTAATACACTACACAGATAGATATTATTTTCCTATACATAGAAAACATCCAGAACATCCTGAACAAACATCTGCAGATCGTACAGACATTTGTCCCGAGACTTGAATCGAAACCACAACCTGCGTCGCAAGCGAACCTTTGCCCGCTGCGTCACAGAGGTCGTCAAAATAGTTTAGTTTTTCTCTTTTTGATGTTGTGTGAAATGTTTAGTTTGAGTTACTTTTGTATTCCGTCTGATTAAACGACAAAGAAAATTTACAGCACCATTATCATCAAGTTATAATGTTATTTATATCATGTTTGAAGCTTGGGCATATTTTCCTAAAATGCGTGACCTGTTCCACTCTAATCCACAAATTAAGCATATACGATTCTATTCTATAGAATAAATCTTTATGCCTATTATATTACAAAATGTATAGCAAAACCAAGAGCGAGAGCGTATACCTGGTCGCAAATCGTTTATTATTTTGTTCCCATCATCGGCAACTGACAAAGTCTAAGCTGATTGCCCGCAACAGAAAAATAGTAAATATGCCAGTGCAAAGGCCGAGCATTACAAAGTATCTTATTAAGGCGAAACCACATTAACAAGCGGAGCGGAAAATCGCAAATTGTGCAAACAGCGAGCGGGGGCTGAATAGAGCTTCTCGCAAGTGTCAAAATATATCGAGTTACTTTTCATTTCATTCTTTGTATCCGATTTGGACGACTTTTATAATTTGTGACGTGTTTTTTTTAATTTCTTAATTCGATGCGTTAAACACATTATACTTAATGCTTTAAGTTCGATTAGCCAGCGAGTAAGCTTGTTGAATCGTCGGGTAAACCAATGCTCTAAGGACCCTACAAATACTTAGCTAGCCGTGGATATTTAGTTATAATTAGTAAGTAATGTTGTTCATATGAAATCCAATTGGCATCGATCTATGTAAAAAGGGGAGATCGGGTATTCGTAAGCGCGGGGAGAACAGTACCATAACTACAGATTTTATTTAGTTATATAATAAATAAATAAATAATGCTGGACAATCCACACAGCATCATCTAGCCCCAAGCTAAGCAGAGCTTGTGTTATGGGTACTAGATGACTGATATACATAATATGGGTACCTATTATGTAGTTTTTTTTCTAAATGACTTACTGAAATTGGATTACATGCCCCTTAAAAAAAACTAATATCGACGTGGGCAGTTTTTGATGGTTTCCTGCAATGCAATCCTTTCAATTTCAAACGACAAAAACATAGTTTTTCTCAAAAGTGCACTTGCAAAACCCTTTCTTAAGATCCACAAATCCTTTTCTAATGATTTCCTTGATAAAAGATAACCATAGACATTTCAAGCACTTATTGTTTATGGTTCCTCTAAAAAGAGTTGATTTATCAACAAAGATACTGTCATCCAATACTTGAAACGCCCAGATGTGGGCTTTAACCACAATTTGATTTTAATTGCACAAAAACTATTCAATGAAATCAATAGAGTTCACGAGAGCAGGTAAAACCAAAAACCATATAACGTGGAGCTCTAGTTTTCTGAATTGTTCGGTAGATTTCTTAGGTTTTTGGCGAATAAAGGGATGGTAGGGGCTTTGTTGAAATGGTCGTTTAGTTATTCGAAACCACTGGAGGAGTATCAATTACGTATTGTAGATCGGCAATCAGTTTTTACGGAATTGTTCGTTTTTTATTTTATTTTGGACTTAATTTTAAGATCCTTGGGTACAAATTTTATTGCATTTATTAAACTTTGTTCAGTAGATTGAGTTGTGAATAGATATTATTTGTATTTTTCGTTTGTTATTGAAATGTTAAAAAATGATTGACATAAGTACTGTTTTGCTTACACAATGAATATTTTACAATACCTTTTTCTTTTGGATGGTGGCTAATTTAAAGGAATATGTACAGAATAAACAGATTCCTACTTTAGTTCTTTTCATCCGCAATTGTTAAGTGCGGCCGCAAAATGCAACGTGTAGATAAGTAGGTAGATACTCTCGTTACTTTCGGAGCGGCCATTTTTGTGAATCGTCGTGAATTTCAGATGGGATTCAAGTAGGATGAGAATCACTTTTTCGAAATTGAAAAACCAGCTCAGAAGCTGGGGCGAATGATGAACTTTCTGCAGACAGTTCGGTATTCGTACGATTAAAGTTCCGATCGAACGAAACGAAGCACAAATTTCTACTTCGGTGTGTGAAAGTAGACCTCCTGTACCAAGACATCTATACCTAACTTAATCTTTGCGTTATGGAAAATTAACAATTATAAAACAATGCTGGACAATCCACGCAGCATCATTTAGCCCCCAGCCAGGCAGTGCTTGTGTAATAAATAGCTGATATCATTCACTATAGGTATACAATAAATTACATAAATAGATTTTTTTTTACTTTTATAACATGCACCTAGTTACGTTCGTATTTAGACCTTATTATTATAAAAGCTTCATTTTATAATAAAGTTCATCTCCACTTTCCACCCCATATATTTTTATGAATTGAAAAACAATTTTACAAATAAATAAAAGTCAATCAATTCATTTAGTTATAGAACCCGCAGCCGGTGGCCTACTGCGCGACCACTCCCCGCGTTTACCGCCATTTACTACCATTTACAACCAAATTACGAACAATTCCGCATAGTGTAGCTCCGCCCTAAGTGACGTTTCAATGCGACGTTTAAAAAATGATCATTAAAACATTGCAATAGCCCGTAATTTAAATATAAGGTTTAGTTTAAAATGAATTCCATTTATTTTAAGCGATGGTCTTTATTATTAAACACAGGGAAAATAATATTTTTAAAAATTATTGGTAAAATTATTATTTTACATATCGCGCGGCGGCAGAGTTGGCCGAGGATCTCAAGAGGCGTCTTGGGGACGCTTCCGACTGGTATTGATATGGATCAGTTGAGCTACCTGTAGACTGTTTGCAACAATCTGCAGTTAGTTCAATTGTTAATACTATTTCTAATTTATTACTATTATTTGATTGTAATTTTCTTTGTCAATAAAATAAAGTATTATTTTTGTGGTAGGTAGGTACTACCTACAACACATTTCTTTGTTATATGAACTTAGGTAGGTAATCGAATGAATACGTATTCAACCAATTCTATACAGGGTCGCTTTTTGAGATGGGAGTGGATGGCCGAATCCGAAACCATGAGAGGTAGAGAAAAGTCGTGACAAGAGTCGTAAGCTCCATAGTTTTTTTCGTATAAATTAGCACGAAGCAAAGGAGTCATCCTTTTAGTACTTTTCTCTCATGGTTTCGGATTTGGCCTGTCACTCCCATCTCAATATAACATCCTATAAGTATACTTACTTATTGTAATAATTGATAAATTATCCTCAAAACATACCAAAAATATCATTTTAACCCAAAAAGGGTAGCTTTTTACTAAACCAACTTCCAAAAATCAACAGTTAAAAAGCCACAGAACGAAAAAATGTGAAGAGCACAAACAGCATTGTAGCCAATAAGTGATCAAATATTGTGACACTGCAGCGTACTGCGGCGTCCCTCTCTGGCGCGGGGGGAGGGAGCGGGACGGGCGGCGCGGCGACACTGACACAAAGCTGCCGACTAACAAAATACTAGCACGGTGGTATTGCAGGGGCGGACTCAGGGGCGGCCTAGGCGCCTCTTGGTAACGTCACATCACTTCTGCTGACCATCTCTGGGTTGAGTAAAAATGTCTTGACATTTTCACTCATAGACATAGACATATACATATACATAGCTACTAGACTAGACTACTATAGAAGAGGGAAGGCTGAAGCGCCCTATTCCACTCTGATGAATTGGATTAATCCATTGATGTATTTTATACTTTTTTCCCACTCTAATCCATCGACGGATTTAAAAAAAGGCAAAATAGGTAGGTATTTTTATTGTATTTTGTTTTATTCGGAGAAAAAATAGTTATACTCACATTACAAATAAAAATATTATAACTTATAATTATAACCATTTATGTGTCCTCGCAAGTCGAAGCTAAAATATTAAGAAGATCCTTTACTTCCTTGAAAGAAGTTTGGTTGTTAATAACCATGATAGTTTTAATATAATTTTCTGACTGTAACATAACCCTATCAAACCTAGATTCGGAAGAAGTTAAAAATCTAGTGAAATTGTACAAGAGTAACTTCATCTCCGATCAGACCGATTGGAGCTGACCTAAATGTTATTTTTTATTGAAATATAGTTTAGTAAATGTAAGTTTAATCTATTTAGTTTTTTTTTCTAAGTGATTGTTTTCCTTTCCTGTTAATTAGTTGAAGCGACATAGGTAATCGCAATTTGATTAAGCTCTTTAACTAAAGATAAAAAAACAATAGCAACAATGCAATAATCGCGTACTGCTCAGTAGCCCCCCTGCCCGCGGCCCTGCGCCCCACTCGGCCCAGCCTCGGCGTGTGTGCCTCCTCTCCACCTCTCTGTGCTCTCCGCCGACACAACTGACCACGGACTGTGAACATTCCGAAACACCACTCGGAAGGCTCCACTTAGGCCTCGGTAAAATATATTCTAGACTAGCTGCTGCCCGCGGCTTCGCACGCGTATTCGGTATAGTAAGTAAACCTGTTATCTAAGTTAGGCTTAGCTCTAAACGTACGCCAAATTTCATCTTGATCTGTTCAGTAGTTTTGGAGATCCTTGGTAACAAAAATTTCACATTTCACAAACTTTCGCATTTATAATATTAATATGATAAGCTTTTAACTGCTATTCACGCTTTTTTAAGGAAAAAACAGTAGGTAGGGATGGCTTGTTAGGGTCACCGCTCAGCCCTAGCCAATCAGAGCCAACAGGCTATCATTATAACTGTTCAACATTTTCGCTTCCCACGGGCTTGATCCCGCTTCCGATTGAAGCCTTCAGGGTACAATACAATACAATACAATACAATACAAATACTCTTTAATGTACACCAAATAAAACAGAAACACAGGACAGGAAAAAACCAATACCGATTACGTTGCACAATGGGCGGCTTTATGTATCGATCTCTTCCAGGCAACCTTTGGACGGACAGGAAGTGATAGAACAAGTATAGACGGTTGCGTGTTTTACAGAATAATATTTGGATTAAACATACGTAAACAAATACTGATAGCTAAGTGCACGTATGTACGTGTGTACGTCGCCGTAGGTATCTGAAATTGGCTTGAGCATTATCATCGTGTGGCAACTCCATGATCTACTTACTGACCTACTTACCATTACAGAGTATGAACAGTGAACATTTGTCAACGATGACTAGATAGAACATTTAGTAAGTCGGTCGCCAGGAGAGAATAGTTTCATCTTTTCTGACGACGATCTTCTCCAAAGAAAGCAATTAATTTGGGACCCGGTCCGTGGGGTACCGAGGATCTTCGAGTTTTAAAAAAAATATCTGAGAGTCTAAAAATTTCTGAGCTGGTGAGTATCTGGCGCAGCGCATCAGCATTGCCATACAGCGGGGGACGCGACGACTCATACTCATACTCATACTCATTTATTCGCCGTAGGAGCACAAGGCACACTTGGAGATGTCAGTTTAAATATACATTGGTTACAATAAGTGGTGCCTAAATTATGATTCAAGGCCATAAAACAGACAAGACAGAAAATAACCAAGAAACTTGGGAATATTGGTACATACAAAAATAGATAAATTGATAAATGGATCAGCTGTAAATGGGCATCGTTAGAGTCATGTAAACAAATAATAATACTTAATTATAAATTCATGGTGCTGCTGTAAAATGGCATTGGACTGGTATTGATATGGATCAGTTGAGCTACCTGTAGACTGTTTGCAACAGTCTGCAGTTGCAATTGTTTCAATTGTAAATACTAGTGTAATTATCTTTGTAAATAAAGACTTCCGCCCTATAAAAAAAATCTAAATAGTCATTTCTTCCATTTCACAAAGAATCTTTCCAACGACAAAAATGACCTGCAGTGTAAAACAATGCCGATAGAACCACAACAGCTACACCACTGAGAAACATAACAATCATAAGAGTTTCCTGCAACAATACAACAAGAAAAGTCATTACAAATCACATCACCGGATAGCCACAAACAAATCAACTCCCTAGAACCACTAGATTCCCCTTAGAACCACCGGATTCCCACTAGAGCCACTGTTACGAGCAACAATACCCCTCTTACCTCACAGTTGGCACGAGAACCCTGTTGACTGCTTTGTAAGTACATAATGGTACTTGCTAATTGTTTTCTTTGTTTTCTGTATTGTTAGGGCTCTTGCGATTGTTATTGAATTACATGCTTGTGTTTATTTCAATTGTATTGGTTGACGTTTTTTTAAACTTACTTAAAGTTCCCTACTTTATTCGGTACTTAAAATTTACCATAACGGTATTAATATAATTTCATCATTATTATCTCAACTCTATGTGACTGCCTCCGTAATATCGTGTATTTTTGCTTCTCAATTACCTTCTACCTATTTGCAATGCCCAATACATACATTACCAAATTAAAAAAAGCTTTACGATTTTGTTAATCCAGATCATGAACTCATCTATGCAAAATTTCAGCTCGATCTGTTTAGTTGATTTGGCATTATCTTGCTCAAACATTTCATAATGACACAAACTGTGCTGGATGTGTATTTAAAACATTTCGATACAGAACCCTTGAAAAGTAACGAAGAGATTCGGACGAGATGTCCCCTTCACTTTTGGTTGAGGGTACAACTCATCCGAATCTAAAACCAACCGATTTTAGATTCGGACGAGATGTACCCCTACTCAAAAGTGAAGTGGACATCTCGTGCGCGGATCAGTTTGAGATTCGGACCAGATGTACCCTAACCCAACTAATCATGATCAACATAGAGGTATATTAGTCTACTGGTGGACATAAGGCCCCCCCTAATGAGCGCCATAGCGCCCTGTCTTCAGCTTGCCGCATCCAGCATGTACCTGGCCGGAGGGCGTCCTGCACTACGTTTGCCGAGTCGTTGTATCCACTCAAGAACACGTTTGCTCCAGCGGTTGTCAAAAACTAATACTTTTATAATTAGTGGGATAGAATAGGATACTTACTTGCACCAAACTAAAAAGTAATTGAGCACATTGAAGATAAATAATTTTCTAGTCTTACCTACTTCCAAATGTAATGTTCTAGTGGTCAAACTACCTATACCTCGGTAGGTATTATCTAGATTTGGCAACTGCAGAAGCCCTAGATTCCAGCAAGAGCTTTGCTACCTAGATACCTATTGTTGACTCAGTGCAGACAAATGAAGACCGTCACGTAGACGCTATCAAGGACACTGCGGCCGCTTGCCCAATGTTTGTTGATGATGGCGGCTTTTAATTATATGTACGGATGGCAGAAATGCATGCCTCAAATGCCACATCAGAAAAATGCGGTGACTCGTGTAGTTATGGTCAAACTTCACTTAAGGTAAGTTTGTGTAACCTTCAATTATATAAAACCAAGTTAGGTTTCAACAACGCGTCGATCTGAGCCGAATCCGCCGTTTTATCAGCAGATTTGCTCTCCCGCTTAAATTACCTACATAAATATTATTGGGAAAAGCATCTTTCACATGAAAAAAATAAACACATGTTACTTGCACAGACAAATTAAACTCATATTTACTTAAAACGAATGTACTAGGTACTTATGTACGTACAAAACATTGGTGGCTTTTTCGTTGAAAACCATGGCTCCCAGACAATATTAGGACGAAGAAAAATACTTACAATCACTCATTCCCTGTAATTAATTACATTGGACATCTAAAGTGGTTACTTATAGCTTATAATATCAGAAAGTTAAAGTAAGGAATGGTAAAGTTAAATGACCTAAAAAAAATCTACCTATATCACTGTTTTGCAGACCGTACTGCGACCACTTAAAGAAAAAAACATTAAATCTCACCAAAAACTGGAAATAACATTAATAACGCACACACTGACACAGACAATGCCTTCCACACATTGTCGCTCTAGGCTGTATACAGGGTGTTAATAACATTATATAAGTCGTAAATAAAATCATTTACCTACGGGTCGTCGAAACAACTCTGAAATCCTTATTACAACCCACTTTGTTAATTTCACGTAGAGGTACCTCGCTAGACAACGTCGTAGCGATGCCGAATTCTATTTCGGCCACTAATTTTGACAGCTTAAGTTAACAATCACAAGCGTGCAAGTGAGCTTGTGATAGCAATCACAATAAGTAGTGGTAGTAACAAACTCCATAACACTCGCCATAGTCCGATGTTCGCGGCGCTCGCCGCGTGCGCGCGTCGAGTACGTCTTGCAACGTGACCGGCTGGAACACCAACACATATGTAGGTCCTACTCTAAACTGCTATAGTCCCCGTATGATAATGAATCTTTAAAGAGGCACTTTAGGTCATTTTCCGCCACAAAATGACCCTGGTGTGTTTAACTTAGCCAAAATGAGTCGGCGAGTAATGATTGTACAATCATTTTTGAAATTTTGACTAATATATCGTCGGCTTATTGCAAGAAGTCATTAGTCGCAAGAAGTCACTAACTGCGTTAGATATACCATTGAGTTCGTCTCGATGAGCTCTACATTTTGGTAAAACTCAAAAATTTGTAGCTCTTCAAACTTAGAAGTTATGGCTTGGTTAAAAAGTCAATAACTGCATTTTTGGTATATCTGGTTTCATAAAATTCATTAACTTACATTAATACATTTTAACAAAAGAAAAAAAAACACAATTGCCATTTTTATTTTCATACGTAACTCATTTATGTGACTTAACAACATTTGAAAGTGCTTTTACGTTCACAAACGTTTGAATAAGTTTTGCTTTAATTCAATATTTGCACCTTAACCAGTTTTGTCGTATCGTATTTTTTGGAATAAAAAATACTAACGGTTTTAAATGACTTCTATCAAAACGAGTAACGTCTACACTGAGTTTTTTATTTTTTATAGAATTAATTTTTTACACTTAATTACTTTTTTCGAAACATAATGAATGGTAAAAGAATACTATTCGAAGGAAGTATTGTTTTGTTAGTGATTTTTGTTATTGTAAAAATAACAGGTAAATGTAAGGTAATGACTTTTGCACACATACATTTACGTGTTGCTATGCTACTTATGAGACCGCGTGCCGTGTGACCGGAGTCACGGAAGCGGGGCAGAGGGGTATTTTGTTCGGGGCCGCTCGCGCCTCTGCCGCGCCGCGTAGTAGTTCGTTCTTTCCGGCCCTTGTGGGGGCACAGAGCGGGGCATCGAGGCTTGGCCTCTTTACCCCGGCCTCAACTCGAGGGGTGACAACTCCTCGGTCCTTGGGTTTCGCTAAATAATGCATTTATTTAGCTTGTTCATCATTTTATTTTTTTATTAATATATTTGCATGTTTTTTCTTTTTTTTTGTTTGGTTTGGGTTAATTTTTTTTTAAATTAACCCACGGTTTATCCGGGGGGTTCCGCGGGGGTGAGATCCCAGGGAAGGGGCCTCCACGGGCGGTCATAATCTGGGGGCCGGGGTTGGTGAGGCGCTATTTGGTGAAGGTGGGCTTGGTGGCCGTTGTCGGCGCGGTCGTACATTCGACGACTGTACTGTACGACAAACTCGTCTATGGATTGGATCTGCGGGTCGCGGGCGATGACATCGTTCCTGACGTATTGGCTCGCGCCAGTGCAGATCCACGTTTTGCAGCCCCTGGAGCCGGTCCCTATTCGTCTGGGAGACTAGTGAGTACCAGGCCGGCGCTGCATATGTGAGTCGGGATCGGCCTTAGCCTTTGTAGACCCACACTTTGGTCCTCAGAGGCAGGCGAGATCCCAGGACGGGTCGGAGAACGGTCGGGCGACGCGCGCTTGTTGCAGTGCGCTGTCAACCTTCGGCTGCATCCTCAACGACCTGTCGATCCCGAAGCCGAGGTACCGGATGTGCGGGCTCCATGCCACGTTCTGGCCCCGAAGTGTCAGCTGCGGTGGGTGGCCGATGCGGCGGGAAACAAACAGCGCAGCCGTCTTTAACACATTGACGGCCATGCGCCATTTATCCAGCCAGGGCGGCAGGATGTTCAGCAGCCGCTGCATCCTGCGGGCTGCGATGGTGAGGCTGGTGGAAGACGCAAAGAAGGCGCTGTCGTCCGCGAACAGCGCTAGCGACACATCCCTCTCCCCGGGGCGTAGGTGGTCCTCCAGGGTGGGGATGTCGTCGGTATAGAACGCGTATAACGCTGGCGACAGGCTGCTACCCTGCGGTCCATCAGCAGAGATGTATCGAGTGGTGGATGTGGCACCTTCAACTGCGACGAAGAACAGCCGGTTGTCGAGGAAGGATGCCACAATCCTGATGAGAGCTGGTGAAGTTGGGGTTCGCAGGAGCTTGTACAAAACGCCGGGGTGCCCAATACGGTCAAAGGCCGTTTTTACGTCCAGAAAGACCGGACGGTGCAGCGCCTGGCGTTGTGCTCGACTGCAAGGTGGTGCAGCACCCTGGTGAGCTGCAGCGTGGTAGAGTGGCCACTCCTGAAGCCGAATTGCTTCAGGCGCGGCTCGATAGTTGGAGCCAGGCGCCCCAGGAGCAGGCGTTTCAGGAGCTTGCCCACTATTAGTAGTAGAGTAATGGGGCGGTAGTTGGCCGGGAGGGGGTGATCCTTGCCGGGCTTGGGTAGCACGATGACCCGTCCGGTCTTCCGTTGAAGAGCCGGGCGAGCGCAGTGACTCCGCGGCGAGGCAATTGTAGGGGACTCCGTCATAGCCTGGCGCCTTCCGTCTGGGTAGACGGAGGACGGCCTTCCGCACCTCGGCAGGGGAGATGAAGTACTCCCCGTCTAGGGGCGGTGTTGGGCCAGACAGGAAGTCCCTCACTGTGTCCTCGACCTGGTGGTGGTGGTTCAGGGTTTCAAAGGTGGCGTCGGCTGCAACGGGGTGAGGCGAGAACTGCTCCGCGAGGTGCTCAGCCAGAATTTCGGCACGGTCGGCGGGAGCAAAGCACCGGACTGCATCTCGGTCCAGCAGCGGGTAAGTTGTTGCCGGCTGCCGCGTGAGCGCCCTATTCAGCGCGTACTGGTTATTGTCCTGTTCGGAGGCCCGGTCGATGATTCGGTCCCAGGTCTCACGCCAAACCTGTACGGCGGCCGAGAGCTCGGGAGATATCGGGTTGAGTCGCGTCTTCAGTCGCGGGCAGCGGGAGCGCGCCCACTCGCGCTGGAGTTCGCGTTTTCTCTCTATTACCCTCTTAAGGTGTTGGGGAAGGTCGTTGCGCTGGCCTTGGCGCCTGGTGATGGGTACGGAAGCGGCCGCCTTAGCCTCGATGATGCGCGCCATCAGTGCTGAGGCCTCGGATTCCACTTCTGCAGGCGTCTGGAGAGGTCCGAAGTCCACGGACTCGAGTGCCTTGGCGTACGCGTCCTCACGCCCTGGGACCGGGTCCGCGGCCAGGTCGAGCGTTATGAGGAGGGTAGATAGGATAAGAAGGTTTTCAGGTAAAGCTCAAAGTCTGTTACTTAATATTTTCTAATCTAAATAATATTTTACTTAATCGTTTCCAACCTATTTATGTGTTTATAACTCTTTGCTGGTTAGCAGAATTATTTTCTAAAAGCTAAGAACGTGTTTTTGACTGATTCATGTGCCATTATTACTAATTTTAGTTATTTTATTATGTGTTTTCGACAAACAAGGTAATTTGTTTAGCTTTTAGTGATAAAATATGTTATTTTATGATTATTTTGTCTTTTATTACTCGAAAGAGGCCACCAATAACTTCTTTGCAGAAATACTTAACTCTAATTTAGACAAAACTTTTATCGCAAGAAGTCATTATCTTTGCATTTTTAGCTTTTAAAAAAATTGCAGTGGTTGAATTTGTACTGATTTCAGTTAATTATAAAATAATTACATATATCTATATATTGGCGTTTAATTTATATTGATAACTGTCGTAGTTCTGATGATATGGGCTCTTAAAGTTATAAAAACTTTAAACTGCTTTTGCCAAACTTTTGGATTTGTCGGTTAATGACTTCTTGCAATAAGCCGACGATATACTTAAACGGTAGGACATAAAATCTCAGCAATCGACAGTAGGTACTTAAATTTAATGTATATCTAATAAGTAAATATAATAAGGAGGTGCTGAAAAGAGTTGAGGAGAAAATGTTTTTGATGAACACCATTCAATACAGAAGAGGGAGAATGATCGGACATCTTATACGACATGCATGACAGCTTCATAAGTAACATCACAGAAGGAAAACTAGAAGGAAGACGAGGAAGGGGTAGACCAAGAATTAGCTACACCTATGAGTCAGATCAAGGAGAAAGCCGCTGTCATGTCGTATAAAGAACTAAAAGAGACCGCATGGGAAAGAGAAAAGTGGAGGGAATTGCATCATTCCACCGACAAGAGCTAGGCTCTTTAATTTATATCAATAAGTACCTAGATAGGTGCATGGAATATACATCACCCTGTATAAGCACACAGACGCACATAGTGTTATTCTAACAAATGACGCAATTATAATCGAGTCTCCGCCTAATTCCGCGCTCCGCTGTTTGCGCTGGCAACCCGTTTCAAAGACACCTTCTTGAGTACGTACAGGCGAGGGGAAAGAGGTTTACGAGCTTTAATGTAATAAAAACAATTGACGGCAAAAGGCTGGATCAATTTAGCATTTTTTTATTAAATATTTGGAACAATTTGAAAAATCGCCACAGCTTGTAATAAATACCTATAAGATCAGTATCTAAGTACCTAAAGAAGCTGCAAGCAGAACTGCGCTCGTGTGTAGTTGTATCTACGTACCTATATGCTGGATAATCCACACAGCATCATCTAGAACCAAAATAAGCCGAGCTTGTGTCACGAATAAAGATGACTGATATACTTAATTGACGTCGTGAACGTTAGTGAACGAAAGTCTTCGTTTCAGGTCTGGCCAAAATGGCGTTTTTGTCAGTATGTCCGTACTCCCCTACAGGTCGTATTTTACAACCGATCGGTATGAAACTTTGTGTACAGATTCTATGATTTTATATAATTTTTTGTCGTCGGGATTTTTTGATTAAAGGCGTACTTCTTCCACAATAAGGCAAAAAGGCGGATTTGGAATATCTTCGCTTTAAGAGATCTGATTTTGATGATTGTACTTTTAATTGAAAGGAACTTTATACTGTTCTTATAAAAATTTGGTAAAGATCTGATGAGGATTTTCGGCATGACGAGCAGAATAGCTTCGCAAAATGCAGTAATATGCAAGAGAGCATTTACAGTACAGCGCCACCTATTAGAACATCTTTGTAACACTTCGAGAATTATATGAAATAGCGCGGCCGCATACACCGTCGTCGTCGGTTAAATAATAAAATAACAAAAACTTTGGGCTGATGGATCAACGCCATCTATTGATACTAGGTACAGAATTTCGAGCTTTGCTGAGGAACGTAACTTAGGTACTTTGTATGGACAATTGGTCTAATGGTTGATGTGTTTGTGCAACATTTCGTTCAAAAATTCCGACAACAATCGTATCGCAAGTGAAGTGATCTGTAATACCTACCTACCTTTCCAAGTGCACCTTACCTACCACACCTACCCTACCCACAAACAAGATTGAATCCGTTCAGGAGAAACAGACGCCTATTCTTGCACGGTGGGCATTATTTCAAAGGTAGGCAGGTACCTAAGGAAATCATTTCATTAGATTTGAGCTAGGTATATAATTATACTTACTAAACAATTACTTACCCTTACCTACTTACCTACCACCTAAGGTTGGTAAGTTGCCCAATGCACACCACACTAGCGTAAACCAATATTTAGGTAGGTACCTACCTACCCATAGGATTTTTCTTACAACGCGTCCAAAAGTAAGAGGCACCGATAATTACATAGATATTAGGTACCTATAATACTTATGACAAGTTTAGCGACATTAAAGGAAGGCTGGCGCCTACCTATGCTGGTGCTTATTCTGATAAGAGGGCACTTTTGCTCCGTGATAAGATGCTTTCACACTGGCATGGCGATTTGCAAGGAGTCACCGCCTAAAAACATGGTAGGTACATATACCTTAGTACCTAAATATCCCGTTTTATATAACGTTAGTAAGTACTTAATATAATATAAGTTACTAATATGTTGAAAAAAAAGTTAGTGCTTGCGAGGTGTACCTACTGTTCGTAGAACTGCTAGAACATCATTGAACTACTAGAACATGTACAAGAACTTTTGAAAAGGTGTTAGTTTTACAAACTTCTCAAAGTATATTTTTCCTGTAAAATAATAGATACATATATCCACAAACGCTACATAGGTAGGTACCTAGGTACATTTCAGATGGGTCGCTATGCAATCTTCGGAAATGGGGGCGGAAAATCGGGGTAAAGTATGATCCCCACAGAAGTTCTCATTATATATGTACCTACCTACGAGTAGGTACCAAAATATCCCGTTTTAAATAAAATTACTTTAGTACATTAAGTATTATGTAAATTAATTGTTGAAAAAAGTTAGTGTTCGCGACGTCTACTGTTCGTAGAACTACTAGTAACGTCAAACAATACATTACATAGAAAGATTTTTTTATGCCTAGAAAACACCAAGAAATCCCAAAACAAATATCTGCGAGACGAGAAACGAACCCGCAACTTCCTGCGTCACAGGCGGACCTTCATCAGCTGCTTATAAGAAAACGATTAAAAGTGGTCACGAATTGGCGTTTGCTTTCGCTGTGGCAACCACCGGCACTGCCCTCAAACCTGAAACAACGCATAAACCTCAGAATGAAACGCCTGTTTATAATAATTCATTTAAATCGGGCTATAGAAAAGCTACAGATCTTATTTATCGATTATTATTCTACGATCTACGATTTATTATACTTATTCTACGATCCATACTAATAGGTCTATAACCTACAAACATTAAAAATAAGAAAACGTGAGGGCTCACCCTCCATTCAAAAACTACACAAACTGTTTTTCTGCCCATCTGCGGAGGAGTTTTTTTTTACGAAATCACCGGGCACAATAAGAGTACTTACATAAAATAATAAAGCTTAATTAATAACACGTTATTTTTGTTTACTTGGCGTGTAGATGATGCAATCAGGGTGTCATACATGAGACACAGGGTCCTCCGCCCTCCCCCCAGGGGCAGGGCTCTACAGCTCCCATCAACACTTGAGTGCAGTTCGAGTGCATGCGATGAGGTATTGGTTAATTATCTATTAGATTAAGATCACTTGCGGTATGGCTAAGCCTAGGCAGGCGAGTGATGTTCTCGCAATGTCAAGTAACATTACAAATAAGGAAATTACATTATATTCCATAAAACTTATTGTTGGACAAATGAAATAGTACCAATTTATTCGCTTAATTATACGTTAACAATGATGGTTTTATAATAGAGTATCACTATAAAGAACAATGGCAAGAATTATGAGTGATCATGAGGAAAGATCGCATGGGTATCGATCGATAGCTCCGGAAATTCTGAATAAAACTGTATATTTAGTTTTTCCATAATTATTGCAGGAAAAATTAAATTAATTTTTGAAAATGTGGATGAATAGCAATTTGGGCGAAGCTAGGGTGATAAAAACTCGTAGAATCCGCCATTTTGTTTTTGACATTGACAGCACTACCAACTCTGCCTGTCATTATTCTGTGGTCCAACCAATCCGCGCGCTTTTGTATTGTGTTTGTTGACAAAATGATTTTCAAAATAAACTTATCAAAATAATACTACAGGTGAACATTCTATCCTTACCCAAGTGTTTGTGAGATTGATTTCACAAAAAGTTTTATTAGCAAAGAAACTTGTTTCAAAGAATATTTTCTTTCTTGGGTGATATAGAACTACATACCTAGGTACCCTTCGCCATTGTAAGTTATTGTACATCGAGAGTTTAAGTATTTTGTTTTCATTGTTTACCTACCTACCTACTTCGTAAGATTGTCGGTATGTGCCTAGTCTACCTACATAAAATTATGCATACCTAGTAAAAGTTAGTAGTACTTACCTACATATGTGCAGTGTTTGTATTGTACCTAGCTATCGTTACTAAAATTCTCCCATACATTTTAGTAATAAGTCTTACAAACATTGAACATTCCTTTCCTTTTATAAATAACTAGACGATCGCCTCGCGGTTTCACCCGCGTAGTTCCCGTTCCCGTGGGAATTCCGGGATAAAATATAACCTATGTCACTCCCTGAAAAGTAAACTTCCTAGCGGTGAAAGAATTTTTCAAATCGGTCCTATAGTTTTGGAGCCTATTCAATACTTATAAACAAACAAACAATCAAATCTTTCCTCTTTATAATATTATAGTATACCTAGATGTGTTTATTTTTCAGGTATTTAGGTACCTATCTAAATGACGATAGAGAGGAAACCGAATAACAATACTTACTCGGTAGCGCTACCTCACAGATAATGGAAAAAGTTACTAAGAATTGAAAGAAACTAACCCCAAGAATTGATAGATATACACTGTACCTACGCATTCTTGAAAATGTATAATTTAGCACCAAGATAAAAAATATTTCATCTATGAGTTTGCCTGCGTATATTAATAAAATTATACGATTCCACTGACCAGTTATTTGGTATGTTTTCTTATCTTATGCATATACACTAGCCAAACTCGATGTAGAATGTTTGTAAACAAACCGCCACTTATTTTCTAGTGCAATCAAATACCTACCTAATAATTTCTATTAGGTATTTGATTGCACTTATTTTCTTTGTAAATAAAGTATTTTAAAATTAATAAATTATAAGCAATATTTATTGAAGGAAGGATCTCAAATCGGCAGACGTATGTAAATTGCGTATAAAAAGACGCGGCAACAGAGTGAAATTAGACTAGTATTTACAATTGAAACAATTTGGCTAACTGCAGACTGTTGCAAACAATCAATGCAATTTATTATATGTATGAAACTCGACGCCAATCAAAGCAAGTGAGTTTTAGTTTTTTGTGTAAGGGTTGTGTGTGTGTGTTCTTAATGGTTTGCTTATAAACATTCCACATCGAGTTTGGCTAGTTTATAGATAGTATTACCTATTGGTAAAGCTAGAATGGTACCTACGTAACGTAGGTAGTAAGGCCAACCACTCGATCCTTCTGGAATATTAGGAATGATTACAAAATTATCTATTTTGGTAGATAGGTACCTACCTAAAAAACATTTTTGCATAGGTAGGTACCTAGGTAGGTAGGTGCTCGTAACTCGCAAAGTTGACTCTAAAACCGTCGAGCAATCGCTAAACTACACTTGTTGCAAGACAACAGAAGCTGCTCGGTGCTTTGGATTGGAATCTTCATCTGTTCATCACTATAATTGGCGATGACTGTAGGTAGACCTATGACTTTTAATTAGATAGCGGTTAATTATGTCTTCACTCCAGGAAGGTACGATAGGTACGTAGGTACGTACGATACTCCACGTAAGTACCTACCTACAATATAAATAAAAGTTGTACCATGGGTAGGTTAAGAATCGAAAAGCGCTGGGGCAAAAGTGTTCCTGTCTTGAGTGGAGACTGCGACTCGGCAAACGTAGTGTAGGACGCAATTGGTAGGGAGATGCTGGATGCGGCAAGCTGAAGACTGAGCGATCGATATGGTGCTCATTAGGTACCTATCAATTTTATTCGAACAGGTAGGCGACACGTTCTTGGAACGCATTGTAAAGCCGCGGCAATACACTTGAGCTGTTATAGGTTAGACTGGGCTAGGTAGGTATAGGCTAAGGGTTACTACCACAGAAATCTGAATAACAAGGCACGTTATTAAGATTTCTGTGGTTACTACCTACATACAAAGTTCGGAAATCTCTATCCAAAATTGTAGCAGGACCTAAGACCTAGCTATTTTCGTCCATGGCCGATAAACCTACTGTATTCTACCTACCAACTGAAAAAGGAGGTTGGTTTTAATCCTGCCCCTAACCTGAAACTAACCTCTACAACTGAAACCTTTTTTGTCACCCCGCCGCCATTTGCAATGAAGAGATGAACCAAGGATAGGAAATTATTCTGCCAATTTTCAAAAAAATATTTAATTTTTTCTGGAATAACAACGGAAAAACTAAAAATGCAGAGTTCCTTAAAATTTTGAGATGAATCGAATGGTATATTTCTTATCTTTCCTCAAATTTTTGGGACAGACCATAAGGGAAAGTTGCCATTGTTCTTTGTCTTGTTGGTGGTGCAAATGTTTAATAGTAATTTTGACATTTGAGTTAGAGTAGAAAATTAACATAATCGTAAAATTTTATAATATTCAAAGTATCTAGTATTTACAATTGAAACAATTGAGCTAACTGCCGACTGTTGCAAACAGTCTACAGATAGCTCAACTGATCCATATCAACACCAGTCGGAAGCGTCCCCAAGACGCTGGCTGCATTGCCACGCTGTATGGCAATGCTGATACGCTGTGCCAGATATTCACCAGCTCTCGGGTCACGCGTCGCTTCGACCAGACGCTCAGATAGTTTTTTGAAAACCCGAAGAGCCTCGGTACCCCACGGACCTAGGGTCTCGACTCCAAGGGGAGCAAATGTGTAGGCTCTGCCGAGACCAAAGTATCTATCATAAATATTAAAGAAATATTAGGTATACATCGAACACATGCATAAAACCGTCAAAAATTTGGACAGAGAACACTAGATTAAATAATATTAAGTAATTGTTTCAATTGTAAGCACTAGTCCTAATTGGTTTCTATTATTTGATTGTTATTTTCTTTTCCATAAAAGTACTTACATGTCGAAAATTAAAATGTTATGAATTTAAATTTCAAAAATACTGGTATAGAAATGTAGGAGATGGGAGGTGGGAAAGAAACGGTGCTGACAGGTAGGCCCAGGCAGGCGAAGGTGTAACTCTGACGTTGTTTTATTTACGTCACGCTCTTACAAGACGACCAGCTCCAAATCGTACTCTGAGAATATTTTTCTAGACAAAGTGCTACACCGTAGCGCCCTCGTAGACTTAAGCACACTGATATTTTAAATGCGGGTGTTCGATGTTAAGATGTTTGTTACCTCTTCACGCCAAAACTACTAAACGGATTTTGTTTAAATTTTGCAGAGATGTCATTTTAAATTTAGAATAACATATTTTTCAACACACTTGCTCATAAAGTGGCTCTATGATCACCGCAATTAGGCACAGAATGGCACCCATAATCAAACTGTGACTTTTTCATTGCTATAACTCACTAGTGAGTTATATAGTTTTTTATAAATTTTATTGGTTGGGTTGCTTTGTTCTTAAATAAGTTGTTATTCAAAAAAAAGATCGTGTTCAATAGAACAAATAAATTAATGTTTCTATTGCTTGCTCATTTGTTTTTAATTTAAATAGATAATGTTAACTCGTACGTGTTTAATAAATAAAACTTTCACTTAAATATAACTTTTGTTTTCTCTGTAATAAATGAAAACTTTAAATTCCCCATTTTGTACGTGGCAGAATAGGTGCAAACCGTATGCGCGAAAATAAAAAAAAACCACATCCCTTTAGTCTGTGGCCGATCGCAATGAGTTTTTGTTGTTATTTTATTCACAAGTGTGTTGAAAAACGTCGTATGATGATAATAATAATAATAAATAAATAAAATAAATAAATCATGCTGGATAATTCACACAGCATTATCTAGCCCCAAGCTAAGCAGAGCTTGTGTAATAATCCTTTTATGCAAGAAAAACGCATGCGAAGTCACGAGCGGAAGCCAAACTAAATAATTACTTCCGTCATTCCGAATGAACAATCAGTTTTTTAAACATTGAAGATTGATTTCACACCTACTGTGAATATTCTGATTACGAGTAGTAAAGTAGTCGTAACGGTTCCGCCGGCGAGTGTCCGGTAACCCGATCGCCGGCGATTGCCCAAATACTGTCGATATTGACACGGAGACGGACTGTTTGTCCGACTGCACGACTATTAGGATACTTACTTACTGGATGCTCTGATAGCTCACTGGGGACTTTAGACTATTTTTTATTTTAAGATTTGTACAAAACTAGCGTCAGAAATCGAACGAAAATATCACTTTATTTCAATGTCTATCCTCTTTTTAAGAATTTGGTTTTTTCAATACGAGTACATCTATTGTTTCTACGGAAATAAATAGTATTTGATTTTTGTCTTTGCTTGTCGTTGTGAGTGAAGCTTCATCTCTGTAACTATTTTCTATTCCACGGCCTTAATTTACATTTTTTAGAAACACGACCTAATACAAAGATTCTCATACTAAAACAACTATTCTCAACTCTATGCCTAACACTATAAAGCAGACTTGAATAGTATTTTGTAAAATATCACAATTGGTATGCATAATACAAAGAAGGTTTCTTCTGCAAATATCTACGCGACATTTTAAGAATTTTAAGTTTTAAATGTAAAGTAGTTAATGCTTTTAGTTACGTCTTTAAGTTAAGTAAGTAAGTAAGTTATAAACAAGTGGGCGGTGAGTAGTTAGACAAGTGGCTGCATTGCTGCATTGTTGGTCACGGTCGTGGTGATATTTTTCTAGGATTTTAAAAGATTCAAGTATTTATTCATATTTTGTACTTGTAATAGGTATTTGTCCGTGTTAACGTGTTCTTGAGTGGAGACTGCGACTCGGCAAACGTAGTGTAGGACGCCCTCCGGTCAGATGGGATGACGATCTGCGAAAACCTGCAGGCAGATGCTGGATGCGGCAAGCTGAAGACAGGGCGCTATGGCGCTCATTAGAGGAGGCCTATGTCCAGCTGTGGACTAATATAGGCTGATGATCATGACGGTGTCTGTTACAGTCCGTTCCAAATGTTGACCGTAAAACTGTTTTTTTTTAGTTATTTTTGAGAGACTGGAGATCTTTACCTACTTTATTTGTTAGATTTTCCATTACCTTGAATTTTGATGGCTGCTTCCCATTTGGCAACCTTTACATCTTGCAACCTTTTTTTATAAACAGTCAGCTCTTAGAGTTTGAAGCAACTTCATGTTTATAAATTCCTAGCTTTTACTCGTGGCTTTGCTCACTAGCCAATAACGACGATGGGACGACCAACACATATTTTTACACTTTTTATTGAAAAAGTTTCCAAATGCAACACAATGTACCTACCTATACCCACCTATGAAATGTAAGACATTTTTTTTGTGAAAACGGATATTTTATCAATATAATGGTAATGTTTAATAGACTACCAACCAATAATTACTTGGCATGTAGGTATGCACATAATAATCATTAATAGGTATAGATAGTTCTTTTATTTATTTGTAGCAACATTATAAGCTGAAGTAATTTGCTACAGAATATTTAAAAATTAAGACAAAAACGTTATAAACAGATGAAAGTTAACAAAATCAATTCCCATTTGCCCATCTTCGTTTTCAAACTTGCGAGAAAACCAAATCTACTAATACCTAAAACAAAAAGCATCATCTCAACTATTCCCGCAATCGAAATGTAATTTGTGCGGCGATCGTGTCGCCATCTCAATAAACGGATATTATCTGCAAGTAACCGCTGCATTCCGGGGGCTGCGCGTGACGGATGACCCCAAGGGGTTAGGGGTGCCCCGAGGAAATGAGATAATTATAAAGAAATATAACACCTTCTAGTTCAGCATACGTCCAGAGCTGACCATGCAAACAAGGGGATCTCACCATAGGTAACCATCCCTTGGCAGACGGATTGGTAATGGTAGTTTAGGTGTTAAAAATACATAGAACGAAGCTGGTGCTATTCCTCTGGTAGGTTCCCTTAGCCGTCTCTTACGACCTCTACGGGCTGAGTGAGAGGGGTTTATTCTTACGCCACGGCCAGATACTTAGAATAACAAATCTTTTGTCGGTTCCTAGAACGCTTGAGCAGCAACAATAGAGACAGAAATAAGACACGCGACAAGAAATGAGAGTAGAAGAAACATAGAAACAGTATCAACATAATGTTGTTTTATAACCTAACTAGCTTCTACACGCGGCTACGCACGTGTTTTATTTAGTATTATATGTAGTATATAATATGTAGTAGCGCATAAGTTTACGTTTTGACGCATAGGTAAACGGATGAATAAATTATAAGGAAATTTGGCACGAAGGTAACCAATATCCCGGGACGGACCAAGGCTACTTGAAAAGCGCGTGCGAAGCCGCGGGCAGAAGCTATTATCTAAATAAAATTATTAAACATTACATCAACGCAAAACCACATCGAGAACGATCCCTCTAATATTGTCCCTAAAGCCGGGGGCACCGCGGCAAGTGGCAACCCTACGTCATAATAATATCAATACCTGACCCCAGACCCGTTAAAAAGAAATAAAAAAGTAATAAAACGCAGGATAAAACCGCAAGGAAGGGTTTGCGGAACCCTAATTTTGTAAGCACTTTATGTCAAAAGAAGATTTTCTTTTGAGAAAAACTACACTTTTTCCCCTTTCTGTTGCTTTTTATGGAAATTCAAGGTTATGTCTGTAGGGAATTGCCTCGAGATTTAGAGTGCAAAACGGGATAAAGGGGAAAATAAAAGAAATGCGGACCTAATTAGCTAGGTACCGGCACGTCACAGATAATGCGCTCTCTAAATTACTTAAGAGTGGACAATTTCAAGAACTAATAAAAGGGATCGTGTTTAATGATTGGGATATTATCGCCATCATAGTTTACGTCATCATCATCGCCAGGAATTGGCTACTTGGTTCGTATCAAATGAGACGCAGTAAATGAATATTTTCTGTAGTATTTGACTTATTTAAATCAATATTTGTAGATTTCTGATCATAAAAGTGTAAGATGACTACATATTATCAATTTAAAAATTGAGAGGTACCGCTAGAGCGACGATGTTGAGAAAGACCTGCAGAACTTCATGCCGTCGACTGGAGTGAAACGGCAAGGGACCGGGACAGCTGGCGATCTCTGATGTCGGAGGCCAGCATCCACTTCGGGTCACTGCGGCACGTTTGTAAGTAAGGAAGTAACTAAGAACTTAGAGAGAGAGAGAGATAATAAATATATCTCTTATATTTTGAATTGAATTGAGTATCTATACTATGTTTAGGAACTTGTATACCTAGGTACGGCAAAAATAATGGCGAATAACTACAAAAACTCGTAGTTCTACTATCTATCATATCACGTGTAAGTACCTGAAAGTTTTTTGTAAAAAAAAAGTTGAATAAAAGATCACTTTAATAGAATAAAACCTTTGTTGCCCAAACCGCAAAAATAAAAAATGGTAAATTTAACAAAAGGAACTCTATACTTTTGTATTGAGTTATTTTCTATTAAATTGTAAAGAGCTATTGAAGGGTATTAAGTTTATTTTAACTACTGTGTTATAGTGAGTTTTTGTTGATGTTTTGCAAATAAGAAGTATTAATGCGTGAATATTTGTGGAGGTTTGATTATTAGGAAGTTATTAGAATACTTCGCGGGCAACAAATTATAAACAAAAAATCTTACCGCAGAATTAGGACATCCTTATTTTTTGGAGTCGGATGAACATAGTACATAATTATTTTACAAAAATCTTTAACTGCCAATGTTATTGATATTTGAATTTATATTATTAGTTATTTTGCAAGCATGTGTCATGGAAAAACATGATTGTTTGTGTGACTTGACTGACTTGGTATTATCTACATGTAATTTTATTCTTTGCATTTTTTTATTCATTGCTATAAATTCTTGTTAAAAAAATATAACTAAACTATAGATTCGAAATAAATAGAAAGGTCTTGCTTTGAAAGAAGTATTTCCAGACACATCACAAGAAGACAATTTCCTTTCCACGCAGAAAAAAACAAATTAAAAGAAAACCGCAAACGGAAATCTTCAAATTGGATTTCCAAAGAACCCATAAAAGAGATAGCTATACACCCACACAATGCGACAGAAAGAGAGCACACATCAGAAGCCACAAAGACCAAGTAATTGTAGACAATGGTACTGAAAAAGACATCTCTTTAACAAGATTTCTATCAGTGTTTTGCCTTAGGACTTTTTACAAACTTATGCCACACTCGACTAAACATTTTTCACCCTTATTCCTAAAAGAATAGGGTTTGGAATAATCGCAAATTGTGTTTGCGAGGGGTGAAATTATATTTGTAAGGACTTGAACGTATGTCTACCGTGAAAATAGGTTTGTCAAAGTATTATTTAGAACCAGGAAGCTCTGGTCTCTTGTGGCGAATCGTGTTGAATAAAAACGGGCTCGGAATAAAGTGGTTTTGGTCACGTTTGATAATGAACAGTTTGTTTCAAGATATTCCCGCAGAAATAGTTTAAAGTTTATTTGTGAAGCTTACTGGAGGGAAGAGCCCTCAGTCGACAGTAGTACTTTTTACTTCCGTATAAATAGGTACCTACCTACCTACTTATATATATATATATATTTCTTTCTCTTTCTTTCTTTCTTTCTGGAGTGGAGACCACGACTCGGCAAACGTAGTATAGGAAGCCCTCCGGCCGGGTGGAATGACGAGGAATATATTGCAGGCAGATTCTGGATGCGGCAAGCTGAGGACAGGCGTTATGTCGCCTATTAGGGGACGCCTATGTCCAGCAGTGGAGTAACTAGGCTGATTGTGATGAAAGCGAGTCGTTAACACATTCACTGCCCAGCCTCTGGTCCTCCAGATACAGCTGGGCAGACGTGTCCACCTACGCCATGGGCAAATAATGTGTTAGACCTACGAAACCTATCTCTACTTATTATCATAACCTTTCCAAACTGCCCTCAAATATCATTTACAAAAAATATCGGAAACGGAACTTCCGCCCACACAGCAATTAAACGCCCCCGCCCCCCAATCGCAAAGTATTTCAAATTACTTTTAACAATAAATCAATCACCATAGCAATTCGAACAGAATTAACTCTCGCCCCAAACGTCATTTGCAAGAGACAAGTTTAAAAACCAACCGAACACAGAGGGAGCGAGGACACTGTGGTATAATATCTGGGTATGAACAGAATCTGAACAGTGCAATTCTATTATTTCCTTCTGGTTAAAAATAGGTACTTAATCAAAAAATGTTACAAATTATCCAGACCTACTAAGATTATGCCTGAAAGAGATCGCTGTTACCGATTGCACCACACTGGTTATACTTAGTACTAAGTTCTTGTCTAGGTAATTGTTACATGTAAGTATTGATGGTGCAATAAAGTAATAATCAAATATGAATATTATCTCAAAAGAAGGTAATTGTGTGTCTCTGTCTGTCTGTTACGTTCCTTTGTACGAGGAAACGGCTAAACCGATTTCAATAAAAGGCAGGGAGGAAAAAATATCCCAGAGAAGGACATAAGATTTCACGGAATTAGACTAATTCCGTGTAAGAAGTCGCAACACCCGAATTTTTAGGGAACTGCGTGTAGGCTCATACTTTACCAAGCTTTGATTGTATGCCAAAGCTTGTATGAAACGCGAAAAAACTCAAAAAATCTGTTGAATCGTCCAGCGTTATTTATTTATTACCTACTTGTCGATTTGAGCTACTTCCTACAGTGCATAATGCTGACTAGTTATTTTTCACACTTGACGCCAAAATGAAATGTTTGGTTTTTTGTGCCGAGTTGTTAAGAAACATTAAAGGTGTCCATTACATTATAGGTACCTACCTATCTTAATAATGGATTGAGTTTAGGTAGCACATCTTCCACTAAAGCAAAGCGGAACGGAGATGACGTGTAACTTTAAGCAATAAGTAGACCTCAAAGAACTCTCTAGCTCCACTTACCTACTCCTCTACTCCACCCGTCTTCCAATAAGTATTGAAATAGTCTCCGACTCCCTGCCACCGCCACCGCCACCGCGTGTCGCGGATTAAACCCAAACGGCTGGTTAATTAATATTGTGTCGGAGATCGGCCGTGACCAGCGAATTCACTTTCAAAAGGGCTTGAAGGGATTATATCTTGGAGGTGATGTGAAAGGGACACACACCGCTGTTAGAAGTAGGTACTATATGATAATAATATTCTAAATTTTCGTAATTCGCAAATCAAGTTTCGTCGGAAAAGCCTGTGATAACCAGAGAATGATTTGGTTACCCGTTGAAGGGGTTTAAAACCCTGTCCTTAGTGGTTACAGTTTTAATGAATAACCCTTTTTTAGGGATAACCCCTTCAAAACCCATTCGACTGTGCTGTCTTGGTGCTGTCTGTGAAAGAGTTTTAGGGTTTCGATATAGTTTTGATAACCCATTCGTTTAGGGTTACGTTACCTACACTTTCAATCAGTGTACTCCATGTTTCGCGCTATAAAAATGCGATAAAAATTCCCTGTAGCCACGTTTAAACAAAATATAATAATAAACTACACTAATTTAGTAATGATCTTGGTTGTTATATTAAAAAATAATTGACTATTTCGACAAAGGAGAACCGACGACTCTTTATCTACCTATTGCTTAAAGTGGATTGACCACTGACTAATCAAAGTTTGGTAGCTTAAATATCCTTACGCAAGCGGACCAAGTGTTAAATATCTTCCATTCAATAATAATTCTATTTTGACATCCATAGAGTGATTTCGGAATCAGAAGAATTTAAACTGGGTTTTTTCAAAGATTTACGCCATCTAGCAGCTAGTAGCAATCAGTTTTATTTGTAAGGACTTGAGTAAATGTTTTTGTAAAAGCGCCATCTCGTATTGAGTAGATTAAGCTCGGAGAGATGTGTCTTTCTGAGAAAACCTTAGCAGGTTCTGTTATTTTTGAGCGCTGTCTTTACACAAAGCCAAAATAGTCAGCAACGAAATAGATAGATGGCGCTAATAGCGAATCATCCTGTTCACTTGGCGAGGTTTCATCGGAGTCAAACATTATTAATAGAATAAATACAGCAATACCTATTGACCAAAGGACAACAATCTTAGATTTTGGGCATTTATTATGAAACAATAACATACTTTACATCTATACACATAAAGCTCTAAAAAATTATACTTCGATAACGCCCGAATAATCAACGCAACTCGCACAACGTCGATTCTAACTATAACAACATGGCGAAATAAGCACCTAGTATAAAACAAATGATTCTCTATTTATTTATTTACATCGTACAACACTAATAATAACAATTAAATTGTTTTAACTATATTTTTTACATCAGAACTTCATATAATAGAATATAGGAATTTCCCTTTCTCAAGGAATATAATTGACGAACAATATTGCTTTAGCTTAAGCCAACAAATGGCGTTACAATCTTCAAACAACATTTGATAAAACTTTTATTTCTACCGACAGATGTCACCTCTCTAACTCTAATTCCTTCCAAAAGATGATATTTTATAACTCCTAGTTGCGGTATCTCTAACTCCTGGTGAGGTACTCATTGGCGATGCTCTTCCAGTCAGTCGGGTCTCCGTTCTCGTCGGGCTTGGACTTCCTGATGCTGCGGAGGAAGTCCCACCCCTTCGCCTTCTCGGTCGAGTTAACGTAGGTGTTCTTGGGGTCCTGTTCCAGCGTGTACGCCCCTAGGACCAGGCTCTGGACGAGTCGCGCGGAGATGAGCGTCTGGGAAGAGAACATACAAATGATTTAATTATAATTAAGAATAAGGATATTTTTATTATTTATTTATTAATAAGGGTCTTAAACCGAATTAAAGTAGGTCAGTAGATCAAAAATCTTATCTATTTCGGACATTCAATAATATTTTTACAATTAAATTAATTAATTAGGTATTCTTGGGGACGCTTCCGACTGGTATTGATATGGATCAATTGAGCTACCTGTAGCTAGATTGTTTGCAACAGTCTGCAGTTAGCTCAATTGTTTCAATTGTAAATACTAGTTCTAATTTGATTCCATTATACGATTGTAATTTTATTGTTTTCATTCTATTTAATTTAATAATTTTCCTTGATGATAAAGAATTTTAGAATAAATGACTTTCACATTTCATTTCTACTCATTAGCACATATACCTACGTCCACAGCTAAAAGAAGAAAGATTTTGGCATAACCACCTCGCTTGGTGGCCACCGACCCACCTGCCAAGCGTGGTGGTAGAGGTGTCAAATATACACAGAAGGTAGCTGGTGCCGGTCTCTGGTAGATCTCCTAGTCGGCGCTCTAGACATCCACGCCAGAGTAGGAGGGATCGATTCTTACGCGACCGCCACGGCCCGTATGCACCATGGATTCGGAATTGATTAATTCCGAATAGTAAGTAGGTATTCGTCAAAGCACCATGACCATCAGCCTACGCAAGTTCACTGCTGGACGGTGACCTTCCATAACTCGCGCTCTTCAGTCTTCAGTCTTTAGCAGCATCCATCATCTGCCAGCAGTGTAGAGCAGATCATCATCCCACCGCCACAGGGCGTCCTACACGTTTACCGAGTCGCGGTCTCCACTCACGTAAGACTTGAGTATTTGGGGGTTAGAGTGGTATAAACTCAGGGTACAATGATGATAGACTAATTATTTAGGTCTGTTAGTTCCAGTTATGAGAATTGCGGCAGTATGTAATCTAATCTTCTATAATATAAAAATGAATCGCAAAATGTGTTGGTAAGCGCATAACTCTTAACGCCTGGACCGATTTCGCTAATTCTTTCTTTGCTGTGTTTGTTATTGTCAGGAAAAGGTTCTTATGAAAGAAAAAATTAAGAAAGTTGGGAACATAAATTTCCACGGGGGCGAAGCCGCGGGGCGCAGCTAGTATTCAATATAATCTGATTTAATTTTGACATTTTTTTTTTGTAAATTTTTATGGTTCGTAAGTTAATAATAGGCCTCGGCTTCACACAGCTTCTCGCTGTCAACAGATTACCCCAATCAACGGTGGTCGGTTCTTCGGGAGATAAGACCCACCGCTACTTTTTAGTTACGTTCCCTGGTATCGACAGTATACCCAGCCCCCCGGACACCCGCCGCTCACCTTCAGCAGCCGGTACTCGTGGTCCGGCAGCCGGCGGTTGACGGTGTAGCCGGCCAGCACGAGCCCGGCCGCGCGCACGTCCTGCGCCACCAGGATGGAGTACGTCATGGCGATGGCCAGCTCGAACACGTAGTACGAGTACTGGATGTCGCCGAAATCGATGATTCCTTCGATGCGGTACTCGGTTTTACTGGAAAGATTAGTAGGGTAGAATTAATTTATATAAACTTCCCTTTAACTCACGTGGAAATAAAAAAAACTGTTTTTTTATATTTTTTGCGTTAATAAAAATAAAAAATTAAAAGTTTATTGAGTCAGACATATTTTGTCCATAAGACTATTATTATTAATAGTATATGAGTGACAAGCAAACTTCTGTTTGACTTCATACAAACTTCCGTTTAACTTTCGGGGAAATTTCAAAAATGATCATATATTTTGCGTTTATAAATGACCATGCTAGATTAATAGTTTAGCGACCATCGTTAGTCATTTGCTACGAGCCCATTCCACAACAAGCAGCGAATCTCTATCGACAATTGTCGTTTAGGAGTCTATCAACTAACGAGATTATGTTGATTTTGATTATAATGTTTATAGACTCCAAAACGAGTTACAAAAAAACCGAAACCGAAAAATTTTGTTTTTTTATTTCACTCTGCTATCGCACGTACTAGATTCAGTTTGATTTTATAGTTTTCTGTTTTGAGTACCAATGAATTAACTAATATAAAGATACCACTTGAACGAAGCCGCGGGCGAAAGCTAGCTAGCCATTAAGAACAGGCCCATTTGGTTACTCCAAGATAAATAGTAAAGTTTTCTCAAAGAATATCAGCTGGTCTATTCAGTCAATTTCAGTCAGGTGTATTTGTGAGGGTATCACAGTATCACTCACTGGTTCATTTTATTTTGTTTTTATTCGTACTTAATCAAAATGCAGTCAAAAATACCAACCACCCGTATCAGTTGACATACCACAGTCCACAGTGACTAACCAAAAAAATCTGCTCTACTTTTATAACAAGCACGGCCAAAGAGTGGAATGAGATTCCTGCGTCTGTTTCTCCGTTAGAGTACAATCTTGGAGTCTTCAAGTCCAGGGTAAATAAGTTGCTTCTGGAAAAGCGTGCTCCATCTTAAGCCACATCTTCACTTACTTACTTAAGGCGCTACCCCGACCCAAATCAGCGCCACCACCTATTTTACCTTATTATTTCGTTAAACGAAGGAAATTCAAAAAACCGATTGGCCAGTTTGTGCTTCCTATCATAAGCTTTTTTTGTTTTTGTTTTTGTTCTATATTGTAGGAAGAGATGCGAAGTTGCTCTTTTTGCGCACCATGGTGGGACTTCGCAACTCTGCATAAAGTATACAAAATAAAACTTTTACAGGGGCATTAAAAAAAAGCTTATGATAGGAAGCACAAACTGGCCAATCGGTTTTTTAAAATTCCTTCGTTTAACAGAATAATAAGGTAAAATGGCGTAAAAAGGTGGCGCTGATTTGGGTTGGTAAGATGGTGGGCAAACGACCATTACCAATAAAAGTATTCGTGACCGATACTCTCAAGAATAACCTGAATTGACCAGCTGCTGACAAGCGGTATCCAAGTCCAAGTTGGATGGTGAAGTTGTTATAACATTTATTTCCTGTCGATAGGTATTTTTGGACGTGACATAGCGGGATAGAGAGAGGATTGAGGCGTTGGAAATGTGGTGCTCGACGAGAATGGAAAGGATCAGCTGGAGAAGGTTACTAATGACGAGATGCTGAAAAGAGTTAGGAGAAAAGGTTTTTATGAACACCATTCAAAACAGAAGAGGGAGAATGATTGGATATTGTATACGACATGAGAACTTCATATGTAACATCATAGAAGGAAAAGTAGAAGGAAGACGAGGAAGGGGAAGATCAAGAATTAGCTATATGAGTCAGATCAAGGAGGAAGTCGCTGTCATGTCGTATAAGGAAGTAAAAGACATTGCATTGGAGAGAGACAAGTGGAGGAAATTGCAGCACTGCAAGAGCTCTTTTAATTGTAATAATAAGGTATGTTTATAAAGATTAGTAATAAACGAGTAAATGGGATAGGGCCAAGCTTTAAGCTCTTGGCTCACCTCAGCATGATGCCGGCGTATATTTGGGAGCACACTCGCATCAGGCGAGGGTTGAGCTGCGACCTACTGCAGTTACGTTAATATTAAGTTAATATCGTATTCATAAGGTATAGACTTGAGCATTTTACTGGCAACAGAGCATCGAGCATTCGGTGCTTTAAAAATTACTCGAACCACACTTCGAACATGACGGTCGATGTTTAGTTACAACCTGATTTTAAAAACTAACGGGCGTTTTGGTGTAACATTTTATCGAGCAAAGGCGCGATACAATGTTACAAGCAAATGCTTACTCGCCGTGAGCATTACGTCGAACACAGCGTCGAGCATTCGCAAGAATGTAATACTACACGGAAATGTTATAAGAAACTGAGCATATTTCGTCCGTATTGTATCATTCGTAAGAAACCTTACATTACATTGTATTGCTCTAGAGCATTTACTAGAGTCTAGTAAATGCTGTAGTATGACTAGGTATATACCCATTGTACATTATCTGTATTTGTTTTTGTTCTATGTGTTTTTTTTATTTCTTGGTGTGCAATAAAGAATATTTGTATTGTATTGTATTGTATAGACCTAGCTTATTCAAAGCCAGACACGCGATGCTGTGTCGGACTCCAATTTGTGAACTCAATATCGGTACTAAACTGATCACATTCAGGCTGGACGTATTGTATTGTATTTCTTTAGTAATGTTTTCAAATCAAAGTTTCGTGAGTAATTTATGCAATATCGTCAACATAATCTAGCAGGTCTTGTATGTATGACTTACGATGCTTCAACGAATGGAACGAAATGGACAATGACAGATTCGCGCCAGGTATAATAGTAACTTCAATGTGACCGGTACTTCCTTTCCTGCTAATTTAATAGGCGTAAGTTTTTGAAGATCTGAAGATGTTGGATTGAATACAACACCAAAACTGATCTTATTTGCATGAAATTCTTAAATGACCTCTATTATTTTTAAAGTAACTCGAAACAAAAGGTATATGTGAAACTTAGCACGCACGAAGTGTTGGACCAAGACTACGATTAGGTAAGCTATGTTTACTCCGAAAAATCCAATAGCTAAACCCCAGTATCTAAGTGCAGATGTAGGTACTCTCCTTATCATTGTATTCTACCAAAACAACATCAACATATTTCGATAATTTTATCACCTCTAATAATATTCGAGAGTGACACCTTAAAGCGTGCGCGCGTGCTTCGCGCGTTATCGGGCTCCCATCAACACAAACAAATGTATGATAAGATTACGTCATGTAGAGAGATCGAGAAAACATGTTGTAGGGGAAAACTGTATTTGAAAATAAATAAATAAATAATGCTGGACAATTCACACAGCATTATCTAGCCCCAAGCTAAGCAGAGCTTGTGTTATGGGTACCTACTAGATAACTGATATACTTAATACAATACACTACATAGATAGATATTTTTTATTTTACATATAAAACATCCAGAACGCCCTGAACAAATGTATGCAGATCGTACAAACAATTGTCCCGAGGCGGGAATCGAACCCGCAACCTACTGCGTCGCAGGCAGACCTTCGCCCGCTGCGCCACAGAGGTCGTCAAAAATTAGCTTTGTTTGTTTTTATCAGCTTGGACAAAGGGAGCAATGCTTAGGCTATAGAAACATTAAAAAATGTTGTCTTGTCTATTAATTATGTCTAATAATTAATTGTTATTAATACTTTTAGTTTAAAAACCACTGAAATAAACTTAGCTACCTTGCCTACCTATTACGAAAATAAGCCAAATTCGCGTCATATTTTAATTATTATTGTAAATTACGAAATCGTCCATTATATGCATTGATCGTCATTGTGAGTGCACACCTGACTGTGGAACAATTTATTTTCTGTGTGTGTATTAACTCTGTATCAAAAGTTTGTAACTGTGAGTTTTATATGGACCACAACGGGTCTGAAATAAACGATTTTCATTTTATTTTATACTAGCTTCTGCCCGCAGCTCCGCACGCGTTGTTTTATGGAAACGTTTTGAGGTTATTTCTATCCCATGGGAACTGATTTATGGGATAAAAAGTCACCTATGTTTGATTCCAGGATTATAATTATCTGTATACAAAATTTCAGCCCGATCCGTTCAGTAGTTTTGGCGTGAAGAGGTAACAAACATCCACCCATCCAAATTTTCGCATTTATAATATTAGTGTGATGATTTTATAACTCCCACGCTGGGCATGCGGATTGAGGATCGCAGTTCGGTGGCATAATAGTTCTGCAGGGGGCGCTGCTGCCCGCCCCCGGTGGATATCCCTTAGTCGCCTCTTACGACACCCGCGGGAAGAGTTGGGGTGGGTCAAATTCTAAGCCGGCACCACACGGTCCATATAAATCTTCATAGATTTCTTAAATATCATAATAAACATAACTTATTTATTTATTTTAACTAGGTAGGTCAGGTACTTTTAGTAATGTACCTGCCCGGCTTGAGTCCCACCAGCACGTTCATCTCGTTCACGTCTCCGTGGATGACTCCCTTCTCCAGCTCCTCTTGTTTGGGGATGATGGCGTATTTATACTCCTCTATCACCTGAAAAACATTTTTTTTATAAAATTGTCCAGTCTTCGACAGTCAAAGCATTGGTAAATTGGATTATTGGGAAGTCCCCCCACCTGAAACTGTTATTTTTTACTGCTTTCATATTAATAGCCGACCAGTCCGCTGTTGGATACAGGCCTCCCCTGATAAGCGCCTTAACCCCTAGTAGAAGTAATGCCATAACCCCTACGCAGAGCTTACTGCTTTAAGCTCTGCGCTCATAAATGCAATACCGTTACCACAAAAACTTGCATTCAATAACTCGGTATCTGAAGATACATTTTACAGTGACAGAATAGCTTTCCACAAGATTCAAACGAGCTATCCGTGAGGTGCCTGTCACCTGATGCCGTCAATATTAAATTCATCTTTATGTTACGAGTTAAAGCCCATATTTGAATGCACATTGTTGTGTTGTGCTGCAGCGGTGATTTCCAGGTGCGCGACATGCTTTATTCGTATGTTATGTAGCACTAGGATCTACGTAAAGAAAGGCTGTAGCACATTGATTAAGATTTATCTAGGTTATTACTATTATCGTAAAGCTAAGACTTTTAAGTTTTACTAATGAATGTGGGTGCGGGTTAGGGCTTTTGCCCAGCAGTGGGACGAAATAGGCTATTAAAAAAATCAAAATTAATGACCGAGTCATGAATACTTTTCCTCCAGGTTTCACGCGTGGCAACAGCTGGTCAGAACAGATCTCACCTCCTCAGCCAGCTCCAGGTTGTGCGGGTCCTTGAGCGCAAACTTGAACTTGTCCAGGTCGGGCACGCTGGACAGCATCCACGCGTGCTTGCGGGACAGGAGACCGGAGTGGTTGAAGTTCTGGGGAATTTGTGTTGGTGCATTGCAATAATACTTTACACTTCTTAAAATTACACTTAAGGGTCCGGCGGAGGATGAATTTCCCATACAAACGTAGTACCTACCAAAATGATTTGTAATTTGAGAATATTTTCACCATGGTTTGCTATTATTTGTATTAGAATTGTATTTATTTAGGTTCCTGCCACAAGCTTTTTCCAAAATACTTATCTAGAAAAAAACTAAGAAAACATTCATTCTTTGATGTAAAAATGCGATTCGTTTTAATTTCATTTCAGAAAGGTATTTTGACAAAAAAAAATGTGTCAGGAACCTAGATAAATACTATTTTAATACAAATAATAGCAGACCATGGTGAAAATTTGCTAAATTGCGTACTTATAGTAGGACGCTAGACGCGGCAACAGAGTGGTGGTTAGTTTTATAACTTTCTACATCGAGTTTGGATGGTGTTTATTTATTAAGTGACTAGTAATTGCCTTGTGTCGAAAAAGACTAGCTAGAGAGTACGATACCAAATTATTAACTGCATTTATAATTACAAAATATACCCCTAAACCGGTCTAAATCAAAACATTGCAAGTGTTCTGTAAGTAATTTTATTAGACCTTGAATGGTGTAGTATAGTATCATATGGTTCCGAGTTATGTAACCTATTGTCACGGCATGCATGTACCTAATCTATTTCTGTCTAGTTTGTTTGACTTATTGCTGTGTGCGTTGTGACTAACAAAGACTAGTTTCAGGCTAGTTTCAGGGTAAAATAGATTACCTATAGTAGCTAGCAGGAAAAGTATCCGACCATGAAATGGCTCCTAGGAAATTCAGTTTGTTTGTCAATATCCTACTAATATTATAAAGCCGAAAGTTTGTGAAATGTGAATTTTGTTACCTAAGATCTCCAAAACTACGGAACGATCATGATGAAATTTGGCGTACATTTAGAACTTAGCATAACTTAGATAATAGGCTATTATTATACCGAAAATACGCGTGCGAAGCCGCGGGCATAAGCTAGTTTGGTATAAATAAACTCCCAGTTAGCAGTACTACCGTCAACCTCGTCACATTCTATTTTGTTCTTACATGTCCAGTCGATCCCAAGGTTGCCTGGAAGAGATCGCTCATAGCGATAAGGCCGCCTTTGTACTTCGTCTACTCTTAGCATTTATTTCTGTATTGTTATCTGTCTTTGTGTGGTACAATAAAGTATTATCTATCTATCTATATATCTATCTATTCTAGTGGCTGGAGAGGCTCCAAAACGTGTGCTTCAGATTTGTCTTTGGCCTCCGTAAGTACGACCAGGTGTCTGCCTGCCGATCTCAGCTCACATGGCTTCCCATTGTTCTCGGTTCTGTGGCGCGTCTGGGATGTTCTCCGAGGCGCACGCGACTGTTCTACTCCAGTATGCGCAAGAGGGGAGCATCTCTGGTACAGTATTCTCTGCGTGTTCGCCCGTAGGTTTGACTGCATTCATAGTTATCAAAGCGTGCACTCGAGAGTGCACGCTTTTACTAATAATAATAATATTACATTTCTACATAATTTTCATAATTTTTCTAAATCCAATGTATTACTTTTTGATTATTGTGTTTTTTTGTAATTTGATTATAGTTTTAGAAGATTATTGTGTTTTTTAATTATTGTCAATTTTATGTAACATATGAACCTATGTAGTCTGAAGTAAATGATTTTAAATAAATTCGCCAGCGCCGGAACTGTTTCTTCTTTTCTCTATACCGTTCAATCCCGTTTCCACTTCGTATCTCAAAGAAATATTCCAGTTTCTTCATTCTTCTTACTGCCTCTCTCTCAGATCTCCAGAAACTTTATTCTAGATAGCAGCCAGTTCAGAGAACATGCTTTTATCGCGACTTTTTTACGGCTGAAGCTGTCAGACTAATTTGATATTAAATGAGCCACATCTCGTCACACTTTTAAAAGGAAAGTTTATGAATAATATTCAGGTCAGACTAGGTAATTAGTATGTCCCTCAAAGTCACCACTACCTATTTGTTGATATGCATTAGCGTATATTTCTATTTTGGTATTGTGTATTACGATTATTTTAGTTTGTTAAGGGCGTATATAACCTCAAATTGCTTATTTTCAACTCCATCGGACCTCCATATCTTCCAAACTACTGAATATTTAACTTTGAAATGTATATTATGGTAAAGTTCAGGACTTATTCTATCGATCATATGTTTCAGAAACACGATTCCATAAAATTTTCTCGATAGAAAAAAATCGCGAAGTTACCTCTAATTTTTTACTAAAACCCTAATTTCTCAATAAACACAAATGATACGATTTTGAGATTAAGCATAGTAATTGAACTAAGTATAAAGAACATTTTATAAGTTGCCTTTTTTTCAATTAACTATTCTAATGTTTGTGGGGAGCAAATAACTACTAAAAACTTGATTTTTGGGCTTACGCCGCTTTGCTCTGTCCCGCTCCTGTGAACGCGAAATCCTATGCCTATCCTCTTCACACAACAACGAGGTAGTATGGGCCCTTAAGTCTATATTAGTTTTATATTTGGACTTAGCTCCTGCACCGCCATCTTTTGACCTTCTCTTTTAAGCTTTGGTTGTCTGAGAGAAATGGCTTTAAGAGTTAAGACCGCCAATTCTTTTACGTTTTACCATACTGTTTTATATTGAAGTTTTTCTGAATAAAACATTATCTATCTATCTAATCTAAAAGTACCAGGCTGTGATAAACATACATGCCATTACGATAGCTTTCACACATACCGGCATAATTTACATACACTCGCCGCCGGGTATCCGGCGACCGGAACATGTAAAAAGCCACGAACTCTCCCAGCTGTTACAATAACAATCAGTTCATCGCTCAGAGAAAAGTACCAGGCTGTCATAAGTATAGAAGAGCTCCTACCTGCAACTTGTTGTCCAGATTCGCCACAAACTCCCCCAGCTGGTAAAGCAATGGTTCTGCAATCGGTACGTCGCTCAGCCTGGCCCCCGGTACGAACTCCAGCAGTCGGACAGCATGCTGCTGGCCGTTGATGGTCTCCGTGGAGTAGAGGTGTCCGTAGACGTTGCGGATTGGCTTCGGGCAGACTATGGAACGGGCGTCTGGAGAGAAATGGAGGATATAAATAAATAATGCTGGACAATCCACACAGCATCATCTAGCCCCCAGAGTTCCTAAGCAGAGCTTTCGGGTACTAGATAATACATTATATACAGGGTGGAATTTTGTAATGCCACCTGGAGGGAAAGTACTCTTAAAACTGTAGATAGAAAATTATACTAAAAGAAAACATTCCTTTATTTATGAAAAGAAAGAAAACTGCATTCAAAGATTTTCGCAAATTCGCTTGCCACACCCGGGAATCGAACCGACTGAAATCTGTAAAAATTACACCCTGTACTTTTATTGCATAGATCGTTATAAGGATGAAATCTCTCTAACAAACTTAATAAATTAAATGAAAGGAAAACCATGAAATCATAAATTATTTTAATTATCTATAATATAAAAATGAATCGCAAAATGTGTTGGTAAGCGCATAACTCAACAACGCCTGGACCGATTTCGCTAATTCTTTCTTTGTTGTGTTTGTTATTGTCAGGAGAAGGTTCTTATGAAAGAAAAAATTAAGAAAGTTGGAAACATAAATTTCCACGGGGGCGAAGCCGTAGATTTACACAAGAAAACCTACTTTATTAAGTAGGTTTTCTTGTGTAAATCTACGGATTTAGCTTATTAGCTAAACTACGAAGCAAAGTCAGTAATATATCACGAGGGCTCTCCTCGTGTTGTGTGAGATATCACGTGTTTTCATTTTTTCATTGATCTGTAACCATTGAGTTCCCAACTAGCACAATAGCGTTAAAACAACCTGTATATCATTATATATATCGGTTCCATTCGAGTATCATAGTGTTAACAATACCTGTACAGTGGAGTTATAGAGTGCTCTAACTCCCATATAACCACGAAAGAGGCCCACGATTTTACAGGTAAAGGTTATAGAAAGCCAGTAGAGCGGTTATATAAAGGTGTAACAGAACCTGCACAAAAGTGTTGATTCATACTCAGCTAATACTTCAACCTATATTACTGTGCTTGTAGATGGGTTGGTCAACACTAAAGGTTATATAAAAACGTCGGCTAAGAGTTATAACCACTTAAAACTTTATTAGACCTATTAAAAATAGTTGTTTGACACTTTGACGCTAGTTACAATATGTTTATGGTATCATTTAGCGTACAACTAAATGTCAATCACCGAATGGCCATTATCTAACAGAGAAATAATAAAGTATACCTATTCAAGTTACTTTGTGAAGTGAAAACAATCTGGCGTTGTGATTTTACGGTAAGTGTATACCATGTTTTCCATCTCAATTTTAACGCGCTCTTGATTTAATAAAGATTTCAAATAAAACTTATGAAACATAAAATAGGCACCTCAAATTTGTATCATTTTTTTAATTTTTCTTTATGGCTAGTGGCATGTTAAATTAAGTGGCATCAATGAAATTACAAAAGTAACTTATATAATGAAGTATTTTGTTGTCAAATATTGAATAACCCAGTCAATTTTAGGGTTATAGTTCACCAAAACAATGGCGAACTTACATTAAAGCTTTAGTCGTCGCATAAGTAAATTATTACCCCTTTTGAGTTACAACATCTGTAGCCAAGAATGTTGTGACACCATTACTCTTACAACGCCTTTATAGTGTATCTACTTATCACAATAAGCATAAATAGAATTAACATTACAGCTTGAACCTACATAAATGAGTTGTTCAAAACTTTTGGTGTCTGTGTATCTTACACTCTTGAAAAACTCTATTTTACAACACATGTCTGCACCTTATAACCAATATAACACCTACAGTTATAAAAGACACTTCACTGCAACAACTAAACAACAATAAGTGTTGACGCGAGTCAGCGAGCACTGTTGTATAGGTATAAGTGCTACAAACAGGTTAAAGCTACAACATCTTAACTATACTTGCTGTAATTAACGCTTTTCTAACTCTTAAAGTGTTCTTACGTCGTTCATTAAAGTTCTAGAACCACCATTGGAGCTAAATTTATTTTTTAACTCCTTTATAACGTTTTTAGTCAGAACTGAGATAATTATTACTCAATTAAACAGGTAAAAGTTATAATAAAAACTGTATCTGACACCAAAATGTTAGTTGGGTTGTAAACCGGACACACACAGTCTTAAACCTCACCACGTACCATGGCCCATGTGCCATGGGGGAGGAGAGGTTAAAAAAATTGCCAAACAACATCACGTGATTAATGAAAGACCCTTAAAATACAAATGGTAGGTAGGTGTGTCAGTAAAAATCCTGCAATAAGACAATGCGTGTGACCCCGGATGTTCCAATTGAAAGGACAATCGTGGGGCCCTTCGCAATGGCAGATAAAGAGCCGATTTGAAACGGACTTGTGTTCTAAGAAGCTCGATAGATATTTTTCACGTGAAATCGATTCGAGCGGGAGTGGTCAAGTTTCTGTGGTTTGACAGAGTTAACGATTGTCTCACACTCCTTCACACAGCGTGGAGAGCGAAGCGAGCTACATTTCCTTACTCAGCGCAGCGACTGAAACTGTCGCACATAGCGTGGCGAGCGAAGCGAGTTGCCCTCCTTTATACGCTTCTTAGACGATCATTCAGCATGACATGCGGTATGTGCTGTCACTCATGAATGACCGTCTAGTTGGCACAAGAAAAATGAATCTGCCTTTGACAAAAACAATTCGATACAGAGAAGAAAACCTCTTCACTGTACTATCTCATTGAATAAAATGATTAATACCAAGCAAGAATTTAGTGAATTATCGTGCTGCATGATAAATTACGTAACAAACTAATGTCATGCCGCATGATCATCTAGGGAGCGCTTTACACAGGCGTGGCGAGCGGAGCGAGCCGCAATCCCTCTAGGTCTATGGGGTCATCCATGAATAACGCGAGGATCAAAAGGTGGGCGGGTGAAGGACGAGGTATGTATTTAGAGACAATATTACTCTCTGGGGTAGTCTAAAACCTCACCACGTCGGTATCACAGGGGGGTTAAAAGATGCTTATAAATCATCACTTAAATAATAAATAATGCTGGACAATTCACACAGCATTATCTAGCCCAAGGTAAGCAGAGCTTGTGTTATGGGTACTAGGTATCTCATATACATAATAATATACGAGTACAGTGTTTTATTCCTCAGAAGGTAATTTAATGTTGTTGCATTTAAAAGCAACAGGTTGCCATAGGTTTAAAAAGCAAAAGCAGACTAGCCACAGAAATCTGAATAACAAGGCACTAGAAATCGTAAGCGCGCGTGACCTTGTCGCCGCTCAGGTGACTCTCACGCCACCAGTGCGTTCGTTGCTGTTCAGTTGCTCTCGAAACGTGCGTGTGTAAAAATGGTGTGTTGCAGCATTTCCCATTGCGGAAATTCTTCCACAAGTTGTAATTATATTAATAAAGGAATAACTTTTCATCGGTAAGTATTGTTTTTTCTAAATAATGCCGTTTTTCCTTAAAATTATAGAATCTTTAAAAGTAATACGAACGTCACAGTCGACCGTTCTTATTATCACGTTTAACTATACATTGCCTCTTATTTTTGTCAACATCGGGCAGGTACCTCATTACAAAAAGCAATGTACTGCACAGTGAACGATAACGTTGCGCGCTCGATTTCCTATCGTGGTACGGCCGCAGAACTCGGTCGCGAGCTAGTGTTGTGACACGGTAATATTATCCTTAATATTACCTTGGTTGTGATTTGTAAAACAACTTTGCATAATTTAACATAGTATTTTAGGAATACGATGTTATATTAAAATTGTTTATTTATGATTTATTATCATAATAACTAACTATCTATAAAGCTCGATTACCACTGACTGACTGACTGACATAATTGTTCTCCTTGATGGTGGAGGGGGAGGTATGTTTTTTTTGCAGAATCATGTAGGGGGTGTCCGGGGGACCTAGGAAAAATTCCGACTTTTTGAAATTTGCCCCCCGGAACCACCGCCCCCCAGGGGGGCGCCAAGCAGAGTCACACTGATGAAAAATTTTTAGGGGGTTGTATAGAGGGGGTCATATGATTTCGATTCCAAAAAAAATTTTACGAGGCAATTTTAAGCAGTACAGCATTAATCCTTATCCAATTAAGTAACTTAGATACATTGTGCATTTAATATAGATTAGTATTGCCCTGTACAGCATGTAATTTGAATGAATATTTTCGAAGATATTACAGATTTAAAATGACAGGGATATAGCGATTGCGGTATCGGCCGGAGTACTAATTCTGCAGTAGGTATATTTAGTATAAGCATTGCACCCGTGCGAAGCCGGGGCGGGTCGCTAGTTAATAATAAATGAATATTGAAGTACAAACTATATTTTTATTTTATTAGTACAATGCCCTAGTCATAGAATAACAGTACGATAGGTACGTGACCTGATATTTCGTGCCCAGCACTAGTGTAGATTACATTAAAATGACGTCATAACGACAACAAATGCAAACTTGTCACTAATGTGCGAGTAAGCGAACGTATGCAACTACGCATAAGGCTTAATTTGGTTTGCACTGCATTTTTGGATGGGCGTAGCCGTAATTCCGTAGTTATTGTCTGTGTATGTAGTGGTAAGGTAGTAGAGGGGGCGAGCCGGCGACACGCATTCCCGATAGATCGGATGGTACTCAGCATTTCTAGTGCCTTGTTATTAAGATTTCTGTGAGACTAGCACACTCTCTGGTCAAATGATCAGATGAGTTAACTAGTTTGCGACATATTAAAAAAAAAAAATATACGAGTACATAGATAGATATTTTTTATTTTACATAGAAAACGACCAGAACACCCTGAACAAATATCTGCAGATCGTACAAATATTTGTCCCGAGGCGGGAATCGAACCCGCAACCTCCTGCGTCGCAGGCGGACCTTCGCCCACCGCGCCACAGAGGTCGACTTATATACTAACACTTTCATAGCCCAAGACGTTGATGTCCTCGTCCAGCCCCGTGTAGCGAGAATATGTGGGAATATGTTGTAGCTGGGCAGAGAACATGTTCACACTTTTATGAGACAGACGCACATGTCGGTCAGCACCACCACGTGGCGGCGGCGGCGCGGCGCGGCGGCGGCGGCGCGGCGTGGCGCCGGCGGGGTCCGCTCATACGGGTCGCACCGCCAAGAGTGGGCAGTGAATGCGTTAATGGAAGACCCCTATTCACCAAAAACATGGCTGTTGTTCTAGCTATGGTTGCTCATACTCACTGAGATAGTTCATGATCTCGTTCTGCGCCTCCACGACGCTGGGCGCGCGCGAGTCCATCGCGTTCATACTCACTGAGATAGTTCATGATCTCGTTCTGCGCCTCCACGACGCTGGGCGCGCGCGAGTCCACCGCGTTCATTATCTTGAGCACGTAGCCGTGTGCGGAGTGGTTGGTGATCAGGGGGTTCTTCACGTTCGGGTCCTGAGAACGGAATCCATACCACAGATTAGATAACGTTACTTCGTAATCCACATCGCACTCATATAATAAATGCGAAAGTTTGGATGTTTAGATGTATGGATGATTAGATATTTTTGTTACCTCTCCACACTGCGCATAACCACTGTACAAACAAGTCAATTAAATAAATTCGAAAGTAATTTTGGATCTCTGTCTTTTAGTGTTGCCTTCTTACGACGAAACGACTCAACGGATCTCAATAAAAGTTGGCACGGAGATAGATAATATCCCGGAGAAGGACATAAGCTACATTTTATCCCGGAAAAGTGCGTACTAAGCCGCAAGCAGAGCCTAGTAAAAAATAACAGGCGATGGATGTAGGTGGTGGCGGGAATCGACTTCTCCATCCAAGTGAATGTCTTAAGAGTCAACTAACTGAAATTTTAATAATATTTTAAATGACCAGATCTACATACGTTCTACAAATTTTGTATTAATAAAGAAAATTAGAAATAATATAAATTAATCAAAACTAGTATTAGTAGCTGTGTGGTGCCGGTTTAGATGTAGCACATACCTATATTTATGTGCACCACCCCAACTCTCCCCGCGGGTTTCGTAAGGTCGACTAAGGGATATACTTCGGGGGCGGGCAGCAGCGCCCCCTGCTGAACAATTCTACCACCGCACTGCGACCCAACCCGCATGCCTAGCGTGAGGATTACGGGCGTTACCCCCATGAGATACCTAAAAGCGCTTAAAACATGGCGCTTATCAGGGGGAGGCCTGCGTCCAGCAGTGGACCAATACAGGCTGTGGAGGAAAACTTAGTATTTACAATTGAGCTAATTGCAGACTGTTGCAATCAACAACAATTCAAAGGTAACTCAAATTATCAATACCAGTCGTCGCGTCCCCGCTACGCGCTGGCTGCATTGCCACGCTGTATGGCAATGCTGATGCGCTGCGCCAGATACTCACCAGCTCTCGGGTCACGCGTCGTCGCTTCGACCCAAAAATTCAAGGGCCTTACCTCAATAATCTTATAGTTCTTGTCATCGTATCCGTTGAGCTCCGTGAGCTCCAGCACCACTATGCCGTAGAGTCTCTCCACCAGCAGCCGCACCCCCTCGTGCTCGATCACGGGGCAGATCGCCTTGCCTGGCTCCAGGGACGTTTCTGTCATCTTGTACATCAATGATTTGCTGAAATTGACAAAGGTAGGTTCACAGTATTTCCCTACCTACTTATTCACATAAAACAATTATAAGTATACCTATGTATTTATTCACACTCATGTTTAGTAAGATTTGGAAAATAAAGGCTTATTATTATTATTATGTATTTATTTACCCCGCACAAAAAACTCATTTAGCTATTTCTATTACCACTGCCTTATAATTTTTTTCTTTCCGTAAATTTTATTATTTTGTAAATACAAAATTTAGTTTTTTCGAAAACAATTTCACGCTGAAAAAATTTAATATTTCGGGAATACTGACCTAGTGTTCCAAATAATTGACAAGCTGTAACCCTCGACTTTATTATTATTCAGGGCTGCCAAAGCTAGTAAGTAGGTACAAATACAAATACAAAATACTTTATTGTAGGTACACCAACAAAAATACAAAACACGAGACCTTACATAAGATACAAGTACAATGGGCGGCCTTATCGCTTAGAAGCGATCTCTTCCAGGCAACCTTTGGGTTTAGGTATTTATTGGTAGGTATTTATTGCTTTGGGACAGGGAACAAATACATAAGCTTTTTGGACCTACCCAGTGCTTTTAATAATCATCTTAAAAAAATATCTATCTATGTAGCGTATTATATTAAGTAGGTATATCAGTTAACTAGTACCCATTACACAAGCTCTGCTTAGCTTGGGCCGAGATAATGCTGTGTGAATTGTCCAGCATTATTTATTTATTATTATTTATTTATCTGTGTATTTGATTAGCAGCTCTTTGTAGCTCGAGTTTCTATTCGCTTGTGGCGAATAGAAACTCGAGCTACAAAAAGATATGTTTATATTGCCACAAAAGAATTGCTTTGGTTGACCACCAAAAGAACAAAGGGTTGCAGCAAGTCAATAATTTGAAAAAACTACTGACGAAAAAGTTAACAGTTTCAGAAATTCTGACTTAGATTTTCTAAGTCAGAATTTCCGAAACTTTAAACTTTTTCAGCCTGAGAGTAAATTTCTGAAAATGCAAAGACAGTGGCGCCGCGTCGCGGCTGTAGTAGGCGACACCACCGTCACATGATTAACCTCACAAGCCGGTGCCGACTTATTTACTGCAAGAAACTATATATTGAGTAATTTATAAGTTGCATTGTTATTTCTGCTGATATGTATGGTAAATAACTCAAAGATAAGATGGCAAATAGGAACAAAGTACTGAGATATGATGCAACTCGATGATGTTATTCGGTGAGGTAGGTTTATTATTTTCCGAATGTTTTGTAAGAATTTTGTAAGAATCCTAATAAGCTACAGATTTATAGATAAAATAAAAAATGAACACAGGTTTTCACTAAAACTTTACCGAAATTCAACTAAATTTGTAAACTCTACATTTTTAATTTCACCTTAAATATTAGATAGTAGGTACCTAAGTAAATATTATATTTAAAATCACTCAATATTAAAACAATAAAATCCACTTACCTCTTGCCACCAAACAAATCCCAATAAATAAAACTAACACAAATCAAAAAGTTCCCAACTCACCTTTTGAAAAATCTAAAAAACACGCGCAGATTCTCCCGCGTCAAAAGAACAACTGAAACTGTAGTCTCAGTATCACGGCAGATGAATTGATAATAGAGATAATGCGACTTCGTGTCGAGATGACGAGCGGTGGCTATTCCGCTGTTGCTATTGACATCTGTTAATGGGGGCAATGGGCAATGACATCAGTGGTGTTGAACAAGTTAAACGCATAATTTGTGTATTAACTCTGCTTAAACTTTTACAAGGCGTAGGTAAAGTAAGGGACTGTTTAAACAAAAAAATCGTTAGACTAACTAATTAATCACACTAATATTATAAATGCGAAAGTTTGGATGGATAGATGGATGGATAGATGGATGGATGGATGGATGTTTGTTACCTCTTCACGCCAAAACTACTGAACGGATCAGGCTGAAATTTTGCATACAGGTAAGTCCACAGAAATCTAAATAGCTTGTTATTTAGATTTCTGTGGGTAAGTCTAACCCTGGAATCAACATCAACATAGGCCAACAAAGGCAAACATAGGCTACTGTGTATCCCATAAATCAGTTCCCATGCGATAGAAATAACTTCAAAACGTTTCCATAGAAACAACGCGTGCGAAGCCGCGGGCAGAAGCTAGTTAGGTAATATTATTCGGTGGGGCCTACTTACCTTTCTTAGGGTAAATAATGTAATTTAGTATACAATAACGACTTCATTAGAGGACCAATTTGATAGAGATTTGTAACCTGTCAATATCTTATAGTCTTCAGCATAGGTAGATTACATAAAAGACTAATGGCTACTATCAGTTTCCATGAGAAGAGTCTGCGTTACGTAATAGCCCCTCTCGTGAGCGATCACTTGACCGATGACAATAGCATCGCCGCCGCCGCCGGCAAATAATTTAGGATTTTGGAGTTATGTCGCTTTCCCATAAAGTAGCGGATTACTAACTTTATCTTATGAATCACACCGTAGGTAGGTAATATTAATTGTATAATGTTTATAGGAATCCAAAGGCGTGGAGCGGGAGATTGGTGATCTTTTTTAAGAAGGGAGATAAAACCCTTCTTAAAAACTACAGAGATGCACGATAGGTAATATCTCAAGTCATCGCTCAAATCTGTCTTTCTTATCCGTGATCACAACGGCGGTGTCGGTTCAACGCTCCGAGACTGATAGCGGCACTCAGTAGGTACCTTCATCTATCTACATAGTACCTAGGTAGCAGCTGCGTGACCAGCTTATTTAGAGGCAGTGGTTTTTACCAGATCCTATATCTAGATATAAGGTGTGCCACGGAAAGGGTGTACTAAACCGAAAGGGGGTTCTGGACATCGAGGGGGGTCAACGTTTGTTCTACGATTTTTTTTAATTTTGAACATGTTACTACTTTTTCTGAAAAATTTGACTTCATATTCGTGTTTTTTACGTATTTTTTCATTAGTTATTTTTTTTTAATTTTACAGGATTTACATAATTAACATAAAATGAAAAAGACACGCATATACTCGCATATTTAATCTAAACGTCAACTACTTCTTAAATCTAAAATAAACACTGGCAACAGAGTAACCTTAATGCAAACAAACAAACAAAACAGACTCAGTATTCTCAAGGCGGAGTTTTAGGATTTCTGAACTGCTTAAAAGCAACTTAAAATAAACTTAATTAAAGTAAGATAGATAATGCAATCGATTAGTTGAATCTTAAATTTAAACCATAATCTTAAGTATTATAAACAAAGTTATAATGATAACTTAGCTAAGGTTTGCAAACCTGTTATTTACTTAAGTTGTCTAGGTTGACTTGATACTTAAATATACTGAATATTACATAAATTAGTGTAAAGCTGGTGTTCACTGAACGATAACCAGACGATCAGCAGATTCGTCGGTTAACATTGGCGTATATTGTATGAACGTCTGTCCATAACTTGATTGTTTTATTTGTTGACGCAACTCAGATTGAAGCTCGTCTCAAATTCATTTTTTATATCAGGTTTTCATAGATAACTGTCGAAAATTCACTACTTGAGACGTGCTTCAATCAGAGTTGCGTTTCAGAATTTTGGGGTATGTAGCCGTAGTAGGATATAAGCTAAATCCGGACTTTAAAAAGCTAAGACATTGAGTTTGCGGACTACCAGACTTTACCCTATAGTAAAAAAGTTAAGACATTGGATATTACAATCTAACAACTAAATCCTTTTTAATTAACTTTTCTTCATGCATTTTCTTTATTTAACAAACTTCGATTCAATTGTGTGGTGTGTTTTGTTTGGAGTAGGACGAAATTATCGCGATTTTAGAAATAAATCTCTTACATGTACGTACATGCTACATGTACGTACATGCTACATGTACGTACATGCTACATGTACGTACATGCTACATGTACGTACATGCTACGCTCAAAAACGACAATCGAATGGAAATTTGTGATAGCATGGGTCTACAGAAAATAGTTTACAATCTGCGCAATAAGTACTACTTACCTGCGCTATATTACTCATTACATTAGTTATTATGTTCGTAGAACTCTCCCGCCGCTTACACAATGAGCCGCCTTAAGGTTAGTAACACTCAAAAATAAATCCGGCTTTTATACAGTACTTACTCTGTTCTAGATTCTACAAGTAATTTAGATAGCAGATAAGAAGTTTTGAGCACATTGTAAGTGATTTGCTATGAACTCACATAATTCATAATTCTTTATTGCACAAAATTGGTACAAGTACATATAACATTTTCCAGCAAAAATCATGGCAAAGGCGAGCTTAACCCTATAAAGAGTTCTCTTCCAGCAAACCTTATTGGGAGAGAGAGACAAATTTGTAAAAGTGGGCACATGTGCTTAAACTAAGGATACAAGATTTAATTTTAACCTACTTATTAAATAGACTACTACATAATATACTTAATACAATACGTAAAATACTATAACTTAACAACTCACGGTTAGAACTTTGAATTAATTGTCGTTAAAATAGTCTGTTGACATTAAAACACATCGTGCGAGAGCCGGGGCGTCGCGGAGGCGATTTGGAGCCTTGTGTGTGTAGGTCACGGCGTCGCATTATTGTAAAGATGTCCTTTTTAAATCATTTTTATAATCTTTTATACGGCAATCGTATAAACAACGATGTGGTTGGAATAGTAAAATCAATTTTTCGGTGTAGTCCATGTTATTTAGCGCCTTATTCGGATCATAAACTAAAAATGTTGTAAATAAATACAACTCGTAACTCCGCTAGTAGCACGCCCCCGCACCGCGACGCGCCGCGTGCGCTCTGTGTGAAGACACTCCTTGTACTTGCTGAAATACACGCTCACACGCCACGCCTCCGCCTCGCCACCGCGCCGCCACCGCGCCGCCTCGGCTCCGCGCCGCGTCGCGCACGCCGACTGTGTGTGTCGCGCACGCCGCCGCCACGGCCGTGCACCGCTTCGCCACCGCTTGCGGTGTGTGTAGTTTTTCATATAAACTCATATGATACAACTCGCACGCCTTCGCCTCCAGCCCGGCTACGCCTTCTGTGTGCGACAGCTTTAAGAGATTTTTGACTAAAATCAACATTATGTCGATAGACCCTAAAACTACAACTGATGCAGAGTTTCTTTTACAAAGATAAGCAAAACTTCTTATCTGCTATCTAAATTACTTGTAGAACCGAGAAAATAGTAAAAGCCCGATTTTTTCCAAGGTTCACTAACCACTATAAGACTAAGCTAGCATTGTTGAAAACGTCGTGAAGTGAATCGTACGAAATCGTACGATTAACTTCTTCGTTTAGAAAATACCCTGAGCCCGATAAAAATACTCAAAAGGTTCGTTCTCTATTTTCGGGAATCGAACTACGCTTTTAAGATACTAAATCTAAATTATCTTTAGCTTTAGAAAACCCTGCATTTCAATATTACCTACTCTCCTTTTAGAAATCACCTCAAACCTGTTAAAAACCATCACAATACTTCAATTTTCGGGATTCAAACCCATTCCATTCAATTCTAGGCCACAAAAGTCACTTTTACTCGCTCGGCGACATTTAAGTCTCCATTATATTCTTTGGCACTTTCCTATCAACATAATCCGTATTTCCGTAAGATTTACGTTGATATTCCTTCATGTATTTAGGCTGTATTACACCACTGTCGCACGTTGTCGACTCGGCGTAAACGAGCCTTTACTGATGTCAAATGCCAAACACTTGTACGGGTTCTTCTGCCATGTTGGTGACGCTTCGAACATCTCCAGCATTGAAGTCCGGTTCCGGCTCGAACTCCGGACTCACGGATATTTTCGAGTCTTTGATACTCTCCTTGTTATCTTTCTCATCCAGATCTATCGGCTCAGCCCGCGGGCGGGGGGCCCTCTGGCGCGCGCCCCGGGTGCGCGTGCGCTTGGGCAGGGCGGTGGGGATCGTCACCATGGGGACATCCGGCATGGCGACCTTCAGCTGCCGTGTAGCGGAGGCGGGGACAACTGCGCGTTTCTTTTGGGATTCTTGTTCCATTACGCTGCGGAAAAATAAACAGGGTTTATAAAATCTTTTATTCAGCCTATTTCGTCCCACTGCTGGGCAAAGGCCTCCCCCGCACCCTTCCAAACTTCTCGGTCTTTTGCAGACTCCCACCAATAAAATCCAATAAAATCTTTATCAACAAAAAAAATAAAATCAAATAATAGAAACGAAATAGAACTAGTATTTACAATTGAAACAATTAACTGCAGGCTGTTGCAAGCCTACAAGTAAAATATAAAATGGTTCAGTAATTTTATGAAAATGAAGTTTATATTCTCGCCTAGATGTACAAAGTCTTTAGTATCAGAAGACGCTCATTTCTTCTACAGCACAGGAACATCCAATATTAGTAATTAATTTTTCTTTAAACTAAATTGTAATTTTTCATTATAATGTAGGTAAAAAAGTAGTTAAGTATATTTTTTGTATTTTTCTCGTCGCTCTCCACTATAATTTCATTCACTGTAATCTCGTTCTCCAGCGCAGCGCGAACATAAAAAATGGCCTGTGTTGTGCTACAACTATTTCTAATACGCACGTGAAACACGAACGCGGGCGGCGCCGCGCCGGTCCAACTAGGACTGAGGTGGGTGGGCCTAATTGGACCTAATTTGAGCGTTCCACTTTCGAGAAGCCAGTACCCAATATCCCGAATTTTACTTAGACGATATATTTTCCATACTATACGATATTATATTATTATTTTTATTAGCATGTTAAATAGGTAAATAGCTGTGTGGTCTTTAGAATTTGCACCACCCAACTCTTCCCGCGGGTGTCATAAGAGGTGACTAAGGGATATCCTTCGGGGGCGGGCAGTAGCGCCCCCTGCAGAACGATTCTACCACCAGACTGCTATCCCCAAGCATGCGGCCCAGTATGGGGATTATGGGTACCCCCATGAGATGAACGCTAATATCAGGGATTTAGTAGCGAGATGCCGGGGGAGGGCTGCGTCCAGCAGCGGAGCAATATGTACCTGTAGTAGCGCGGCGAGTTGTTGGAGAGGTTGTAGGGCCACACGAAGAGGTCGTTGAACCGCTCTCGCAGCTCGATGATGGCGGCGCGCGCCACGGGCTTGCGGCGCAGCGCCCGCTTCAGGTCGAAGGGCTGCGCCGGGTTGGGGTACGTGTGGTAGAGCTCGACCTGACACAAACAACACACTATCATACTTATAGTTTGGATGGATGGATGTTTGTTACCTCAACACGCGAAAACTACTCAACGGATCGGGCTGAATTGCTGAATCATGGATACAGGTAGTACTAGGCCTCGAATAAACTTGCCTACTTTTTATCCCATAAATCAGTTCCCGTGGGATAAAAATCACCTTTCAACGTTTATAGAAACAACCAACCAACAAGCCGCGGGCATAAATAAACTAGTAAACTAGTATTATAAATGCTAAAATTTGGATGTATGGATGGATGGATGGATGTTTGTTACCTCTTCACGCCAAAACGACTGAGCAGGTCGAGCTGATATTTTGCACAGATGTAGTTATAAGCCTGAAATCAAACGTAGGCTACTTTTTATCCCACTAAACAGCTCCCATGGGACAGAAAAAGCCTTTAAACCGTTCCATAGAATCAACGCGTGCAAAGCCGCGGGCAAAAACGTTTAGTTATCCCATAAATCAGTTTCCATGGGATAGATATTAGCTTTCCGACATAACATGGGGCGTACACACAAGAACTACACCGACAAATTAAACGCTTTTAAAATAACCCCCCTTAATAATCGCAGAAAACGCATAGATCTTATAAACCTTCACAAAATTTTACATTCTTCCATAGACTGTTCTAGTCTATTATCCTCAATTGACATAAACACTTACTACAGGAGTCGAAACCCAAAAACGTTCTCGTTGAGGGTTTACAAAAATAATACATCGTTCTACAATCCAATCACCAGGATGTGTCGTCAATATAACGAGTTGGCAGCTAATAATAATGCAATAGATATATTTAACTCTAACCTCAATAAATTTCGCAAAGATATTTCGACCATACTGAGCAATAATATGTAATATAATATAAAGTTAAAACCGTATTTTCTATTTTAAATAATATGTATTAGTTTAAATATAACAGTAATTTTTAGGTACATTTTTAGGGAAATTGTTTGGTTATGTTTGCAACACTTTTCTAATCTTGTTATGTTTACATCTAGGTTTACAATCTGGTTCACTACTGTAACTATATTTTAGAGTGTATAAATTTGATTGTAAACTGCTTTGTGAACTTATTATAATAAATAAATAAATAGAAAACGTTTCCATAAAAACAACGCGTGCGACGCCGCGGGCTGTACTAGGTACAGTAATGAGATGAGTGATGAGTCACCTGTTTGTGCACGTGCGACAGGATGAGCCGGCTGGCGGTGAGCGTCGCCAGGTTGGGCGGCAGCAGGAACCGGCGGCGGCCGGCGATGGCCCCGTCGTACAGGTTGGGCCGGAACGCGGGCTGCGCGTCCGACTGCCCCTGGCCAAACAAATACGAACATTCATTTATTTTATTATGCACATGATACCTCACCTCACCTCAACAGCCAATAATGGTCCACTGCTGGACGCAGGCCTCCCCCTGATAAGCGACTTATCTCATGAGGGGTAATGCCATAATCCCCACGCTGGGCATGCGGGTTGGAGATCGCAGTTCGGTGGTAGAATAGTTCTACAGGGGGCGCTGCTGGTGGATATCTTTAGTCGGGTCTTACGACACCCGCGGGTATATAATTATACTATCTGTGCCCGCGGGAAGAGTTGGGGCGGTGCACATTCTAAGCCAGCACCGCACAGCAATGCACATGTGTACTCAGCTGAATGGGGCTCATCTCATGTTTCGTTTTACGATTTTTTAATTTGTATACTTACTTATATTTTACTTTTTTTGAAAGAAATTAGAGACTTTTTCTTCATATTCGTGTTTTTATGTAGGTAAAAAACATGAATATGAAGTAGTTTTGAACTTTCAAAGGATTTAGGTACTTACATCATTTTATTGCAATAGGTAATTTCATAGCAAATCTCTGGTTTTTCAAAAAAACAAGCAAAACATTTTATAATGTTAAATAAAAAAAATTACAATCAAATAATAAAAACAAATTAGAACTAGTATTTACAATTGAGCTAACTGCAGACTGTTGCAAACAATCTACAGGTAGCTCAACTGATCCATTATCAACACCAGTCGTCGCGTCCCCGCTACGCTGGCTGCATTGCCCCGCTGTATGGCAATGCTGATGCGCTGCGACAGATACTCACCAGCTGTCGAGTTACGCGCGCGAGAGATAGTTTTTAAAAACCTATTGCTATTGCTTAAAATTAACAGAGGTTTATAAGCAAGGGGATACATAATTAAAGAGATAAGAATGAAAGTACTCGGTATTACCTTGCGCGAGTAGCTCCTAATGACGTGTCCCGCCTGCAGCGACGCTTGCTTCATCAACTCCAGCTCCAAGAAACCGCGCCCTGAAATATGAAGAGAGAGCTCTAAATATATACAAATACAACGTGAAAGAGCGAGTGGACTCGCGCACCAAGGGTTCCGTATAAATGTAAGACCTTGTTTCTTGTCAAATATCATGATTCTAGGCTAACGGGAAATAGGTACCTTATTAGGAATGACTGAAATCTGATTTTGACAAAAAATTTACAAAACTCCAAATATTTTATGAACCGCTGAATATCGCAGAACATACATGAGGGTTAAATCGATAGGTATTGAGCCACCGAGGATCCACCCCTCTTGTTACACCGTGTATAAGCTGTATGTAGTCCTTACTTTAAAATGTTATCAATTATAGATACATATAATGCGGCTCAGCGGAGAGTTTTTTGGTGCCAATGATAATGATAAATATTAAGTTAAATTTTTTTGTAATGTAGATCCTAATCTAACTATGTTTAGACTAGTCACATCATGTTCATAGTCTTTTTCATTGCACTATTCTACCACTATCCGTGAAAGTCAATAAGCTTTCTGGTACTTATTGATTTGTAATTCTGTTAATTTTTAAGCCTTTGGTTTTCCCATAAATAAATAAATACACGAGACGGAGGGGCCGATTCTCACGCCGCGGCGTGACGTGGCGATGGCGGTCGCGGCGCGCCGCGACCGCCATGGCCAGTTACAATACAATACAATTCTTTATTCACACCAAATAATCAAAAACCGCAGAACACAAAAACAAATACAGTTAATTTACAATGGGCGGCCTTATTTGTAAAGCCACCCTAGGATGGATGGAAGAAGTGATCACAAATGTACAGGCGGTGGCGTGTAAACAGAAATAATGTTTAAGAAGATATAAATATACACTGCTCATAAATGACAATCATCATCACCATGCTCAGAAGGTGGAATTTCTCCTGATCAGCGATTCGGGCGATACGCTGCCTTTTCCCGGCAGACGCCATGACAGTTTGTCTGACGCCATGACACTATGACAGTTACAGTTACACTTACCTCTCACCTCTACCATGCTCAGACTGCGGAACTTCAACTTATCAGCAATCCTGGTGTTGAGGATATACAGTAATACAGGAGGTTAGTTGGATGATACGATGTCTTATCCCGGCAGACGCCATGACAGTATATCGCCGCTATGACAGTTAGTTACACTCACCATGCTCAGACTGCTGGAACTTGTCCTTATCAGCGATCCTGGTGTTGAGGATATACAGCAGCAGGTGGAGATGGTACACGTCTTTAGCATGCGGACGGGGAGACACGATGTCTTGTATGGAGAGGGTTTGGACGGTGTCCGAGGAACGGACTTGCATTGTGTTCTTTGATATGTTTTCTTGGAGCTGGAATATTAGCGATAATTAGTTAATAATAATAAAGGAACGGGCCACTGTGGCCCAAGGTCATGGAAATGAGGAACAAATGTTAGTTGTGTGTAGTTATGGACACGAGATCCTACTAATAAAAAAAAAATCAAAAAAAATCTATTCTATTCTAATATTATAAATGCAAAAGTTTGTGAAATATGAATTTTGTAGCAAAAATTTCATATTTCACAAACACAACTAGGATCTCCAAAACTACTGAACAGATCAAGATGAAATTTGGCATACACTTAGAACGTTGTCTAACTTAAACAATAGGCTACTTATTATACCGAAAATACGCGTGAGAAGCCGCGGGCAGAAGCTAGTAACTAATACTAATGGCTGCCTTTCAATGCCGTTAGACTAAGCTTTATGCCTGTATGTAAACCGGCCAATCTACGAGTATGACACTTGGCTGGCTGAATTTGCATGCTTTTGCTTGGCATGGTGTCCTGTGATTTGGGTCATGTACGAAGTGATAAATTTGTCGAAAGACAAGCAAGACAGACGCTCGCGTTTAAAGTTGACTAAAAGATTTTTGACTTGGCTCAATACCTTTTGACTCGGCTCAATGACTTAAGACTTGACTCGTTGCCTTTAGACTTGGCTCTAAGACTCACCAGCAGCTTCATTTGATGGCCAGTGATTTGGGTCCTCAGGGCCGAATTGATGAAAGCGTCGGAAGAATCTCGACACAAGCGGTTTGTCTTTGGCTTCCGCTGGCCCGCAACAGGCTCATCAGTCAGCTCGTTTATCTGTGGATCGTTTGATTTATTAAATAATAATATTAAATAAATAATCCAGGATTTTTCACACAGCCTCATCTGGCGCAAAGTAAGCACAGCTTGTGTTAGGTATTGGTATCAGGCGACTGATACGAAAACTTAAACACGGAAAAAAATTATGATACTTTTTTGGCGCAGCGAGCGAAGGTCCGCCAGCGACGCAGGAGGTTGCGGGTTCGATTTCCGCCTCGGGACAAATGTTTGTACGATCTGTACAAACATTTGTCCCGAGTTTTCCCGAGAATTCAATAATAATTTTCCATAGAAACTTTACCACCCTTTCTAACCGTTTCAGAGGTTATTTTTTTTAAATAAATTTAGCCTATGTGTTAACCTAGAACCTAAACTATGTAAGTACTTACCAAATTTCATCGAAATCGGTTAAGTACCTAAATAGTTACGGTGGATGGGTGGGATGACGATCTGATCTAGACGGCTGGCAGATACTGGATGGCATCACAAAGACAGGCCGCTATGGCGTGACCGTCCAGCAGTGGACTAGCATAGGTAGAACATGATATAAGACAGTAAGACACTCATCAGTAGCTCGATGTGACGACCGATCCTCCGACAAGCACATCGCTTCTGAGCGATGTTTTTGTCGGAGGAATCCCGCGGTAAGCAGTTGCAGTACTTGGCTCAATGCCTTTCGACTTGGCTCAATGCCATTGGATTTGGCTTTATGCCGTAAGACTTGGCTCTTTGCGGAGAACGCGTTACCTTCCTCCGTAGGTTCTCTAATGCCGTGATGAGGTTGGTTGTTGGCTCGCCGTGGGCCAGGCGGCGCGGCGCGCGGCGCGGCGCGTTGCGCGTCGGACTGTTCGGGTGCTTCTTGATCCATCTTTTCAGGGTGTGGTATCTGGAGCAACACGAGAATGGTGTCAATTCTGATGCAACATCATTTCATAGTTTTGAGCGAGATAAATACTAATCCCGAGGGAATAATGTTTTGATGGCACTACCTCGGGATCATCTATACTAATATTATAAAGAGGAAAGATTTGTTTGTTTGTTTGTATTGAATAGGCTCCGAAACCACTGGACCGATTTGATAAATTCTTTCACCGTTAGGAAGCTTACTTTTCAGGGAGTGACATAGGCTATATTTTATCCCGGAATTCCCACGGGAACTACGCGGGTGAAACCGCGAGGCGATCGCCCAGTTATTATATAAAAGCGTTACTCAAGCACTACTCTAGCTACGACTGAATAAGCTTTCATAGTACGAGCTTAAAATAGGGATCATTTTCTTATTAATCTTCTCCCGTCTCTCCTTATCCTTAATAGGTTGCTCATTTTGAGTTATACCTTTGATACTTCAACTAAAACGTTTCTTCGTCGCTTCTTCACTTTTTTCTTTCACATTTTTATTATGTTTTGTGGATTGTTCAGCATTATTTATTTATTTATTGGAATTGGTAGGTACCTGGACCGCAGATGCGTTCTCTCCTTCCCGGAGCCGAAGTGTTTGCAGGCAGCGGCGAAAGTGCGCGGCCCGTTCGAGTTCGCTATCGCCTGCAAACAAATATCAAATCATGTATTTAATTATCTACTACGAGTATATCTATACCTACCTACCTTACTAAAGGGAAAAAAATATTTGCATAGAAAAAGCGAATACATCTGTTCTTACATGTTGGTTGGATAATATAAAACTTAATGCTTCGTTATTAAGTATTATATTAGGTATCCATAGAATGTACCTTTGTTGAGAAATAATACTTAATGTATAGTCTGTATCTCATTCACTCTGAATGATAGATCTAGATTGAATGTTTTTGTATCTGTCTGATTTGTAAGACTCACTCTCTGCGAAATAAAGATGTAGACAAAAGATGGTGTATTATTTTAATTAGGGAGAATTCAATAACCTTAAGCAATTAATTGAATTATTTCTTTCTTTTCTGGAGAAAAACATTCTGTTTAATTTTCATATTTCACAAAGCAGATATGACAACCATGAAAACATCAAAAATTATAATTTTAGTACTATCACAATTTTGACAAAAATAGACAACATTGCATAGATGGACTTTTTATCTATGTTTTGGTTTCTCGTTGGACGTGATGTGTAATTATCAGAAATACAATACAGAAATACAATTTATTCTAGAATCCATTTACATGTCAGATTTTCTTAAAACTAGTTTACATACATATTGTAAGTAGGTACCTATGTAGTTCATGTTCAAAAAATATTTTGTAGAAGTACACAGATTAAATAAATTGAAATAAATGATAAAATATATAAAGTACTTAAAAATCATAAATGGAAACAATAATCAATTATGAATGCCCTTATACAGAAGCATACTTTGACATACCCTTGATTAATTAATTTTTTATTTATTTCATTTTTATTTAATTTTCAGTCATGTCTGTCTGTTTTTTCTTTTTTACCTTTGTACCTACTTTATGGTGTTTCCTATAACGAAAAACCTATAGATGTAATTATTAAAATAGTACATAAATATAGAATGTAACGACATCAAGTGTAACACAAGTGTACCTACGATGGAATAAATAAATACAAATACAAATTTACTGGTCAAGTAGTTCGTTCACTGAATAGAAATTCTGTTTGACAAGCCAACGTTTCAACTTGATTTTGAAGCAACGTAGACTGCCATCAGCTGTGACAGAGTCTGGTAGTTTATTGTACACTGCCGTGCCCATTACATGCGTTAACTTTGAAGAGTTTGTGAGACAGCGAGCGATGGTAGAATGCTTGAGATTAAAGTGATCACTTTTTTTCCTAGTTTTACTTAGGTAATTTGAAATTTTGTGACGTATCCAAGAGTCCTGTGAGGTGTAAAGGAAATAAAGCACTTTGATATTTGAAATGTCGCAAGCAAGAGCCAACTAAGGGAACATAACATGGATAGGGCAGGAGCTTCCACAGGTGTATTTGAACAGCTCACACAGACGATCACGAAGTTTATAGTAGGTGCTAAGGTTTGTCTTTTTTTTAAATAGAAAATTCTACCGTTTTATAAAACTCTACAAAAGTTTATGACTCTTTTGACACGGACACTGGCAGAATTGTGGCAGCACAGCCACAGCGAGCCATCAAAATAAGAAGTTGAACCTCTTTTTTCTTAATGTATTCATCATCATCAGCCTATATTAGTCCACCGCTGGACATAGGCCTCCCATAATGAGCGCCATAGCGCCCAGTCTTCAGCTTGCCGCATCCAGCATTTGCCTGCAGTCTTTCGCAAATCCACCTGGCCGGAGGACGTCCTACACTACGTTTGCCGAGTCGTGGTCTCCACTCAAGAACACGTTTACCCCAGCGGTTGTCGGTTCTTCGCGAGATATGGCCGGCCCACTGCCACTTCAGCTTGCTAATTCTTTGAGCTATGTCGATAACTTTGGTTCTCTGTCGGATGTATTCGTTACGAATTCTATCCTTCAAAGAGACTCCGAGCATAGCCCTTTCCATAGCTCGCTGAGCGACTTTGAACTGGTGGACCAGCCCTACCGTGAGTGTCCACGTCTCAGCTCCGTAGGTCATGACGGGTAGGACGCACTGATAGAAAAATTTAGTTTTCAAGCATTGCGGTATGGATGACGAGAAGCCTAGCTGGATCCTCCTCTTGGCGGAAAATTATTTTTACCTAACTGCAGAATTTTCCCAAGGTACGTATTCTCGGAAAAAATTCGAGAAGGTGGCCATGTACGACGACCGGTACCGGTTTCTTAATGTATGTGTGAACATTTCTGACAGTCATTCTCCTGCCAAGCAAGATTATGGCAACACTCCTTTTGTGGGAGGCACGCTCAGCAGGACGTATGTATACTGTATAGGTACTCAGACTCACCAACAACAATTTCTTATCATCATCCTCTGTCCAGGTGGCGCTCGGTCCGGGGCGCTTCAGCAGGTAGTGTCTGTTGCGACACTGCACGCTGGACCGACCATACATGAACTGTACCATGTTTCTGGAATAGATAAAAAAATAATAAATAAATAGTGCAGGACAATTCACACAGCATTATCTAGCCCCAAGCTAAGCAGAGCTTGTGTTATGGGTACTAGATAACCGATATACTTAATACAATACACTATGTAGATAGATATTTTTTATTGTACATAGAAAACATAGCCTTTGCCCAGCAGTGGGACGGAATAGGCTGAATAAAAAAAAAAAAATAGAAAACATCCAGAACACCCTGAACAAATATCTGCAGATCGTACAAACATTTTTCCCGAGGCGGGAATCGAACCCGCAACGTCCTGCGTCGCAGGTGGACCTTCGCCCGCTGCGGCACTGAGGTCTTCAATAGAATAAGGAAATACTAGATGCATGTGTATTTTTCATTTATTTCTCAAAATCAAAGTGTTAACTTTTTTTCCTATGTAAAATGCAATTTCTGTTGTGTCCATGAGTCCTGTAAAGTGTAAAGGATATAAAGCACGAGAGTTTTGACTTTTTCTTTTGTTAATGATTTTTATTACAGCAGGACCTCTTTAATCTGAACCCCTTCTAATTCGAACACCTCTGCAATCCAAACGCCCCACCTCTTTTAGCTTTTTTCGTTGGCTTAAATTAATGTAATGACTTCTTACTAAGCAATGATGACCTAAATGAAACTTCCCTTACTGATGAATTTATGATAAAATAATAAGGCAAGTAACACAGGAATGTGAGGGCGAAAGTGAAGAAATATCGCATGTTGAATCAGTAGCAAGCGCTTTCAATTTAAGCACGGTGTCTGCCATAAATGGGCTGACCAAGTTGATATTTCATTGCTAGAAAAAATGCTTTTACGTAAATTGCGAGACAAAGCTTTTTATTTGTCAATTTTATCTGCCTCCCACCGAACTAAAATATTAGATTTCTTTATAGTTCAATAAATAAATAAATAATGCTGGACAATTCACACAGCATTATCTAGCCCCAAGCTAAGCAGAGCTTGTGTTATGGGTACTAGATAACTGATATACTTATTAATCTATACTTATCTTATGTACTCATAGTACATAGATAGATATTTTTTATTATACATAGAAAACGACCAGAACACCCTGAACAAATATCTGCAGATCGTACAAATATTTGTCCCGAGGCGGGAATCGAACCCGCAACCTCCTGCGTCGCAGGCGGACCTTCGCCCACCGCGCCACAGAGGTTGTCCTCTTAAATATAACATTAAAGATACATCTAAAATTTCACAATAATAGGTATTACTTTTATTTCATAAAATATACCCTCCAAATGCTTCACGAATAGAAACAGGGGTGAAATTTGTCGGAGTTCGGATTAAAGAGGTCCTATTGTATTGATTTTTAGATGAGCAGCTGAGAGCTGATAATTATGTCTATATCACAGTGCATTTAAAGTTGTTCACTACACTAGTTTGTCTCTTATAGTGGCCAGATTGTGCGTTAATTCATTATCAACTTACTTGTAATTAGCATCAAAAACATTGACATAATTCAGGATAACTGCATCCTCTTCCTCAGTGAACCGTCCTTTCCTCTGTTCTATCATCCTGGTGTACTTGTTGTAGCACTGCACCTTGGTCCTGTTGGGCATCAGTGCGGCCACCTTCCCCCACGGGATGTGGTAGTCCTCCTGATGAGTGATGATGATGTCCCGTAGTCGATCCATCTCATCCATCGTCCACTTCCGCCCACTGGCTGCATGGTCCATATTTGTACGGTAGTAAACGAAACATTGGTAGCCTGTGCGATTGATGTTTAACTCCTCCGCAATGGCGTTCCAGTTCTGCATATTGTACTCGCGCGCAAGGCGCTGCAGCTCTAGATGCTCGCTGGCACTCCACTTGTCCATCTTGACGGACGGTTGGAGCAGCAGCTTCCAGATAGCTTTGTACTCGCGAGCGGAATGTCGCCGGTCGTGACGGTTCAGCTCTAGAGCCACATCATCCCAGTCAAAGTTCTCGTAACTACTAGGATCCAAATCGCTTAGTTTCGTATATTCCAAATTGCCGATTTTGGCCATGATTTCACATTTTTTGGCTTTGATCATTCGGCTGCTGCCATCGGCTTTGATTCTTGATAGCAATTGGAGCTGGGAATAGAGCCTGTCCTTTTCCTTTCTCTGTGCCATTTTGAGGAGAACCCTCCGCAGGTTACTGGTGTCGCCGAAGTTCCAGCCCGACACGGTCATCACGGTGGAGAAGTCGTACATGTCGCACTGTTTCATGATCCTGGTGTCTTCGTTCGGAGGAGGTTGGTTGAAATTACCATCTTTGAAATATGGCTTACCTGCACTGTAACAGCTGTAAATCAAGTCTTTCTTCGGTGGTGGTTTTTTTTTATTTTCGTCGCGGGTCCGCTTTATATCTTGCAGTTCTAACTGTACCGCTTTGAGTCGATTTATCATGAGCTCTTCCTCCGCCTGGTACATCAATATCAACTTACAGTTATCGTCCTTGAATTTATCGAAGGCACTGCATAATTGACGAAGTTCTAGCAAACCTTCCGCCTCGCTTGGTTTCGAGACAGCCTTCGAAGTACTCGCCATGATTAATAAGATCACTGCTGAAGCAGCAGGCAGGATAAAACCATGGAAATGGAACAAGTGACGGTTAGCCGGTTACAAGCACCCACAGAACAATTCTACTCTACGAGCAAGCACCTCACTGGCAAAGAGAATTTATACTACCTCACTCCTATATTTAATCTGAGACCTCACTGGCACATTACATTATTGTTATTGGTGTTTGTTTTGTTGGTAATTGGTATTTTACGAAGAGAATACTTCTTCTTCTTCTTTTATTTTTGGCTCTGCGTCATAGTTTGACACAATTCTGCCAATGTCAGTTTTAGAACGAATAAGATTAAAATTTATGGAGGTTGAGTTTGTAATAATCAAAATAAAAAGAGTAAAATTTAATCTCAATTAAGTTCATTACGTACAAAAGCAAACATTAACAACCAAAATAAATAGTAAGAAGCTATTCTAAAAGCACTAAAATAAACTATCATTTTGAGTAGGTATGAAAAAACATAAGTAATATTTACATAATCTACAAAGCTACATTTTATATTATTTACAAAAATAAATCTACAAAGTTTAGATACAAAAGGTGAAAACACTAAGGGAAGAAGAGTCTTTGAAGAGAGAGGACGGGGGATTTCAGGAGGCATAATATCATGAAGGGATATTTTAAGTTTTGGACAGGTAAAAAGAAGATGTTCAACATCTCCATCATCCAAACCACATTCACATAGAGATTGATCTCTGACCCTTATCTTGGCTAGAAAAACAGGAGTACAGGCATGGCCCAACCGGAGACGGCATAAGATCGATCGTCGCGTTAGAGCAAGAACCAACTAACTCATCAAAACGTACTTCAGAGTTAAAGCGTTTTTAAAGTTTGGATCCCTTAAACTGCATTTAAACATTTTAAACATAAGATATTCTTTATTCATTTGTGTTTTTCCATAGAAGAAGTTCAATGTTTATTATATTTTGTATCATGGTTTTCATTATAGGCAAGAATAGTCTATGAAAATACTGTTTTTGTAACGCAAACCCCTGACTTAGTTGGTTTCACCATGACTACGTTCCGTAGGGATAAGTATCGATATTTACGTACGTAGTTAAATTGTGTATAAATCTACGGGGGATAGCATGTTGTCATCTTTAATCCCATTCCTTATCTACACCACTTATAGCTACGACTCGGCCAGCGTCAGTGTTAAAAAGTGTCATACTCGTTACACTTCTTACTCATAGTTCCGGTCAGCTGGGGCCCTATTCTGCTAAACTAATCGCTTCATTATGACAGTGGTATCGTCACTGAATAACATGTTTAAGTATTCTACCTTAAATGAAAGAAATTAATATGATGAATGCAGATGGAGAGACCCGCGTCAAAGTGTCAAGTTTGAACATATTAATTATTATTTATCTCGCACGCACTACCCGGAGTTTTATTAATCTTAGGAATCTACGTGATTCTGCGACGATTCCATTGTCATAGTGAAGTTGTATTGCAGAATTGGGCTCCTGATCCAGACTGCCTCACCTCAACCTCAGCAGCCTGTATTGGTCCACTGCTGGACGCAGGCCTCCCCCTGATAAGCGTCTTGTTGGCTTTTATCTCATGGGGGTAATGCCCATAATTCCCACGCTGGGCATGCAGGTTGGGGTCGCAGTTCGGTGGTAGAATTGTTCTGCATTCCAACTCATTCAGCAGTTTCGGCGTGATGCGCGGTGAAGGAATTTGACTTTCATCCCCTCTCCCAGGGGAACCTTACTGAATTCCGGGATAAAAAGTATGTCCTATGTCCTTCCTCGTAGTATGACCTAAAATCATGCCGAGTTTCATTTCAATACGTTGAGTAGTTTCGGCGTGATGCGCGTTTAAGAAACAGACAGACAGACATACAAACAGACCTGAATGAAAAAAATTGCAGTTTTGGCTACAGGATCGATAATAGAGTGCCTTCCAAAAAAAAATTTCAAATATCTTCAATGTACAGAGTTGGACCTGTTACCAACGCAGTTTTATTATAAGTATATAGATTTATCTCGCCGCTTTATAATACAAGTAGTCCAATCAAATGTTGTAACAAGGTGTTATTTACATGTAGGAATGGTAACTTCTCTTGTAAACCACTACAATTAGCATACAATGGCGACGGGCGACGGGCACTCGGTCAGTGGGCTCTGTGGGCAGTAAGCGCAGAGTAGACCCCCATACTGTGCCTTCCAGTAAGTAAGTAGGTACATGTTCGATTAAAAATATATATACTTAGTAAAAAACTTAATCAAATAATCTTGTTCTATTCTACTATTAGCATGAAGCCAAAAGTTGTGCCGTTGTTGTATAGATGTTTGGCCGAAGACAACATCAAAATTACTGAATGGAGATCACATCACATGAAGATAAATATAAATAAATAAATAATGCTGGGCAATTCACACAGCATTATCTAGCCCCAAGCTAAGCAGAGCTTGTGTTATGGGTACTAGATAAAGATAACTGATATACATACCTAATACAATACATGACTTACATAGACAGATATTAAAAAAAAAAAAAAGTTTTACTATAAGTACCTACATAGAAAACATCCAAAACGCCCTGGACAAATGTCTGCAGATCGTACAAACATTTGTCCCGAGGCGGGAATCGAACCCGCACCTCCTGCGTCGCAGGCGGACATTAGCCCGCTGCGCCACAGAGGTCGTCGAAAGATCTTGACCTACTATAACAAACAGGCTACTTTTTATTTCAAAAACTGATTCAGAATATTATACTTACCTTTAAATGTGTGAATTTTTCAGCATTATAAAAAAAATACAGGTTTGTTAGAATCAAAATTAGTCACGGAAAATTAATAACCGTTTTAAAGAGTCTGGTTTAGATATTTTATTTCACTACAAACTAAATGAACTGGTAATGATTTTCTCTTCACTTCAATTTATTTGTCTACTAGAAGAAGAAGATTGTGGTAGCAGGCCGTGGACGTCGCGGCATAAGAATCGACCCCTCACACTGAGTCCGTCGATGTCGTAATAGCCTACCAGGAAAGAGGCGGTCCTCCTGAGTATTTCCAGCATCTACAAAACTCCCCTTGTTTAGGGAGACATGTGCAGTGGTGAACGTAGTGTTGACGATGATGATGATGTAGGAGCTACACGGTGTGTTGTAGATTCAGTGTGGTAAGGCCGATGTGTCAAGTCGTGAACGTAAGCTCACGAATGGATTAATATGTTCGTACAGTCAGCCAAGTGATGATAATATCCTCCAAGGCGAATTCAGAACTTCAATGCAATAAAGTTGATTTCAGCTTGTACTTCTTAGACAGACAGAACGCTATTTTTGTCTACGGCTCTACCCTCTACCTGCGTAATGCGTAATGCGTTAAATAGCGTTGACGTTAGTGTTAATGTCCATTTACGCGTTAATTAAGGCGCTAAAAATGCACCCTTAGCTACATCTGCGTAACAGTGGCGTAACAACGCCCCGTCAAGAGGTAGGTATGTTCTAGTAAAGTAGTAACGCGCAATGGTTTTTTGTACTTGTTTGGCATAGTTATAGGTACATCGTACGATATAAATCTATGTTGTTTGGTACATTTTTTGTAGGTAGGTACCTATTTGTTTACATGGATAGGGTACCTAGTAAGTATCACATTAAGGAATCTTTTTTCTTTTTCTATTTTTCGTAGGTAGGTACACAGGAAATGATATAGACGATAATACGCCGTCATGTACTTACCTACCTAAGACAAGAAAAATACAACGAAAGTGGGGATGGTGGACAACCACACATTTTTGGAATAACAATGTGTAGGTACCTACCTACCTACCTACTATAAGTACTTAGTGCAAATACAATCTCACTCAACGGAGCAGCGTTCGTTGGTAAGTAGGTACCTAGGCCCTCGGTGACGGTCCACTCCACACCGCCACAATACATAAATATATATCTACTGTGACACCGCACTGAGTTCGATCTAATGGCACCTAATCACACCTAGAGATGGGTTTATGCCGGGCATTTACTGGGCGCATTGAGTAAATGCCGAATAAATGTCTTTTTATGCCCTTTAAACGTCCAATCACAGGGCAGATATTATAATTTTGTTATCCATTATGTTCTTCATTCTTGCTTTTATAACTTACATAAAAATGACTTTTTTTAACATTGCTAAAAATAATTTGTAGATAGACTGAGGAAAAGTAAGTAGGACGTACCTATTTCATAAAAAAGTATACCAGATAAAGTAAATAAAAGTGAGTTTTCGTTTGTCTGTAGGTATTTGTATGTGTTAGCTCGGTATGTTCGCACTGGTCATAGCTAGCGTGCAATGAAGTGAAGTTAGTACTCAATTCATTGCTCTCGCTTTGCATTGCACTACAAGGTACGAACTTCACTTCACTGCGTTCCGCGCATCGCAGTCAGTACTTCCCCGAGTTTAAATCAAACTAAACTTGTTTGCGAGTCGCTAACTTGCTTTGTAGTCCAGTGATTTAGGCACGTAAAGATTGGAGTAAAAGTAGGTAGGTACTTAAAAAGTGTATTGATTAAGTGATTTTTGACGGATCAACATTGTTACCTATTGCTACTCTCTCTACGTGTAGACTGTCAGAACCCTGGTAGTAGCAGAGCTACTATTGCTGTTTGGTGGTGAGTGGTACCTACCTAATATTATTCCTATACATTTAATTTTCATGATATAAAACCTTTTGATGGGTGTTTTATTTCCGATCTCGGTATGTAATGCCGCGTACAGATCTATGAACCGCGCCTGCAATGCAAGGCAAATGTTCCATTCGCAGATGTGGACGTGCTGCGCACCCGAACCGAACACTTATACCTACGAACAACCTAAATACCTACAAGTTTCAGTTTCCATCGTGTGCGCGCGACTTTATCGTTAGATCAGGCGCGGTCCCAGGGGGGGGGGGTCACGGGGGTCGTGACCCCCCCAAAATCTTAGTTTAGGTACTTAAAAAATTGCAATCCACAGCTTGATTATTATTTTTTCCTGTTTTAGCTGTCACTTTGATTAAGATTACCAAAAAATCGCGGCTCGCTCCGCTCACCGATATTACTAGTATTTTATGCTTTATGTTTTGGCCAGCGCAAAGGCAACCAACGTTACTATGAATAGAACTGAACTGAACTTGAGTGCTCTAGCTGGTCTGCTATAGTCAGCTTGTATCAATCCAACCACTACAGTAAAAAGCACAAAAATGTAACAAATAATCTGCGAGGTCACTTTGTCAACCAGCGCAAAGAAATCGAAGCAGACAAAAAAAAAATTCGTGCTTTGATCCGCTTGCCAATTACATTTTGTTCCTTCTGACTATGGTCCAGAGCTCGACCCCCGCTTTAGGTCACTTTTCCAAAATTGTTAAAAAAACCTAACAAAAACCAAATATTGTCAAATATTTATTTTCTTCCCCTGGTCATGGGCTCTCGTTTGAGGTTAGTTTGCATATTTTGCAAGCTGACATCAAACGAGGGAGCTCCAAAAATCAAACAAATTTCCGCGGCATGCTCTGCTCGCCGACCGATGGTAACATTCTGCTGTTTCATAAAGCTTCTAGCTTGCTCTAGTCCAGGACTCAACTTCTGTTTCAGGTGAGTTTGCAACTGCAAAAAATGTAATGCCAAACAACTTTCACACACAGCCAGATCATAAAAATTTTCGAGGCTTGCTTCGCTCGCCGTTGATTCTATAGGTTATAGTCTGTTGTCCTCGTATTTCGTTGATATTCGACAAACTCATAAAATGTTTATTAAGGATATAAGCGAACTACGAACCTTATTTGCTTTTGAAGAATACCAACGTTTCATCTCTTAACGAGAGACGTACTGAATTCGTCAAACTACATTTGTTTTTATTATAAATTGTTCTTAGCAGCAAATAATCTTAAAACGTTCAACCAACACTGATACCTACTTGGGAAAGATAATTATTAGTGATATTTAAATAAATATAACAATGACATAATAGGTACTCCTCGTGTATTTAAGTTTTATCAGCAACAAAACAATATATTTTGTGCTCTTTATACATTTTCCCAACATATTTATATATATATTTTATTCAAAATTATTCAAAAAGTCTAAAAACTACAAGCATAGTTTCTGCCCTGTCATCGGGCATTTATTTGGGCAAAAACTCGTTTTTGCCCAATCTGCCCTGTTTATGCCCTTTTTGCCCAATTGGGTTTAAACCCTCGACCCATCTCTAATCACACCTAATGGTTCGATTCTTTTGATGTTACCGCCACGCTTCGGATACCTACTGCTAACCTAGGTCACCCTAGGTACATTATTTTGGAGTAGACTGTACATGTACAGCCGGAACCATACATAAGTAGGTAGGTAGATACACTCATCTCAATCCGTCCTCACGATTTAATTAATAAGACCATCACGATCGTTAATTAATAACGGTATTTATTGAATATCTCGGATCATCATCATCATCATCATGACGACTGCAGACAGTGGCGCATGCCTACTACACATCCATAGGTACTTATTCATCGCACTGCCGTTCTCCATATCCAAAAGATTTGTTGTAAGAAAACTCTTGTAAGAAAACTCCTGTAAGGTTAAGCTCGTCTTTTGTACAAACAATACCTATCCTTTAAATTATCACCTTTTGTGTAAGTACATATTGTTTTATTTTGAAGTAAGATTTTAAGATTGTCATAAATAATCGAATCGGTTAAGCATTCGGACATGAGGTAGGTACCTATTTGATTGTCAGTCGATCGATCCACCAAAAAGAAAAGAATTTCACAGAATAGGTAGGTATTTAATACCTACCTACCTATTTTGTGATAGGTACCTCCTCTGTGTACCTTGTAGTTTACTACATGGTACCTACTTAATTATAATTACCTACTTAGTTATAGGTACGCCTACACTTAGCCACAGGCTAATCAGAAACTTTCATAAAACATTTGCTAATTTAAAAACTTAATTAAGTATTCTCAACACACAGTAGATACTTTAGTCGAGTGTAGCCGCGGGGCGCAGCTAGTCGACAATATTGTCAAAACACTTAACCTTCTTGTTGGGTAATATTTACTTGGAGTTGGTTATATAAAACGTTTTGAAATTGGGCAGTGTTCTTTAAAATATTTTTAGAACGGGTATCTTCAGGCAGCTTCGAATGCATTCATTTCAATTTCTTTTCAAGCGTGTAATCATTTTATTTGGGACATACGAGAACAATGTAGGTAGGTACAACTATCATCTCTTCAACGACGGAACGGAAGAATGGATTTGATGAAAATCAATAAAATAAAGATTAAATTAAAGATTATATTTGGATAAAATTATGTGACAATACAATACAATACCCAGTTAAATTCTACCTACAGGCATACATATTACTTTTTAAAAAAACGTTTTTTAAATTACAAATAATTATCTAACAAATATGTTAATGTAGGTACTGTTACTCATATTTGCCTGCTTTTAATTTATTTCAAAAAAACTAAACGGCTGACCCAATGAACCCTAGGAGAACCCAGTAAAAAAAACCTAGAAAATCCTCTTTATCAAGACTATAGATAAAAGACAGTCAAAAAAACTAAGCGGCAGACTCAATTTAATGAAGGCTAGGGGAACCCCGAAAAACCTCCTTAAGGCGAGGATTCCCGAGATGCGATGATTGCGAGTAAGTGAGCAAGACGGTGCGCAGGCAGCCGAGCACGATTTTGTAGGTATTTAGGTGTTTTGAAAAATATTTGTATGGCATATAAAAATGTTTTCTAGTGATGCACTGCGTAATTACGTTTGCAATGTTTTGTTATACATTTTGTGCCATTTTATTCATTTTTCTATTCACACTGATCATTGAAAGTTTCATTTAGAGGTAACTTTGTAATTTTTTTCTATCGGGTGAAATATCACCAATCGTGTTTTTGTCTAGTGATGCACTAGGAAATATCCTCAACTATAATATGTATGAATTTCAAAACTATAGGCCTTATAGTTATTGAGGTACGGACAGTTAAAAATCCCGAAATCCGGGAATCCTCGCCTTAACTATAGGTAGTTCGTTGAAATCACTCTTACTTAGCGAAATATTGATATTTACAAGAACTAGACTGGATTTGAGTTTTTCAACATTTCGGCACAGCTGCTTGCTTACGCCGCGCCGCGACAAAGTATTACTAGACAGTTTTAAAAGTTTTATCTTAGAAAAGTTATCAATATGCCCATCCATTTCCCTACAAGTGTGTCACATCACATCACATGAGGTGTGATAGCAAGCCAGCTTAGTTGCGCGTGTGCACTTCCTTCGAACACCCGCGTGGGACCGCGTAGCCTTATGTCGGGGGTGTAAGGTTCAGTTTGTTTCGTTTGTGCTTTTGGTTACAGTGAAATTTTAATTTCGTAGATTTTTTGAATATTTTTTTTGAAAGGTTAATATTTACTTAATTGTAATGTTCCAACCTACATTATGATCCTACCTTTAAGGCTAAGGTGAAAAAATATGGTTTTAAACAAGCTACCAATACGTCCAAACTATGTCCTATTACCCACCTACCTGATCTACCGAAGTAGATAGGTAGAGGATTGTTTTTGTAGGGAAAATAAAAACAAAAGGTACGCTATTAATAGCCGATAAATAATCTTTATTAGAGGAAAGTTATAAGAACCGAACTATTTTTTACGTCTTTACGTGTCAATTTAAAAATATACTTATACTAAAAATGTTGGTAATTCCTTCTAAATGGAAGAATTTAGCTTAATTGATTAATATATTCAGTGCCATTACATTATATTACTTGGTTTTTACATAGATAGGAACTATTTTCGTCAGCCTATTTGAAACACTTCAAACCACGGAGACGGATGTACAAAGGCTTTATCAACCGACTTCGAAAAAGGAGGTCGTTCTATGTTTAGCTGCATTGTTACCATGTTTTTTTGTATGTATTTTCATCCATTTCTCCATCATCAATGAACCGATTTAGATGATTCTTTTACAGTTGAATAGAAAATAATTTCAAGGTGATCCCATAAAAATTTTGTTTCCGTGGAACTAGTAAGTATTTGACCCGAAAAACTAAAAAACTTTAAAATTATGGGTTTAACTTTTTCAAAACAATCAAATTATATGTACATGTAAGTAGGTACCTATCTATTTATTTTATAAAAATTCAACACACATTCTGTCCTGACTATCCAGGATAACCGTAAGTTAATAAGTGGTAAAACCGGCCCTACATTAACATAACTAGAAAATATACATACATAATAAACAAAATGAGTGATGAGCAGAATTGATTTACATAAATCAATATTATAATATCGTTTCCTATAAGTCATTATTTATTGATTCATCTGTTAAGCTTATTATGTCTGGATCAAAACTTGATTAGCGTGATTAATTAAGCATATTTGAACGGTCAAATTAAAAGATGATCTTAGACTGCTTGACAGGTCGACAAGCATCATTTGCTAAATTAATTATTGTGAAGAAATTCGCTCAAAACATGCTTCAAATTAAACTCCTACAAATATTTGGCCGGCAGATTGTAGATAATACTATCTTTTTATTTCAGGGTGTTTTTAATGTTTTCTATGTACTTATTATAAAAAAATATCAATGTTGTGTATTGTATTAAGTGTATCAGTTATCAAGTACCTACCCATAACACAAGCTCTGCTTAGTTTGGGGCTAGATAATGGTGTATGATTTGACTAGCATTATTTTATTTATATATTATTAATAATTAAGTTGGTAAGTACGTACTTTAGTATGAGTACAAACATAAATCTGCTGGCTAGCTTTGTGAATGAAACGTGTTTGAATTGAAGACGTTGGCCAAACGTTACGACACTGTTTTTTGTTTCTAAATCGCCGCGAATCTTAAAAGTAACATACGAAAAAAACAATTAGAGCAATACCTAGGTATTATCATCCGTGAATATCTCAGAAACCTGACATCAGCTTAGAATCAGATAGTAATAGCTGCGCCCGCGGCTTCTCCCGCATGGAAATCATACAAATTTTAGAAATTTATTGCACGCCCCTAGGGATAGTTTTGTAAAAATAAAAAATGCGTAAGTAATTCATAATTTTACTTTATAGTTTATTTATAGGTAGGTACCGAGTTTTGAGTGAGTCGAACCGAGGAATAATAATTTTCCATAGAAACTTTACCACCCTTTTTAAACCCTCCAGAGGTTAATTTTTGAAAATTAGATAAACTGTGTGCTATTCTAGAACCTAAACTATCTACATACCAAATTTCATCTAAATCGGTAATGTAGTTACGGAAATAACGTGGTACCAACTTCCACACAAACTTTCGCATTTATAAAATATTAGTATGATGAAAAGATACAGGACTTTTTTATTTGTAAAAGTAGATATCCTCTATCCGAATTATAACTTTCACTGTACGCGGCAATTTAAAAAAAAAGGTGTGGTCGCCGAGGTTAGGACTCAAATCTCCAAACCCCTTGCGTTGGATCGATTATTGACAGCTTTTATGTAAAAACTGTTAAACTTACTAAGTACTAAGGTACAAGATTTATCAATCTTAATATATATAAATCACGTGTCACGTTGTTTGTCCGCGATGGACTCCTAAACTACCTACTTAACCGATATTAAATTAAACTGCACACCGTGTGCAGTTTGATCCAACTTGAAAGATAGGATAGCTTATTCAGGGAAGGTTTAAAAGGTGAAAGCGGTACGAAGTTCGCCGAGTCAGCTAATAAACTAAGTATTGCGATTTAGAGGCATCTCGTAGGTATTCTCCCGAGTGGGTTTTTCTTATGCAACCTAACGTAAGGTACTTAGTCATTTCCTGTTTATAATAAACAAAATTACTGTAATAAAATAATATAATTAATTTGGAAAGTCCGTAACTAGTCTAATAAATAACAACATGTTTGAAACTCATTAGATTTTATTGGGAGCGGAATCAAACCTACACTTTCACTAAATGTACAATTTATTACCTCTTTTGAAATATTTGCGGTTTGGGTTCCGTTTATTTAAAGCTAGATTTTTAAAATTTAATTCTGTTGTTTTATAAAAAGTATAAATAAACCAATGCTCAAAAAAAAACCTGTATGTTAAACGATGATTGTATGTACCTATATAAGGGAGAAAAGTAAAAAAAAAATACTTAGGAACATTTTTAGCGAAGCGGTCGCTCGAAGAGAATTAATCCGTGTTTTTTTAAACAAAAAGAAAAAATGATCGTCATATCAAACCCAATTTCATAAAAAAACTACGCAAGACCAATTAATATAAAAAACCAAAAACAAAGGAATTTCAAGAAAATGCCTATAAAAATGCCATTCATAAAATTCGACAGCGCGCGCGTTCAAGTCTTTTGTAGGAGAAAATAATAGGTAATTTAATTTTGTATACGGAACCCATTCTCAAAACTATTTATGTAAATCTGTACTTTATTTTACTCCCACGCAAAATGTTGATTTGATTACAGTATCAAATAGAAATCAATCATGATTTACCAGTTAATTCGAGTCGAATATTTATTTGGATGGCGTAATTTTTAATTTGATGTCTGCGCAAAAGTTTTATGAACTTGCAAAATTAAGTTGTTTAATGTAGGTGGGTAAATTTTATTATAGTGACGTGGCACAAGGTGCCACAAGTGTGAATTTAAAAAGTGAAAACGTATGTCATAATTTTCTACCTGGAGTAGGTACTAAACATGGAAGGTGAAGGACAAACAAACTAAACTGAAACGCTTATTTTAGGGAAAAGTGAATAATGACCGACAAAAAAGTGAATTAGTTCCCAAAATGGCTACAAAAAGTGATCTTAACGCTATATCCGAAAACAGTGAGGACAAAAGTGACGAAAATAGCGAAATTCAAAATGGCAACATCGTCATAACAGTTGACGATGACATTGACAGCTGTGAAAACAAAAATGGCGGAGTAAAAAATGGCGACGTGGAAAATAATGGCGGGGTGTCTGAAAATGGAACGAAGCCTGTTTTAAAGGTTTCGAACTCTTTGCTGTCAGTTCCTTTAACAAAGAATGGACATCGGATGTCGTTCATGGAGGAGGAAAGTGCTAAGGAGAAACTTCGCCTGGCGCTGCTGAAGCAATGCGCCGCCATCCTGAAGCAAGGAGACCAGCGGTATACGAAAGAGTCTTTGCACAGGACTTTTCAGGACGTGGTAAGACTTCCTTTATAATTTAATTTACCTCTCCTAAAGATGAAATAGCCTTATATACCTACATACTTTGCTATGTATGTACGTAGGTAGTATTTCTATGTAAGTACACCGGCTAAGGACCTACAAAATCCCCCTGTATTATGATTTTGACCCTTATTAGCCAGATGCATCAGTAAGTTTCTAACGAATAATGTGATAGAAAGGAACGAAAGCATAGAGGTATACATCTATGTACAGAAGTAGAGGAACAGTGGGAGCGCGTTGAAGTCTTTTGTATGGAAAAGTAAATCTGGTCGTATTTTACTCGTTTCTGTCGGCGGGTTTCGCTGACGTTAGGAGATCACCTTACAAACAAGCTTACAGGTTACTTTCCTAAATACTGGTATAATAATATACAAAAAAAACGAATCTGTAATTTAGTATATAGGTAGAAAACAGGTAAGTACCTACCGTTGATAAGAAATTGAAATTTTACGCTAACGATTAAATTTAATTTAAAACTTCATTCTACCATTAAACGACGAGGTGAGTAATAGGTACCCAAACTACCTATTTCTATACATCATCATCATTATATCGTCGCCGTAGAGCGAAAAGTCACTAAGTAGGTCATTTGGTGTTTTGAGTTATGAAGGTTTAAAGTTTTGAAAAACAAAATAAAATCATAACTTTCTTTCGGTATGGGATATTTCTAATTTTATGGTCTCATATGTTAGGAAATATAAAAGCTCTTAAGGTCAATTCACTACAGTCAATGAATGACTGATATTTTCAGGGAAAATGAAAAAAAAACTGACTTAGTTACTTTTCGCCCTCAAATCGTGTACTAACTTTGTGAGACAATGATTTGTTAAAAGTCACCAACTGACTTTTCACCCGTGTTTGGATAAGTTTATTTAGTGTTTAAGTAATTTTTCTAACGCTCTTATCTGCTTAATTTAATATAATTTCTATTTCTCGAATCAGGTAATCAATAAGAAAATGATAAATAATCAAATGCAGTTGTCATACTTCCTTGAACAATACAAAAAAAAATCGCATTCACAACAAGTTATAAGTAAATTAACATTTTTGACGTATTGTTAAGATTTTAAATATTGAAATCCTATTAAAATGATTAATGATAGCATTCTGGTCCAGTGAGTCTTAACATTGTGAATGTCGTAATTCTTGATCATGATTATCGCTTTTCCATGGCATAATCGCTTCTCAAACATAGACCGATGACTGAGTAAGCTTTCACAATACGGCCTTATAGTGGCATCGGGCACCAGCAGCTTTTCTGCAACATCTTTGTGTGTAGCTGTAAAGTAGAGAGTACTTGAACAATGAATGAAGATAAGTGGGAATGGTCCAGTTCAGACGACGAACGCATATCAACGGGTTTTTTTTTTTCTTGGCCTCTGAAATACATTTCAGTGTGGTACAAACGAACATTACCTGGACGGAGGGCAGTTACCCGAAATATTCAAGTTAGCAAATTTTACTGAAAGGAAACATTCCTTTATATTATTTAAACTGCTGGACTACTTGAGAAGGCAACAACAGCCTGTAGTGGTCCACTACTGGACGCAGGCCTCCCCCTGATAAGCGCCTTATTGGTTTTTATCACATGGAGGGTTATGTCCATAATCCCCATTCTGGGCATGCGGGTTGGGGATCGCAGTTCGGTGGTAGAATTGTTCTGCAGGGGCGCTGCTGCCCGCCCCCGGTGGATATCCCTTAGTCGCCTCTTACGACACCCGCGGGAAGAGTTGGGGTGGTGCAAATTCTAAGCCGGCACCACACAGCGAACTACGCTGAGTCCTCGCCGAGTCATCCATTCTTTACGGGAGTGACATGGTCATGTTGACAAAACTCCTTTTAAAATAAATAAAGAAAAAAAGATTCATCCTTACTGCAATGCTTGAAAACGAATGTTTTCAATCAGTGCGTCTTACCCGTCATGACCTACGGAGCTGAGACGTGGACACTCACCTTAGGGCTGATCCACCAGTTCAAAGTCGCTCAACGAGCTATGAAAAGAGTAATGCTCGGAGCTGTTCTAAGGGATAGGACTCGTAACGAATACATCCGACAGAGAATCAAAGTTATCGACATAGCTCTTAGAATAAGCATGCTAAAGTGGTAGCGTGCCGGCCATGTCTCGCAAAAACCAACAACCGTGTTCTTGAGAGGAGACCGGGACTCGGCAAACATAGTGTAGGACGCCCTACACCCAGGTGGAGACGGCCTGCCAAAGACTGCAGTCAGATGTCGGACGCGGCAAACTGAAGACACGGTGCTATGGCGCTCATTAAGGGAAGGCCTATGTCCAGCAGTAGACTAACGATGTTGATGAACCAGCGAAGACGTTTTGGACAGGTGGCTAGGGCCTTATATAAGTCACTAGCCACCGAGTAAGCAAAATCAAGAGCGTAAAAGTAACTAAATTGCACGTTTAATTGTCTATCCTAACACAGACGTACGAAAGTTTGGCTTTAATAAATCAACAAAATACTTTAGCTATCATTCAAAACCAAACTTTGTAGTCAAAATTTTGGGGCGAAAACTAACTTAACATGTTAAATGATTTCTTGCTTTAAAATTATGAAGTACAATTATCGCAAATAGCGATCTAGAAGACACTAAGTCGACTTGGTTAGTTTTCGCTTTCAAGTTGTGTATCAAACCTGCTACCACATAACTAATCAAGTATATTTAGTTATTTCTCGACTAGACTGGGTCCTAGCAACAAGTTATTATTTTAGAAAAGAAAGTAACCAACCCGACTTAGGTTTATATTTTGCAATTCTTTCAAGTAGGAAAAAAGTATCTAAGCCTACTTAGTTGGTTTTCGACTAAAATGCTGTAAGCCAAATGTAGTGTTAGTGAATTTTTTGCACAACCTAAAATGAAAACCGTGATAGCTAGGGATACGGTTGTCAGACTGAAAAATGCAGAAAAAATCGGGGATTTTGATGGCACATCTAACTCGATTTGGGCCAAATAGCGAGTTAGTGACTTTTCGCTCTACGGCGACGATATCAGCTCAAACATGTCCACTGCTGGACTCTCTCCGACTTCCATACAACTACGTACGTTTTAAAATTCTAATATTAAACCTTCAAAAAAATAAAAACAAATTAAAATTAGTAGTTACAATTGAAACCTTTGAGCTAACTCGAGACTGTTGCAAATAGTCTACATCAAGCTCAACTGATCCATATCAACACCATTCGTCGCGTCCCCGCTACGCTGGCTGCATTGCCGCGCTATGGCAATGCTGATGCGCTGCGACAGATACTCACCAGCTCTCGGGTCACGCAATGATGATCTTTAAAATTCACTAATAATTATTACTAAAATAAGTATAAAAAATTCTTACCTAACGAACAAACTAACCATTAAGCTCATTTAGCCAATCAACCTGCGCCTGCGGCTATTCGCGCATGCTCAATACGACCTCTTCGTATGAAAGCTCACGAGATGCGCAAGACCTTGATCGTGTTCTGATTCTGAAGTGTAGTGTAGTGTATGTAGGTCACACTCGATACCTATGGGCCATTTACTTTATTTTACTTTAATAGGTATTGAAGTGGTTCTGCCTTGGAGAAGATAATAAAAGATACGATTTAGATCGTTGGACGGTTGGATAATATTAGTTTTGTATGCGAATGGTATAATTATGTTGAAATTGGTCAAATAAAACAAAAGAAATAAATAAAATGATGTTGGACAATTCACACAGCAACATCTAGCCCCAAGGAATACTACGTACAAATACTTATCTTTAAACATTTCCCTACCTAAAAATTCTAGAAGGTACTTTTTATTATCTAAATTTATACTAATCAAACCTAAGAACCTACTAACCTTATTATTTTCCTATATGTGAGACGGACGCCTGGGTCCAGCAGTCGATAAATAGGGGCTGATGATGATGACGATGACCACAGCTGTGGAGGGGCTTAGGATTTGCACGACCCCAACTCTTCCCACGGGTGTCTAGAGATCGTGAGATTAAAGCCATCAAGGCGCTTGTCAGGAAGAGGCCACCAGCTCGGCGTCCAGAAGTGGACCAATATAGGCTATTGAGCATAGAAGAAGAATGCAGCGTGATTTTACATCACGCTGCATTCTTCTTCTAAGCTGTTGAGGTTATGATGACGTTGATTTAACTTATAATTACTAATTACGATCTTGCGTGTTTTTTGACCTCGTATAAGGTACTAGTTTATGCCCGCGGCTTCGCTTGCATTGTTTCTCTACACGTTTAACGGTGATTTCTATCCCATGGGAACTGATATAAGGGATAAAAAGCCTATGTTTGATTCCAGGATTAGAATTACCTGTATGCAACATTTCATCCCGATCGGATCAGTAGTTTTGGCGTGAAGAGATGTGAAAACATCCATCCATCCATCCATTTGTACATCCATCCAAACTTTCACATTTATAATATTAGTGTGCGAGCGAGTCATGAAACTCAAGTGTTACCTAATAAGTATGCGTGAGCAAAGCCGGGATCCCGATTACCCAGTTGTATAGAGAAACCGTTCAGACCCTTCATATAAAGGGACTGAATTTAGTCACAAATCCGTCATTTGAAAATAAAATGCACAAATTATACAATACTCGCAATAAAAGTCAAGGAGTCAAGAAAACGAATTTTAGTAATCTTAATGCTGGACAATTCACACAGCATTATCTAGCCCCAAGCTAAGCAGAGCTTGTGTTATGGGTACTAGATAACTGATATACTTAATAATATACGAGTACATAGATAGATATTTTTATTATACATAGAAAACGACCAGAACACTCTGAACAAATATCTGCAGATCGTACAAATATTTGTCCCGAGGCGGGAATCGAACCCTCAACCTCCTGCGTCGCAGGCGGACCTTCGCCCACCGCGCCACAAAGGTCGTCGTCGTCGATTAGTTTTATTGTTACACTAGTAGACAAATATTTGAGTGACTATTATCTGAACAAGACTGATTTTATTAATAAAAATATATTTGATAATAAGTATCTAAGTATATATTTTTGTCTGCTGACCCATCTACTTCGGTGTTTCACTGTGGTGTCCTTTATTTGAATTTAAACAATAGAAATTTGGAATAAGTAGGTGTGGGTAGAAAGGGGAACTAAAATCAAATGTTTTGGGTCGAACGGAGCAAAATACCTATTGGGTTGAAAAATCTTGGGTCGAACGGGGAAGCACTCGTGTGATAGTGTGATTTAAAAAATTAGAAATAACTAAACATGCTTCTCATATCTAAATTAAAATAATCGTTTTCTTTCGTTATATTTTTTAAAATATAACAAATTAAAAATTATGCCGGACGAGTAAAGAAAAGACATAGCTACAAAAACATGGCTATCAATCGTTCACCTACTATTATTTCATTTGTGCACTAAAATCCGTAGAAACTAGGGCACTATTCATTGGCTATTTAGCAAACGCCAGTAGCCAATCACGAGGCGCCGTCAATGTCACCTGTCAGTTTTTACAGACATCTGTCATTGCAATAAGTAGTGTAAGGTCGGCTAGATCGTGGGATTTGCGAAAAGGTCAAGTTGTACCTAAGCTTCTAATGCCTAGCTCACAAAATTGGTATAAGGCCCTTGACGTTCTATGCCTCGTCTAAACGAGTGCATACACAATAATACGAAATTATAAAACTTCACACATAGCAGAAAAATGCTTACGCCCGAACACTCAAACGGAACTTACGTTTGCGCACGTCCCAAGTTGCGATTTTTTGACAGTTTTCAATGAAAATCTGTCAATAATTGGTCACTTGAGACGTGCTTAAATCTGAGTTGCGTTTGAGTATCAGGCGGTTAGATTGCGAGAAATTAGTACTTATGGCATGACTTGATTAAAACAAAATGAAAAAATTCAACAATTGCCCGGAAAAAAACTTTAAAATCATTACAACAACAAATCATAAATATCTCGTAGTATTGTGTATGGGTCTCCTGTGTATAGGTACCACGCAGGTGCATAGGTACGGTAGGTAGGTTTTTACGCATTTTCTAACTTTGTGTTAATTATATTATTCTATCCTACTAATATTATAAAACCGAAAGTTTGTGAAATGTAAATTTTTATTTTGTCACCTACCTAAGATCTCCAAAACTACTGAACAGATCAAGATGAACATGAGATCAAGATGAAATTTGGCGTACATTTAAAACATATCCTAACTTATATAATATTACAACGACAATACGCGCGCAAAGCCGCGGAAGCTAATTTTGCTAGTTCATTAAAAACTTTATTTTAATTGGATATCATCTGTAAGATACGAGTACCTTTTACAAAGTGAGATAAAATACCTACAACTATTTAACTTTTTCAGTTTCTAAACCATCATAACTCATTCTTCCATCTCAACGTCCCTCTCTCTCCATCAAGTGCAGTTAGAGAGGGACGCAGCATTTGTGTGAGTGTATGAATTAATGTATGAAACAGCGTCGGTCGCCACTAATGATGCCGTGTCTATGGTGATGGATAGTGTTAGGTTGGTGACCACCAGTTTTTAGCTGAAGAGATTTATAATAGTTTGATAAATTAATTAGTTTTAATTAATTAATAAGTAGGTACCTAGTTATCTTAATTACTATATTATTATTAATCACCTATACTTAACCTACCTACCTTGATAATTTGAAAGAAAAAACAAGGAAAGGAGAACACAATGTTTTTATTTCCGTCAATTATCGACCGATTTTGAAAATTCTTTTGCTATTGTATAAAGCTGCTATTATTCCCAATTATTTATTAAAAATATTATAAACAGTGAAAAATTAAGGGATTCGAAGTCGGTGTGTAGTTTTTTAAAACAATCAAATTATATTTATTACTAGTTTATGCCCGCGGCTTCGCACGCGTTGTTTCTATAAACGTTTAAAGGTGATTTCTATCCCATGGGAACTGATTTATGGGATAAAAGTAGCCTTTGTTTTATTCCAGGCTTAGGATTACCTCTATGCAAAATTTCAGCCCGATCCGTTCAGTAGTTTTGACGTGAAGAGGTAACAAACATCAATCCATCTATACATCTATCCAAACTTTCGCATTTATAATATTAGTGTGATTCATTACTGTCTTCTGTTAAAAAAACTTCGTTATTAGAAGCCACAGTCACCCCACTAAACACGCGCCTCCGTTACATTCTTCCCGCAAAAGGCTACATTTTCAGCGAGCTCCCTATAATGGCCCGTTTGGAATAGAATGCGTATACTATTACTGTTCGCCAAATGTGGCCCGGCCGTATAAGGCCGCAGGTCGCACCCGCGCTTGCAATAGCTCTTCATAAGTTATAATGTGGCAACTTACAGGTTAACTTTGTTGTTGCGAACTATACTGCGTCCACGCATTTATTTTCTATACAATTTTCTTAGACACGTAATTTGTCAGCTCGTTAGATAATCCAAGCTCTCGTTACATTTGCTCCCGATAATTTTGAGCCGATAGATTGCCAATAAAGTTCTATGTTGTTTAACTTTAATATACTTAACATAAATCCTCAATACCATTAGTACTTATGTCAGGAAATTCAGGATACAACACCACTACACCACTCCTGTCTATTGTAACTTGCGGATAACGGGGCTGGTAGAATTTAGTTTATTTAAAATTACCTATAGTTAATGTTTAGGTGTGATTATTTCGTATCCCTAAGAGCTAGAAATAAAATAAATAAATAAATCACTATTCTTAAAAGAAGCAGAGTCTGTGATATATTGCATTCCTTCATTCAGTTAAAGAAAATAAAAGCGTGGACAAAGCATAGCAAAATTATTTATTTTTAGCTGCAAATTTATAGGAATTGTCAATACCGGCTAGGGACACATAATAATAAGTAGGTACCGCTCCTGAGCCGCCTCCAGCCTCCTCCCATCGACTCCCTGCGGCCGCTACGATGTCGTCGGCCCACGGATGCTCTTCCGACACTCCATTTCGCGCCAAGCCGCGATCGAATTATAGAGACACAAAGATCAACTTACGTGCAAAATTAGTTCTTTTTGGCAGTGTTTTTGACAGCTACAAGCGGAGGACTGGTGGAAAACTGCACAGGACAGGAACAGATGGTAACGTCTCTTATCGGAGGCCAAGACACCCTCCAGTTTGTTCAGCTATAATAGGAGGGATGGAGTCAGTGTTTTATATCCGACGTCCAAAAAGGGAGAAAGTTCTATGTTCGGTTGTAGGTAACGTATGTTCTTTCGTCGAGATTTTAAACAAATACAAATACAATACAAAAATCTTTATTAGGAACAAAAATAAAAATTATATAGAGTACAATTGTGGGCCGACAACCGCAAAAGTTAAAAACTGTGTAGCAGAGTCAGCGCCCTCCTCCGTTAGCAAAATAATTATGTTCCATCTTAATACATAAAAAAAAATAACTAATCTATTAATATACATAACAAGGTTACCCGCGTGTGTGTGTGTGTGTGTGTGTGTGTGTGTGTGGTGTATGGAGTGTGGTGCTCCTGAGGACACCGGTCTCATAAGAGTCCGGGCAACAGGAGATACCGCAGTGTGTGAGTGTGTGAATGTGTGTAAGTAGTGTGTGTAGGTATATGAGAGTTTGGTGCTCCTGAGGACACCGGTCTCATGAGAGTCCGGGCAACAGGAGTTACCACTGTACGAGTGTGTGTGTCAGAGGGAGTGTGTAGGATTTGATGAGGTCATTTCTGAATTTGTAATATTTCTTCAGTATCTTCGTAGGAGATTGATAAAAGCCAATCAGTGCATATACATTTACATTTAAAAATTGTGAGTGGGTAAATGTTAATTATTTTGTTTATTTTATTGTATAAACGACTGCTAATGTAGTGATAATGACGACCTGCCACTGCAGTTTTGTGTGATACAGTTCTGCAGACAATGTCAGACCGTCGTTTCACTGTTGCCAAGTTGGGGTCAAATATGGTTTGTGAGTGCTTGCGCAAGATCGTGGAAAGTATAAATAGTTTTCGAACGGAGAGGACTTTGCAGAGAACATTCTTTCGATAATATATCGAAAATAATCAGGTAGATCCTTAAAAAAATTGTTCACGAGGGATTCGTTTTTGTCTCACAAAACTTTAAAAACAGTGTAAAATTTAAGGGTTCGAAGTAGGTTTTTATCAAAAGAATCAATAATTTGATTAAAATGTAATAAAAAAATTCCTCGGCAGAAGACATAACTCGATGAAATACTACTCATAAAGCCAACCTCTAGTTAACCAAGTCACAACACAAACCACGGCTCTCTTTGACTCTGGTCTATCTAAGGCCCCACAAATCACAGCTCACACATGTAGCTCTCTAATTAATGTCACCTCGCATGCTCTGTCCTGTCTGTCTGTCTGTACGTACGTGCTCCAGATAAAGCTATTAATTAAAAATCTTTGAAACCGAACGCTGCACTTAGAGAATGTTACTAACGAGAAGGAATTTGCTCTGCCTTATAAATATTGGATTTAGAAAGAAAAATTCTGATTCTATTTCTTCCGTGTAGTAGAAATCTAAATTAATGGGCAGAAATGAGTTATAAGAGCAGTAAAATTACTACAACGGGATAATTACCATGGTTTGTGTTATTTTACGTTTTCCTATATTTCGGCATGCGCCATGATGACGGAATAACTTAAGTCACTGGCTAGTAAGTTTTTAAAGTAAAAACAGTAAAACGTCAAGTATGAGTCGAACTCGCGCACTAAGGGTTCCGTAAGACCTTGTGTCTTCCCAAATTATCATGATTCTAGGTCAACGGGAAGTACCCTATAGGTTTTTGTCTATAGCAAGAATCAAAGGTACCTAAGTAAGTATTTTTTTTGGTGAATTATTTAAAAAATTACCTACAGTTTTAGGATGTTTTTCTTTACTTGTGCTATAAGACCTCGCTCCTTGCCAAATTTTATGATTCTACGTCAACGACAAGTACCCTATAGGTTTTGGTCCACGGCTAGAAACAAAAGTTTATTTAAACTACAAATTTACAGTTTTCGGATTTTTTCCTTAAGGCGAATAGTAGGGGTGATAATGGCGCCACTACGTATTTAATTTTAAAATTACGTTATACAAAGGAATTGTCAAAAAATCGGACCGCGCGTAGACGATATCTATCATAAGCTTTTTTTAAATGTATCTTTAATAGTTTTGTACTGTATTATTTAGGCAGATACTTGTTTCAAGAGTTTAGTTCCTATTGGTGGCCACCAAGCTCTCCAAACAAGGTTTTTGATAGATTAACACAAAACAAAACTATTACAGATACCTACATGAAATAAAAGCTTGTGATAGGTATTGTCTACCAGCAGCGGTCCTTTTTGATAATTCCTTTAACTTAATGATTAAATTAAATATGTAGTGGCGCCACTATCACCCCTACTATTCGCCTTAACTTGTGCTATAAGACCTTGTTGGCGTTGGTCAGTAAATTTCAAGATTCTAGGTCTACGGGAAGGTTTTGTGTGCATGTGATTTCCTTGGAAATTTCAAAATATTTGACATAAACGGCTGTAACTTTTGAGTGCGTTGACATAAGTTTTATTTACATTGCGGCTCCAAGAGGTTACGGACTTGAGTATTTGACGTTAATTTCAACTCGATACGTCCACGCGTTCCTGACAAAAGGGGGTTGACAGACAGACAGACAGACAGACGTTGAAGTATTTGTATAGAAGATTAGAACCAATCGATTGCTGTCATAATTTTTATTATACAATATGATAAAATTACGAATTTAAGTATGGTTTTATTCTTATTTAATGTCACCTTTAGTAAAACGTTAAACATTTAAAAAAGGTGTGTAGTAGGGTTAACCGACCGGTAATGTATGGTAGATTTCTTGAAAGGTGGCAGCAGCAGCGGCGGATCGCGCAAGTACCTAGTCATGGTCATGCAAAAAGCATCCATATAGTCTAATCAAGATTATCAAACCGTTTAAGCCTTATAGACGTTGCAAAACATAGAGAAATGCGTTTGATTTGACTCCTTATACGTAGGTATTAGGTACCGATCTGTGCTGATAAGTACCCGGGTGCAATCAGGTGCATATCTTGCAACAGGTAAAGGTATACGATTAATAGAGGTGTGTCATTGAAGGTTTTTATATTAATTTAACGTAACAGTTTTTCGTCAATGGTCAACAGGTTAAAAAAGCTGTTAATTCGTCAACAGGTTCTAACGACCTGTTAATGCATTGAAAGTTATGCTAACACTTGAATATTAATGTCAACGTTTTCGTAATTTCTTAACTAAGCAAGAAAAAAGTACTTACCTTGTTAACGATTTTTTAAAGTGAAATGAGCTTTCCTCCTCAAATGACTTCCGAGATTTGTACCTAATTGTCGATTTGTAACTTATCTTGTCTTTACATTCGTTACAAATAGCTTTATCACTGTTATTGTCTTTTTCAAAATGATTCCATATAACACTTGTATTTTTACAAGCCGCCATTTTTAACACCGCATAATTATTTACCTACATTAACTATAGTCTCGATTAATAGATATTTATACACTTTTATATACACTATTAAACACTAGGTAGGTACTAAACAAATAACAACAGTTTATTCTTCATCCATCAGTCATCATCACTCAATGCTTCTCCCGAAATCAAAACTTTTATTTGGTCGGACGCGCGCGATGCAGTTCATCCGCAGTAAACTTTGGCCTTGAACGCACTGATTTTGTTTGTGACGAATTTTAAAATAAATAGGTCAATTGAAACGAACTACCTACATACAAAAACATGCACCGCACCTGTAATAATTTAAGTTAGATTCTAAAACACGAACAATAAGAACTGTTTTCGCGTATTTTTATTCAGGTGTATTAGTGGAAGTGCGAGTGAGAAGGTATGATTAGGCGCGAAAATATTGGAACTATGGGAATATAACATGAAGCTTCATGCTTCTGAGATTTCGTTGCGAATACGTTGACGTAATTTTATTAGTATAACATTCAACTGCTTGTTTCATAGACGAAAAACAGTTACTTAATTCGTTGACGAACAGAAAGCTGTTAATAAAAGTACCAGTTAATTGATTTAACGCCCACCTCTGATCGGCTTCATCATCATCAAATACGGTAGCTAATCAACTGTTTCTTTTGGATTTGAGAGACTCCAGTTTTACGTTAGATAACATACCAAATTAGGCGCCTAGGGTCTTTTTCGAAAAATTTGTGGAATAGGTGGTTCTAAATTTTTTTCCCAAATTCCATCTTCTGCCCTTCGTGCACGGCTTTTTCTTGATAAAAAATTAATATTATGAGGAACTGCCCCGGAATCTAATCTTTCCGTTGGCAAATTTCATTACGCTTCATAGTTCAGCAGATAAGTCGTACAAAGGCATTATATGACGGACCAGACAGACAAGCTATTCACATCTAAAATTAAAGTACGGATGTGAATATGAATAGAGCACGGCAAGGGTTTAGTATGGATGGATGAAAAGGACGTTGGCAAAAATGGACGTACGTACATCTAAAAACCTTTTACCTGCCAATGTAGCTTGTCAAAAACGACATAAACACTATAATACCCTGACCCCCGCTGCTCCAGTCCTTTAACCGTTCTGGAGCAACATAATCACCTCGGGCGGTCGTTTGCGATCGTTGCAAACTTTAAAAATGCCAATTACGCGACCATAAGAAAAGATCGGCGACTTTTTGTCTCGCGACTTTAAAGGCTCTAATTAGGGCTTCCTGTCGTCCCCTAGGACGCTAGGAATGCTGCGTCTGCGCAGACGACTAGGTACTTGAGGTGTGTGCGACGCGAGCGAAGTGTGTGAGGTTGAATGTTTGATCATGGTTGTCGGAAACTAAGAATGTTTTTTACGAACATCACATCACACTGATATTATAAATGCGTAAGCTTGGATGGATGGATGATTGTTACCTCTTCTCCTCTTCATGTCTAAGCTACTGTTCTGGCTGAAATTTGCAAACAGTTAATTCTTAGCCTCGAATAAAACATAGGCTACTTTTTATCCCAAAAATCAATTTCCAAGGGATTGAAATAACCTTAAAAGTTATCGTCGTCGTATCGTTAACAATACGTGCCAAGCCGTGGGCATAAACTAGTTTGCATATATTTTTGTTAATCTTTGTTATAAGACTAAGTAAGCTTCTAGAGCGAATCAAAATATAAAAAAAATGAGATAAATGAGGATTTGTTTGTAAGTGGAGACGTAAAACTTGGTAGTTGCACAGTATATTTATCTATTGTGGTAGTTGTGTTCGTACCAGCTATTTTATTTGGCTTCTAAGATAAGAAGGTACGTAACGTACTGTTAGTGGTTTATATATGTAGATAAGAGACAAATCGAAAGGGATAGAGAAGTACTATTTTACTGACACAGCAACAGCACAAGACTTGTTATTGCTTAATTATAAGTAAATTAAATCAAAATTAATTTATTGCGCGAACATCAGCATTGCCATACAGCAGCGGGGCAATGCAGCTAGCGTAGCGGGGACGCCACGACTGGTATTGATATGGATCAGTTGAGCTACCTGTAGATTGTTTTCAACAGTCTGCAGTTAGCTTAATTGTTTCAATTGTAAATACTAGTTCTAATTTACTCCAATTGTGTATTTGATTGTAATTTTCTTTTTGAATAAAGTGATTTTTGATTTGTTAGTACCAAAAAGATCTCTTATATTAAACTAGTTTTTGCCCGCGGCTTCGCACGCGTTGTTTTCTATGGAAATGTTTAAAGGTTATGTCTATCCCATGGGAACTGATTTATGGGATGAAAAGTCGCCTATGTTTGATTCCAGGGTTAGACTTACCTACCTGTATGCAAAATTTCAGCCTGATCCGATCAGTAGTTTTGGCGTGAAGAGGTAACAAACATCCATCCATCCATACATCCAAACTTTCGCATTTATAATATTAGTGTGATACTAGCTTCTGCCCGCGGCTTCGCACGCGTATTTTCGGTATAATAAGTAGCCTATTATCTAAGTTAGGCTTTGCTCTAAATGTACGCCAAATTTCATCTTGATCTGTTCAGCAGTTTAGAAGATCCTAGGTAACAAAAATACAGATTTCATAAACTCTCGGCTTCATAATATTAGTAGGATTAGTATTTTAATTTAATTTAATATCGATCAAATTAAATCTTATGAAATTAAATTAATACTAATTAAGTAACATGGAATTAAATTAAATCAAATTACATAGAAATAAGTAAACACATGTAAGATTGTGCCTATCATTAATTATATCAACCTACCACACCCTTCACGTAAGCACGCTAGCAAATTGAAAAACTCAGCTATTTAAATGACCGCCATTACATTGAATTCATACGGCCATTTTGTTTACTTATCTTGTCACTTTTAATAGCGGAACTTCCCTTCATCGTAAATAGCGAAATTGGCCGCGGCCAGCCCTGCCTTTCTGCCGTCGAGCATTCCGTTTGATGTATACAGTTTTACGAGCAATGGACAAAAATAACCGGAAATGGGAAAACATACAAGAGACCTAAAGGAATTAAGTACCTAGACCTGAAAAGACACTTATCCTCTTTTACTTATCACTTATCATTCTCTGGAAGCAAGTACGGGCAGTACTTGCCTGCCTTTAGAAAATATGTAGGTATGTGTGTTGCCTTTTGCATACAGAGTTTAGTGTGGTAGGTACTCTATTTTCCAAAAGTAAAAAAAAAACATTTAAAAAAAACTGGTCTATTGACTAGAACATTTGATTTCTCAGAAATCACCGTGAGTGTCAGGGCTTACGCACTATAATAACAAAAACCATAGATGAAAACACTGACACTTAAAAAAATTAATTAAGTAAATATTTCATTGACATTTTGTACCTATCTTCGATGGATATGAAATGAATTTTTTAAATCTGACGTAATGATTTATCTGTCCGTATGAATTAAATAGATATGAAGGAAATGAGCTTCCGTTTTAATGCAATTAACATGTTTGGCTACTTATGTATTATAATATCTGTGGCTATGTAGAACATTGTAAATCACTCACAAGGTGTCAAGTCCAATTGAACCTCTTTCGATAAACCTAACCTGACTGAGAAAGTGTCATGGCGGCAGCGCAAATGGCCATTTAATAAATACAATACAAAATAAAAAAAATTAAAAACCCGCCGACGTTTATTGGCTGAACAGATTTTCATGAAACATGGCTAAGAGCACTCGGGATAAAATTATCTATGACACAAAAAAAAAACTAAACGAAAATCGGTTCATCCGTTTGGTATCTACGATACCACAGACAGATAGATAGATAGATAGATAGATAATACTAGTTATACAGATGTCAAACTAATAAAGTTATACAGATGTCAAACTAATAACACCCCTCTTTTTGCGTCGGGGGTTAAAACACATCCAGTTTTGATTTTGAATGTCTTCATGATGATAAGATTTATTTTTAACGGACATCCAGTGCATTAAAAATAAATATTTTCATCATTATTCATATGAGTCCATACGTCCACAGCTGGACCTAGGCCTCCCCCGTTCCACGCCACTCCATCCACCACCGCCTCCCTGCGACCTCTACAATGTCGTCGGTCCATCGAGTGGAGGGTCTCTATACAATTCTAATCATATTACATTCACGTTTGTATCATTATTTCTTTTGACTTTACGAACTTCCAAAAATTTAACACTTACACTAATTTATTGTAACTTCGACGACCGATGTGGTGCAGCGGACAAAGGTCCGCCTGCGATGCAGGAGGTTGCGAGTTCGATGCCCGCTCTAGGGCAATGTTTTGACGATCTGCGAATATTTGTCCGAGTGTTCTGGGTACTACTTAAAAATATATATCTCCTAGCTGCGCCATGCCTAGCCTATGTTTGATTCCAGGATTACAATTATCTGTAGGTAAGCAAAATTTCAGCCCGATCCGTTCAGTACTTTTTACGTGAAAGAGTATCAAACATCCATCCATCCATACTTACAAACCTTCGCGTTTATAATATTAGTAGGAGGTAATGTATTGTATTATGTATGTATATCAGTCATCTAGTGCCCAAAACACAAGCTCTGCTTAGTTTGGTGCTAGATGATGCTGTGAGAATTGTCCAGCATTACTTATTTATTATTTAACTCATAGTGCTGTACCATTGGACATACCGCTGTCAAAACACACCAATCCGTCAAATCGATCAAGAGATAGATAATCGATAATCCGAGTGTTATAATTACGAGTGCGCATGATCGATCGCCGGTCAGAGTTTAAAGCTCTGCGAGCGGATCGATTATTTTATAGCTCTGGGCGTGACAGGTAGACTCGTAAGCTTGTTGAAGATTTCCTGATTAAAATAATTATGAGGTCTGAAATTATCATATCTGTTATCTGGACTTTTAGTCACATAGAGCAGACTTAGTTGAGAGAATGGTAGATAACCCATTTTGGGGCTACTGTGTATCTTCATCATCATCATTTGCAACACAAATTCACCCACTGCTGGGAATAGGCATCCAGGTTCGCCCTGCGGTGTTACAGATATCGTCTGCCCATCTTGCCGCTGGATGTCCAACGCTTCTGTACCCAGTTCTTCGACGCCATTCAGTAAGCGCAAGCGCCTTGCTCCTCTGTCGTGTTTATATTTTGGGTAAAATATATACCAATAAATTTACCTCTCTACTTAATAAATCTTTAATTTTTACTTGTAAGAAATAATTAACACAAAAATATAGTTAAATAGTACAAATACTTACGATTGAAAAAATTCAGCTAACTGCAAACAATCTATTAGAATATTTCGATCTAAATCGAGAGGTTTCAGAATGATTTAAATTTTGCTTTTGGACCTAGATAGGATAAAGACCAAATTAAAGATTTGCTTGAAGAATAACACATGATCGATACCGCCACCGACCTTAATTTTCGACTTTATTAAACCCGTAAATAATAAAAATGGTAAAACTTGTTTTTTTATTAACCCACCTCCTCTCGTTCTTTCATAATCTCTCAGCAGCTACAATAATATTAATATTGTTTATAAATGGACATGTTAAAAAACAATTAATATCTTCGTAATCGATTCAATGCCAGTGCTCGAAAGTGGATCGATAAACATCTCGATTACAATCTAGTTGTGACACTAATGCTCGCCCCTTGTTTGGGTTCCGTTGTGCAATGCAACATCTAACAAAGTAACGGGTGACTTCAATGAGGTATTCATTTTATCAAAATTTACAATACCAACACCTCACCTCAACCTCAACAGCCTGTATTGGTCCACTACTGGACGCAGGCCCTGATAAGCGCCTTATTGGCTTTTATCACATGGAGGGTAGTGCCCATAATCCCTACGCTGGGCATGCGGGTTGGGAATTGCAGTTCGGTGGTAGAATTGTTCTGCAGGAGGTGCTGCTGCCCGCCCTCGGTGGATATCCCTTAGTCGCCTCTTACGAGTCTTACGAGACCCGCGGGAAGATTTGGGGTGGTGCAAATTCTAAGCCGGCACCACACAGATAACAGCACTTGATCAATTGGTTAGTATGTCAACAGTTCACTAGATCAACAAATAATGAGATATCGATGAAAATATGATTCCGTTAACAAGATGCATGAGCTGTGTGTGCCCAAGTATAGGAAAACTGAGAAAATATCCCAATATGATACATAGAACATTACATTAACAGAATAAAACAATAACAACTAGTATAAACAATATGATTGCATTACGTAGGTATAATATAAATAAATAAATAAATAAATATAAATAAAGCTGCACAATTCACACAGCATTATCTAGCCCCAAGCTAAGCAGAGCTTGTGTTATGGGTACTAGATAACTGATATACATAATACAATACACTACATAGATAGATATTTTTTATTATACATAGAAAAACATCCAGAACCCCTGAACAAATATCTGCAGATCGCACAAACATTTGTCCCGAGGCGGGAATCGAACCCGCAACCTCCTGCGTCGCAGGCGGACCTTCGCCCGCTGCGCCACAGAGGTCGTCACAGAGGTATAATATAGGTAACCCCTGAGTTAAATTAGTATGTCAATAAGGAGCTTTTCAGGGAAGGCCTATGTCCAGCCACTGCTGGACAAAGGCCTTCCCTGAATAGCTCTATCTAGTCCACTGACTAGTATATGTACTATACGCAATCAAACTCAGTCCGTGGACATTGAAAGGCGCTTACGAGACCTCAGAAGGATAAAAGGAAAGGAAAGGTACCCCCGTAATAGGGATAGCTTAAGTTTTTTGTAATTATAGTGCGTAGGCCTCACACTCAGGCTAATTTCTAAGAAATCAAATAATATCGCAAAAATTTTCGACTTCGACGGGACTTGAACCCGCATCCCTCCCTCAGTACGGGAATGTGCTAACCAACTACACCACGAGGTCAAGTTCCGTCGAAGTCGAAATTTTTTGAGATAAGTATTATTTGATTTCTTGGGAATAGCTTAAATCTAATAGTTTTTATTAGAATCTATTAGATTTGCACATTTAAATTTATTAAAGAGTGCAATAAAATATTTTCTATTCTATTCTACCTCTTTTCTTTGGGTTATCCCAGTTTTCCCCCATGAAATCCCCCTTGAGAGGAAAATGGACTTCAAAAAATTGAATTCCAGTTTTCCTTGAATGCATAGAATTCAGAACTTGGTGATTTTGATCGACTTTGACATTATTTTTGAAGAATTACTACCTACTCCGAGTTTGGTCTTGTGCACATAATTTATAAGTACAGTGGGTACTTAAGTAGGTAGTCTGGTTTTCGATTGGATTTGAATCAGTTTTTATCTTTTGGTCCTCATTTTGTTATGTAATTATTTTGAAAGAAAATTCGTCGAACCTTTGATGACTATTGAAAAATAAAGATTAATCTCACAAGCCACCGGAAAGTGGGCAATGGGTAAACATGCATACCCATTGCCCACTTTCCTGGGGTGTGCAGAATTTTTATAAAAACCCATGTAAGTACATGCGTTGTTATAAAAAGTCTGCACACCCCAGTCACACCGACAGACCCTTACAGACCCACTCACACCGAACGCTTTATTAATCTCTCATGCATTTTACATTGCGCGATAAAAGATAACCAGAACTACTTAGTTATAAGTTATACCCAGCTATTAGTAATAACTTCTAACGACGTTATCTATAACTGGGTACACTAATGATACAGATTCTGTCGTTAGATTGCTTTGACGAGAAGTCTATGAATTGAATAAGATTTTATAGGTAGGTACCTTCTACCAAAATTAATTTTAATGAGAACGGGCCTATTGATTAATTTAATAACTGAATAAATACATAACAGATGACTAACTAACAAATTGACCTACCTGTAGACTGTTTGCAACAGTCTGCAGTTAGCTCTTGTAAATACTAGTATATTTTTCTTTGTGAATAAAGACCATTATTACTAAAAAATTAACCTAGAAAATCGCAAAATAGAGGTATAACATCATTATCATCATAATCAGCTTATATTATTCCACTGCTGGACATAGGCCTTATCGCCATAGCGCCCTGTCTCCAGCTTGCCGCATCCAGCATCCGCCTGCAGTCTTTCGCAGATCGTCATCCTAACTGGCCGGTGGGCGTCCTATACTACGTTTGCCGAGTTGCGGTCTCCACTCAAGAACACGTTTACCCCAGCGGTTGTCGGTTCTTCGCGAGTTAAGGCCGGCCTATTTCCACTTCAGCTTGCTAATTCTTTGAACTATGTCGATAACTTTGGCTCGCTGTCAGGTAAAACATGATTTCCAAGCTTCTAAGCTTTTAAGATATGATTATGATAATCATGAAGCCAGCAAATCAATTTAGATAAGCGTACCTAGACACTAGACAGTGCGTAGGCGCAGGTATAGAATTATAGGCCGAGTCCTAGCGGATCTAGACCTAGATAGATAATCTACTCAGCAGGTACAGTTGGCTGCAAAAATATGTATACACTCCCAAGTTTTCAATTTGACTAAATAGTAAGTGTATAATAATTGTGATAATTTATGTACCGCATTCTGACGAAGTACGATGACTACTTTGTACGAAAAACGTGTGCGTGTCCTTTTATTTGAAAAGTTCCGAGTAAAATAAAAGTTAAAACTTGGAAATGTATACATGTCTGTGCAGCTGACTGTACCTTACATATAACCAATTAGTATTGATAAGAAAATGGACTGTCGAAGTTTAATGTGGGGAAACTGACCGCGGTAATATAGGTACGAGGACCTATATTATTTAAGTAAGCATCCTTACCTCACCTCAACGCCTGTATTGGCCCACTGCTGGACGCAGGCCTCCCCCTGATAAGTGCCTTAATGGCTTTTGTCTTGGGTAGTGCCCATAATTCCCATCCTGGGAATTCGCGTTGGGAATCGTAGTTCAGCGGTAGAATAGTTCTGCAGGGGCGCTGCTGCCCGCCCCCGGTGGATATCCCGTAGTCACCTCTTACGACACCCGCGGGGAGATTTGGAATAACCATAACTATATGCAGGTACCGAAAGATAAAAAACTCGTCCGCTATGAAATGAAATAGAATATTAATTGTCGAAACTGTGTACAAAAGATCTTATTAAAGCTAGAATTAACAGTTTGTCCATTGATTATGGATGTACAATATTTATTCACACTAATATTATAAATGTGAAAGTTTGGATGTTTAGATGTATGGATGGATAGATGGATAGATGTATGGATGTTTGTTACCTCTTCACGCTAAAACTACTGAACAGATTGGGCTGAAATTTGGCGTGCATGCAATTGTAATCCTGGAATCAAACATACATTTCATCAAACACATCAGTTCCCATGGGATAGAAAACGTTTCCATAGAAACAACGCGTTGGAAGCCGCGGGCAGAAACTAGTTGACATACGGATATTTGTCATAAATTTATAAATTGGTTATTATCTTATATCTTCAGGTGATTTACTAAAAACTTACTATGCGAGCAAAGCCAAAGCTACGTTAGCTTTTGGTCTGCAGCTCGCAATACTGAAAATAATATGAGTGATACACTCAGAAACACATCTGAATTGCCCAGCATGCACTTATGAACCTAACAAGTGTAGAACATCACTAAAACCAAACATAACCAGATATACTCGTAGACGACGGCTAAAACCAGACATGACATGACATATATCCATCCAACACCCCAAAACTTTCAGCCAAGGTTGTAGGCATAGTAAAAACTTGCTGCTGTCTGTCTGTAGGTATCTCTGTCAGTTTGTACCTAACTGTGTCCTACTCTACTGAAGGAACGTAGTCATAGGATCTTTGGTCCTACTAGATTCACGAGTAGACCTTGGTTTCCTATTGGCTGGTCGTGACATTGTAACGGTTGAGGTCAACATAGTCCAATCAAAAAGCTGTATTTTTATTGCTGTTTGTAATTAGTGGAATGGGAGGAATATGATTTTCTGTGTTGGTAACCTAAAAAGGGCTAATGGACTGCCTGAGACGGCCAGATCTTCATTAATATTTATCTTAGCTGATAGTTTTTCTGTGTATTTTTTAATTTGAAAGTTTTTCTGCGTTGACCCCCACACTGGTAGGAACGATCATAATGCTTTTAATAAAACGAAACATCTTTAGGTATGCCGTTCAGCTTTTTAGAAGTTACAATGTGCAATGCAAAACCATGACAGAGATTTAATTTTGGCATTTATAATTTTTACTGTGAACTACCTACTTACAACAACTAGGTACTTATAACTACTATAAATAAATAAAATATGATACAACTCATATTTTATTTATTTGTAATATGAACAACTACAATTAAACTTACTTTCGCCTTTATTCACAAAGAAAATTATACTAGTATTTACAATTGAAACAATTGAGCTAACTGTTATAATTAAATAAAACATGATAAATCAAAAATCCTGGACAATTCACACAGAATAATCTAGCCCCAAGTTATTTAATTTAGTAGGATAAGTACCTATCACCATTTTGGTACAATGATAATGAATTTTATTCATTATTAACTTACAATTATTTAGAAATCTAGGAATTGGGCGTTGACACTACCACACAGTCTGTAAAAGTTCGACGGTGTCATCGTTTCAATAGTAATCTATGGTCCTTATTTTTTAAATAAATAATGTTTTCAATCAAAGAATTTTCTTCTTTAATTCTTTTATTTTGACTGTATTGTATTTTACTTGAACAATAGATTTTTCCATTCATTTCGAGGGCGGTTCCAGTCGCCGCCGGAAGAAAAATAATAAAATTAATTCGATCCGGTAATTGGGACCGCGGTCCCAGTACCTAGTGGTCCCAGTTGACGGAAACCTCAAAATGCTCTGAATAAAACATTTATTATTTGAATTATTCCACTTACTAGTAGTTCTACGAACAGTAGACCTCGTGAACACTAACTTTTTTCAACAATTAATTTACTTATTACTTATATTCTAAAGACCTCTTTTTGCCTTTTTTTAAAGGAAGTACACCTTTGATCAAAAAACACCGACGACAAAAAAATTCTATAAAATCGTTGAATCTGTACACCAAGTTTTGTACCGATCGGTTGTAAAATACGACCTGTAGAGGAGTACGGACATACTGACAGAAAAGCTATTTTGGCCAGACTTGAAAGAAAGACTTTCGTTCACTTCGTTCACGACGTCAATTATACACTGAATTTGGAAGGCTGAATTTCCAGTAGCGACTGAAGCAAACATACATGACACTCATTTTTGCCCCTTTTTTTTAAAAAACTCGCGTACAGCGATTTATACCTAATTTGAAATGCGGTCAAAAATCCGCTCCCGCTCTTGCTCTCTCTTCTCTCCCTACCATAAACACACCCTTACCTGGCCCACCTGTTACCACAAGTACATGATCATATTACCTAGCCTGCAGGTACTCACCTATGTATAGCGAGGCCGACATTACCATGAAGATTAATGGCTAAGCCGTTACTGATAATTACAGGTCACTAGCGCGTGATAGATCTCATGTAGGTTACAAGTTTATCGCGTTGAATAATAGTTGTCGTAGGTTTGATTCTCGAGATAGTGATTTTACGTATGTGCAATAAGAGACAGGGGAATTGGAAAAGTAAAGTCGAAGTTTTGTTCTAATTCTCTTGCAAAACCAACTCTTATGTCGCTTGCATAAAATTAGCGTTTGAACGAAAACGAGAGAGAGTCTATAAGAGTACGGGCCCAGAGCTTTACTGAATTGTTGGAGAATTTTACTGAACTGTTGAGTATACCATCAGGTTTCTATGGAAATGTTTAAAGGTTATTTCCATCCCATGGGAACTGTTTTATGGGATAAAAAGTAGCCAATGTTTTATTTCAGATGACATAAAATTTCAGCACGATCCGTTCAGTAGATAAGGCGTGAAGACAAACATCCATCCAAACTTATACATCCATACATTCAAACTTTCGCATTTATTAAATATTATTATTATTAATAATTATACCTACTATTTATGTGATTTATTTTAACTCCACCTGTGATAAATAAATGTTATTATATTCACTCTTTTGTTTTAAGATCGCAGTTATCAGACGTCAGTACACACAGACCTGCCTACAGAGGACCTCGGTGGCACGGCGGGCGAAGGTCCGCCTGCGGCGCAGGAGGTTGCGGGTTCGATTCCCGCCTTGGGACTAATGTTTGTACGATCTACAAATATTTGTTCCGGGTGTTCTGGTCGTTTCTATGTATAATAAAAAATATCTATCTATGTAATGCATTGTACTTATATCAGTCATCTAGTACCCATATAACACAAGCTTAGCTTGGGGCTAGATGATGCTGTGTGGATTACCCAGCATTATTTATTTATTCTACCGTGCCACCTCAGTGGACCGAAGCTTTAGTTTAGCCGCCGCTAACGGGCAGTTAAGCCAGCCATTCCTCGTTAATTGGCACACATATAGAAACCCGCACTTCGGATATAAATTCAATCGGACAACTTAATCTCGATATCGGAGTAATCGTAAAATAGTTTATAGGTACAGGTTTCTATGTATCCGCTGACTGCTGAGTTTCTACAACTAGACTTCTAGATAGACTTCGGTCGAATTTCACGGTTGCAATTTAACGCGTTTGCGCATCAATAGAAAACCTATTCCCCATTTTGTACAGTCTGATCGATGTAAATTATTTCCTGAAAAATTGCTTCTGAATGATATGTGATCTGTCAAAGAACGTGGAAATCGGGAGGGCCATGTCCGGCAACAGATTTGGAAAAAGGATTGTGAATTTATTTTAGTAATAGATATTGAAAAAAAACTCATTTTTCATGAAAAACACAGCAATAAACCCATGTTTATTTCTGTGTTTTCTGTGATAATCTGTTTACCGTGGAACATTGCCTTTATCCATATAAAGGCAATGTTCTACGGTAAACAGATTATCATTTAAGAAGTGTACTAATACTATATCAGTGTACTAATACTATAATAACACAGTACTTGAGACTGGTGTTTGAACTGTTCACGTTGCAATTGAACGCGTTCACTATAGGATAAACTCAGTTAAACGAGTTCAGCTCATTTTATCGACATAAAGTTAATCCGGTTCAAGCGCTAAACCTAGTTCAAGAGTTGTCATGTCACACAATAAGTACCTAAGGTATTACGAATTTGAACTCGATAAAGCTGAACTTAGTTTTGGAAGCAAACGTTGAAACTATACCTTATAAAGAACAATGTGAATGTTGGATAAAATATTTATTATGAAATTCTTTCTAAGCCAAATCATCAACATATCAGCTCATACGTCCACAGCTGGACCTAGGCCTTCCCCGTACGACGCCACGAATACCCTCTGTAAAAACATGTGTTTTTGGTTGACAGGTAGAAAATGCCTCGGCATTAAGCCCACCCTTTGTACCTCAGTGCAATAAAGGTTTAAATAAAAAAAAATACCGGTCCTGAGCCGCCTCCATCCCCCGCCTCCCTGCGACCGCTACAACAACGTCTCGTCGTCGGTCTGTAGAGTCTCAAAGATTCACATTTTTTACACTACAGTGATAGAAAATAACGAGTGAGATAATGGATAACAGTTTTCAATGGACTTGTAGGAGCCTGGTTAGTCCTTGAAAGCCTTCTGGATGACCGCGGTACTGAGATAATTTGAATGGGTTCTCAAGCAGTTTCGGCATTGAACCGCACCGCATTGAAATAGAACACAAATAATTTTTTTTATTCTTCTAGGACCAAAGTGCTTGGCCGCGGATGATTAAATGTTCCCGTGGTTCGGCGAAAATGGCGAGAGAGGGACACCGGAGGGGTTTTACGTTACGTCCTTTTCAGGGCGTCGAGTCCCACATAATTCGGGTCATCCCCAGACCAGTTTATTCGTGAATGAATTTCCTCGATGGGACAAAAAAAAGGACCAAAGTGCTTGGGAAGACAAATCCAACGAACCCAAACTCGACAAGGGTTACGTTGTTCTTCGCCGTCTTCTGTCTTTATCATCAGACCAGCTCGATGGCACCACGACATAGCATTGTCATCGAACTTACATAAGTATGCCAAATTTCAGCTCAACTGATCTAAAATTCAGTTGCAACATTTGTCACACACTACTACTGATTTAATTTTATGTTAACAATATTCAGGAAATTAACAGCTAACTTATTGTGTAGGTATGTGACTAAATACTGAAGGCTAATTAGAAATTTCCACAAAAAACGACTGAAAATAATAGGGTAATGTCGGGTAATACCGGTCACCTAAGCAAAATGAAACACAAAATACAAAAAAATCTACTATTTATTTAAAAACTATTTGGAAAACTTAAATTAAGTACTACTAAACAAAGTTACAGGACGATTACTGATGGTTAAATTATTATTATGGAAAAGTTTGTTCACAGATAGGTGAGAAATTATTACCCATTTTGTATTATTAAATGACAAAAGAAAACAAATCAAGAAGATGCACCAAAAAATCTAGCACTCCCTATTATTTTAAGTTTAGTGAGAGGATTAAAGAAAATATCCAAATTAACCTCTCTGGAAAGAACATTATAACATCTGCATGATCTTATCAAAAATTTGTTCTGCCCACATACTTAACGGGGCAATTTATAGAAAAGCTTGTATATCACCAGGTTGTGTATCACAACAAATCACCATTATGAGTTTTCGTGATCGCCACGCCTGACAGACGGATTGGTGATCACGTTTTAAAAATACACGGAAGGAAGATGCTGCCATTGTTCTTGTTGGCAATACCAGGCGGCTCTCACGGGTCGATTTTTACGGCACGGTTAGCAAGCTTGCTTTTTGCCCGCACATGCAAGAAGTCAATACCTGTCTTCGTACCACCTCAGCAATTAGATAGGTAGGTACAGGTAGGTACATTACCATACCTACCAGTCATTTGTCAGAGCACTATTCAAATGGTAATGAACAAGATGGATGGAGGTTGTGAAAGCTTATTGTTAATGCTCGGATTACAACTGATTAGCTGACTGGCTGTGGCCCTCGGGTTCGTTTGGGTGGGAACTGGATGGTAGCTATAACTATGCACTTAGATCTCAGTAAAAAGGGGAGATACGTTACGTTCTCCCAGCGCTAACTTAACAACTGGCCATGTTACAACTAACTACCTGTAAGCAAACATCATAGTTACTTTTCCAATCCTCTGCATTATGGAAAGTAACAGTAAAGATGGAAAGACGTTCCTAAGACCAAAGTGGGACCGAGACACTTTCCGGTAGACCTAAGGTCTACGGGAAGTACCCTATAGGTTGTGTTTGTGAATTGAAATTGTTGGTATTCAGCCGGCTTAGAATTTGCACCACCCCAACTCTTCCCGCAGGTGTCGTAAGAGGCGACTAAGGGATATCTACCGGGGGCGGGCAGCAGCGCCCCCTGCAGAAAAATTCTACCACCGCACTGCGATCCCCAACCCGCATGCCCGGCGTGGGGATTATGGGCAAGAGCCCCCATGAGATAAAAGCCAATAAGGTGCTTATCAGCTAATCAGCCTCCGCCTGCGTCCAGCAGTGGACCAATACAGGCTTTTGAGGTTGAGGTATTCAGTTTGAATATTGAATGCGGATAAAATTAAAGTTACGTTATTTAAGTTAACAATTTTTTTAAGCTTATGCACTTAGAACACATTATAATACTAATTATAGATAAATAAACGCGATAAATATCTGTGAATAGTTAACACAACAATAGATAAACCTAGATTTTCATCATTTATTTAAGTAACGTAGTATTATTACCTTATTTTATCTACAGCTAACACAAACCGCTATTCGGTCTAATTCGATTCGAAGTCCATACTGAGGTGGCTCTATAAAATAAACTGTCGCAAGCTGCAATTTCACACCACAATGTGTTTAATTCCATTAAATCCTGACCTCCTTTATCTAGATCAATGTTGCTCAAGTACTAGACAAAGTAGGTGGTGTTATAGATAGGTACGAGCTTCGTGACACACAGCTTACTATTGTTTAAGGGAGGTGGTGGACGCGCAACTTTCAGGCGACACTAAAAGTCGCCTGAAAGTTGCGCGTCCTAGTGAAGCGTCCAAAACTTTTTCACAAGACTTCACTAGTCTTGTGAAAAAGTTTTCGATTTCCTCTTTGTATCTAAAATCATTTTGTGCTGTACCAAAATATTTCCATGGTGGACATTGGTGGATGACCATAACGTAAAAATATGAGGGGTCAACCCTTGGTTTTTAGGTTTTCGTCTGTCATGATTTTTTAATTAAAAATAGGTAAACCTATCCGTCAGGGTAGGTACTTATAAAATCAATCCTTTTATAACAATGATCAATTGATGTATACTTTTTTATTTGTGATTTTTACCTACTCTGATGGGATAAAACTTCACTTATCACATATCACATTTTAAGAGGGCAGAATTGTTACTAAGACATATTTAACGGTCTAATTTTTTGTGATGTATTTCTACAAAAGAAAGTTTAAATAGGATAAATTTAAAAGAACATTTTATTTTTGATATCACATTTTTTTCTAATCGCTTTTGTTGCATCTTTTGTTTTGGCATTGGCAACAAGTCGTCCAAAAACAGCCACAATAAATCTCTCGTCCGCAGCGCCCCTGCCGGATCACACGTGAACTGTAGAAGTAGGTGATGTAGATGCTATCTACTGAACTGTTTATAACAGATCGAGCTGAGGTTAGAGATCCATTAGAAATATGCCATTTGGATGTGTGGTTAATTGATCCTAACTTGGTATGACACCACGGTTTCATCGCACACACTTGTGCACTATAATGTCCCGCGCACTTGACTAGTCTCCGTTGAGACTTGAGTGAGACTGACCGCCGTGGAAAAAAAATAATTATTATACTATTATTGTTTCATCAAAAATCTAAAATTCACCATCAGGAACAAGGTAGGTAATATTATTTTAAAAAAAATTGGTTGTCTGTAAAGTCGGTTTACTGACGATAGTTGAACGTGACAACGTCTTAAGAAAAGAGCGAGGTAACGCCGCATGAGGTAACGCCGCATGACGTCATGTTTTTTCGTGCGTGCAGCCGGCTCTATCGAATTATAAGACGTTGTCACGTCAAAAAAAACTAAAAGCTGTGACAGCAGCGTGTTTTTACTTTATGATTAAAAGTCTATCTATAATATAATGAGCAACTCGGAAGGGCATGCAATGGTATAGGGTTTCCACAAGAATAGACAAAATGTCATACAATCAATTGTTGATTGATGTGAAAGCAACTTGATATTTTCAATAGGTATGAAATACCGTCATTAGAAAAAAAATACAATCAAATACTAGAAACAAATTAGAACTAGTATTTACAACTGAAACAATTATTATTGAGCTAACCGCAGACTGTTGCAAACAATCTACAGGTAGCTCAACTCGTATTTTGTTTTTCAAGTCTCTTATGAATTCATTGTGATTTCATAACCATAGTATTTATTCATTAAATTACAAATTACAGGTCAGATAATAAACATATCATACTTACATATCTTCAACATAGGGATTACTTACATGATTTCTATGACTCTGCATAGGTAGATAGTTATTTACATTATTTAACTTAATACAAATAGGTAGGTATATAAATTAATAAAATTAAGTGTAGAAACAAAATAAAACATCATACCTACCTAACCTACCTAATCACGACCAGAAAAAATATATTGTTTTCTCTGCTTTTTACGATACAATCGTTGTATTCTGCTCAGACGATTTTACAATTCTGTTCTACTCACCAAGTGCTTATTTAACACGTTCACCTTAATCTTTATTGCTTTTTCACACTTTTTATAACTAATATCTTGCATTTTCTTCTCCACTTTATAATTACTATTAATTTACCACCAAACATAGTCTCATAATTATCTCCAAGTTTTTTTTAAAGCTCGAGCAAAAAGTTGTATTATCTTTTACGACGCCCTCGTCCCTAAGCCCGCCATATTGGACGGCCCCGGCGCATTCCTGACACCCTGTATCGCACGCATCCATACGTCTATGCATATTGGACGGCCCCGGCGCATTCCTGACACCCTGTATCGCACGCATCCATACGTCTATGCATATTGGACGGCCCCGGCGCATTCCTGACACCCTGTATCGCACGCATCCATACGTCTATGCATATTGGACGGCCCCGGCGCATTCCTGACACCCTGTATCGCACGCATCCATACGTCTATGCATATTGGACGGCCCCGGCGCATTCCTGACACCCTGTATCGCACGCATCCATACGTCTATGCATATTGGACGGCCCCGGCGCATTCCTGACACCCTGTATCGCACGCATCCATACGTCTATGCATATTGGACAGCCCGGCGCATTCCTGACACCCTGTATCGCACGCATCCATACGTCTATGCATATTGGACGGCCCCGGCGCATTCCTGACACCCTGTATCGCACGCATCCATACGTCTATGCATATTGGACAGCCCGGCGCATTCCTGACACCCTGTATCGCACGCATCCATACGTCTATGCATATTGGACGGCCCCGGCGCATTCCTGACACCCTGTATCGCACGCATCCATACGTCTATGCATATTGGACGGCCCCGGCGCATTCCTGACACCCTGTATCGCACGCATCCATACGTCTATGCATATTGGACAGCCCGGCGCATTCCTGACACCCTGTATCGCACGCATCCATACGTCTATGCATATTGGACGGCCCCGGCGCATTCCTGACACCCTGTATCGCACGCATCCATACGTCTATGCATATTGGACAGCCCGGCGCATTCCTGACACCCTGTATCGCACGCATCCATACGTCTATGCATATTGGACGGCCCCGGCGCATTCCTGACACCCTGTATCGCACGCATCCATACGTCTATGCATATTGGACAGCCCGGCGCATTCCTGACACCCTGTATCGCACGCATCCATACGTCTATGCATATTGGACAGCCCCGGCGCATTCCTGACACCCTGTATCGCACGCATCCATACGTCTATGCATATTGGACAGCCCGGCGCATTCCTGACACCCTGTATCGCACGCATCCATACGTCTATGCATATTGGACAGCCCCGGCGCATTCCTGACACCCTGTATCGCACGCATCCATACGTCTATGCAGATTGCAGATCTAACACCCTGTATCGCGATAGAATCCATACGTCTATGCAGATGGTTTCCATAGATGTATGAAAATTGTATTTGCTAATGATGATATTACACTGGTATTGCGTACCCACGTTCCTTTGGTACAGTCGACTACAAAAATCACAACCTACCTGAATGAAATTTATAATACAAAAAAAATAAGTACCAAATTATATTTTTGAAAATACTTAAGTTTCAAGCTAAAAAAATATTTTTTCAGTTTCATTTTTCGGGTTTTCAAAAAACTATCTGAGCGTCTGGTCCACAGAAATCTTAATAACAAGGCACTAGAAATGCTGAGTACCATCCGATCTATCGGGAATGCGTGTCGCCGGCTCGCCCCCTCTACTACCTTACCACTACATACACAGACAATAACTACGGAATTACGGCTACGCCCATCCAAAAATGCAGTGCAAACCAAATTAAGCCTTATGCGTAGTTGCATACGTTCGCTTACTCACACATTAGTGACAAGTTTGCATTTGTTGTCGTTATGACGTCATTTTAATGTAATCTACACTAGTGCTGGGCACGAAATATCAGGTCACGTACCTATCGTACTGTTATTCTATGACTAGGGCATTGTACTAATAAAATAAAAATATAGTTTGTACTTCAATATTCATTTATTATTAACTAGCGACCCGCCCCGGCTTCACACGGGTGCAATGCTTATACTAAATATACCTACTGCAGAATTGGTACTCCGGCCGATACCGCAATCGCTATGTCCCTGTCATTTTAAATCTGTAATATCTTCGAAAATATTCATTCAAGTTACATGCTGTAAAGGGCAATATTAATCTATATTAAATGCACAATGTATCTAAGTTACTTAATTGGATAAGGATTAATGCTGTACTGCTTAAATACCCATATCATACTGCTGTACTGCTTAGATACCCATATCAGATTTTTTGATGGGAAAGGGGGTTCAGGGGGGAGGGGGGCGAGGGGGGTCACAGCACGGCTCGCTTCGCTCGCCGTGCTGTTCCCCCGTTGTCGTTGTCTCCACCATAAAAAGTGGTCGAAATATAGGCTAAAAATGGCCAAATTTCGGTTTTTTAATAAAAAAGGGGGTCGAGACGGGCTGAGGGGTCAATTTTTTTTTCGCATTCAAAATTATTTGCCTTGCCCTACATGACTGTGAAAAAAATTCTTGTATCGTACTTCGTTTGGTAGATATCAAAAGGGGGGGGTGGAAATTGGGGCGGGAGGGGGGGTGAATTTTTATTTTTTTTCAATTTGAGAAGAAACCCTCTACGATCCCGCAATCAAAACTCACGTCGGCATCCGGTAGCACTCTCAAAAAGGGGGGTCTTGGGAGGAACGGGGGGGTAAAATTTTTTTTGGAATCGAAATCATATGACTCCCTCTATACAACCCCCTAAAAATTTTTCATCAGTGTGACTCTGCTTGGCGCCCCCCTGGGGGGCGGTGGTTCCGGGGGGCAAATCTCAAAAAGTCGGAATTTTTCCTAGGTCCCCCGGACAACCCCTACATGATTCTGCAAAAAAAAACATACCTCCCCCTCCACCATCAAGGAGAACAATTATGTCAGTCAGTCAGTCAGTGGTAATCGAGCTTTATAGATAGTTAGTTATTATGATAATAAATCATAAATAAACAATTTTAATATAACATCGTATTCCTAAAATACTATGTTAAATTATGCAAAGTTGTTTTACAAATCACAACCAAGGTAATATTAAGGATAATATAACCGTGTCACAACACTAGCTCGCGACCGAGTTCTGCGGCCGTACCACGATAGGAAATCGAGCGCGCAACGTTATCGTTCACTGTGCAGTACATTGCTTTTTGTAATGAGGTACCTGCCCGATGTTGACAAAAATAAGAGGCAATGTATAGTTAAACGTGATAATAAGAACGGTCGACTGTGACGTTCGTATTACTTTTAAAGATTCTATAATTTTAAGGAAAAACGGCATTATTTAGAAAAAACAATACTTACCGATGAAAAGTTATTCCATTATTAATATAATTACAACTTGTGGAAGAATTTCCGCAATGGGAAATGCTGCAACACACCATTTTTACACACGCACGTTTCGAGAGCAACTGAACAGCAACGAACGCACTGGTGGCGTGAGAGTCACCTGAGCGGCGACAAGGTCACGCGCGCTTACGATTTCTAGTGCCTTGTTATTCAGATTTCTGTGGTCTGGTCGAAGCGACGCGTGACCCGAGAGCTGGTGAATATCTGGCACAGCGAATCAGCATTGCCATACAGCGTGGCAATGCAGCCAGCGTCTTGGGGACGCTTCCGACTGGTGTTGATATTGATCAGTTGAGCTATCTGTAGACTGTTTGCAACAGTCGGCAGTTAGCTCAATTGTTTCAATTGTAAATACTAGTATAATTTTCTTTGTGAATAAATGTCTTATATTTTTCACTGCTTTCTATTTGCTTGTACCTGTACTCATCCAAATGACGTAATTAAGTGAAATTTAATAAAAAATTACATACTAAAATATCATAATCACGTCACATTACACAAATAGAAATGCGAAAGTTTGTAGGTATGTTTGGATCTTTGTTACCTCCTCACGCCAAAATTTCTGAACGGATCGAGCAGAAATTTTGCATAATTAATTTTGCATAATATCTGCATTGAAATTATGGGTAGACTACTTTTACGCCATAAAAAAGCATGCAAAGCTGCCGGCATGAGCTGGTTGCTAAATCAAACCCACAAATTCACTAAGCCTGTAAAGCCCTTTCACGATAATGATTAAAAAATAACCGTCAAGCCCTTTCAACTTCTAACGGTGCTTGATACGGATACAAAATGTCAATTAATAATGTCTGGGTATATCCGCTGGCCCTTACGCATATTATTAACTATAAATAATTATTATTTATGTGGTAATAACCATTCTCACGCCCTCGGGCTTTTACATGTAAAGTTTTATGTTAGGTAAGTGTTATGTTGTCTTGTATGAGCAGAGCAGAGTACAAGGCTAAAGCTGAGTAAAACACACGGACATTGTTATCAAACCTTGAGGGTCGTCCATTAATCACGTGAGGCTTGAAAAGGGGGGGTTCAAAAAGTCACGAAATACCACAAGGCGGACGGGGTGAGGTGAAGTGAGATATCACGCGTGTTTATTTTTTCGTTGAACGCGTGTTTTCTAAACAAGACAGACAGACGTTTTTATCACGGTGCTGAATATTCCAGAATGAAATTAAATTAAACCTGTATTATTATGAGACAATATTTTGAATTTTTGGTAGGTAGGTAGTCTAAAACCTAATTTGAAATTTCTGACGTGTCCAAGAGCAGGAGCTTGACTCTTAAGGTCTAAAAATAATAAAGTACTTTGCATTTTTTGAGTATTTTTATATCTAGCAAGATTTTAAAAGCACTTATAAAGAATTTTTTCCAGTGCTACCAACACTGCACCATGAAAGTTTCAAAAGCTTTAAGCATTGCCTTTATTACGTAACATCTAACATAATGCTAATAGCAATTTCTTCAAAGGCCACACGTAATTGAGCCGTGTGTAATCGCATGACTAATCGAACGACAGGCTAATTACTAATATTACCGTTTTGCACAAAAACAAAACGGATATTATGTGAGTGGAGAAACGGACAGCATGGTTTGAAGAACTGCATTTGAAATATGGATGTATATATATGTCTCTATGGTAGTTTTCTTGGGAATAATGCCTTAGTTCCTCCGTCAAAGTCATAGCAGCAAGTGTCTGTCATTGTGACTGTCAATGTCAACTCATAGTGTCATCAACACCAGCAAGTACCTTGCTGATGCTGTCCGTTTCTCCACTCACATAATATCCGTTTTGTTTTTGTGCAAAACGGTAATATTATATGTGTTTCGAAACGGACAGCATGGTTTGAAGACCTGTTTGTTATCTGCTGGTGAAAGACGGACAAACGCTATGTGAAAATAAAATGTATGACATGTAACTAAGTAGGTACTAACATGTAATACATAAATAACAAAGTCAAAGATCTTAGGACATAACTTCTAAGACTTTAAAGTTGTGTAAAACAAAATATTGAGTATTTATCAAATCTAATTGATCAGAAATCAACAATACTTAGCATCACACAAAGTGCCCCTGAAGCACATTTATGTACACTTGGATGTGGATAGTGGCAGCCGGCGACGCCGTTCTGCAGTTGTATTGTGCGCCGTCATGCAAGTCACTTCGTTGGGGCTTAGGTCTGGATAGTGGCAGCCGGTGACGCCGCAGTTCTGTCGCTGTACAGCAGATCGCTTCGTGGGGCCGGACAATGTTTAAAACTGTCATAAACTGGGTAAAAGGCAGTGATCTAAGTATGAAAATATTGTATGTATAGGTAATATAGGTATTTCATTATTTAAATGAGTAAAGTTCTGGTTTCTATTTGAAACTTTACTATGGACCATTTAGATTCATCAATTTATTAAATAGGATTATGGTATTCATAAAATCTTGCTGATTTAAAATGCAAGCTCTAAAATGCAAGGTCTAATATTTCAATGAATGGAATTCTGCTTAGTAGAATATTTTCAGTTTGAATGTGATAGTTTTAATTTTATCTAATTCAGGATTTATTTGTTGATCACATGCTTGGTAATGTGCTCATTTTTAGAATCAATAAATTTAATTGATCTTGCTATTATGAGATCTGGGATTCACATAAACATACTTCATAAGTATATCTTTAATTAACTGTCCATACTAATTGCATTTAGTTCAAATAGGACTTTTAACATTATTACATTACAAATATAAAATAAAATATGTTATGGTATGGATAACTTATTTACAAGGGGTTATTTCGCTATAACCCTTGCTGTGTAATTATCGGTATTTCTATGTAATATAAAGATGGTAGTTAATGATATCTACATATAGCTTTTTCTTTAGTTCTCTGAACTGAACAACATAAGTACTTGAATCAGGTCCAGTTGCAGAAAACACCAAAACAGGTGTCTGCTTGGGTATGTTATTGTTTTCATGAAAAATACTTGGTTATGAATCCACTGACACCATAACTCCATGGTGTTCCCGCTAGACGATATATATCTAATTGCGGAGAACCACGTCATATCCGACGGTAAAGGGTAATGGTACCTTGGTTGGTGATAATGATGGACAATCTGATACAGGACAGTGGGTGACGTGCCTAGTCTTACCACTTGTCTACTTCACCGTACCGTCTAACCCCCCTTCCCCCCCCACACTTTTTTACCAAAAGTTCCAGTGTCTCCATCTGAGGGGGGACTTCACTGGGGAGAGAACATTAAAGGAGCTCAGACAGAACCTCAATACAAGATTTAAAATGTATAAGCCAGAAGCATTATCATAGATTGTGTGCTATCCTCTCAGGCTCGAATATATTGGCAAAATGTCGGTCACTTTGTTGGGGCGTAAATCGCCTGGTATGTATGCCCCATTATCCGGATACAGTCTCCGAGGGCGACGTGTATATTCAGACAAGACTGATCACACTTCGACTGAAGGTGTTATAAAAGTTGTTATAGCGAGGTATCGCTTTTAAGACCAAGTGCCAGCGGGGCCTATAGCCAGCTGTGGACTAATATAGGCTGATGATGATGAAGTGTCACCTAGGAAACCTCTTTTAAATACGGTCCCCGAGGCCAGAGGTATTTAAGTACCATTCGAGCCATTGAAGGCTTAACGAAAAATTGCATCCTTATCTCCTCCGCACTGGAGTTAACATTGTTAGTGTCCATCTGCTAGTTTAACCTATCAGGTTTAGCAACGGGGCACCAGAGTCGCCACCTCTGCGGGTCACACCGCAGAGTCCAGGCCATGAATGGGGTAATACTCACACTCATAAATTTATTAGCCGTAGGAGCAAAAGGCACACTTGGTTAATATGAGAAGAAATATAATAATGAGAAGTATTGTACTATTTTACTGTAATAGCCTTCATTTGATGTCTATAATGCCACGCCCCATGTTCCGGATACAGCTTCCGCAGCCGGGGGCAATAAGTACCGTTCCGATACTCTGTTTAGATTATTTGGCTGGCAGACGGCCATGCCGCTATACCTCCCCGAGAGGCATGCTGCCGTAGTAGTGTCCTGAATCGTCGTCAAGACAGCTCCAATAACATCATCGCCTAGCCCAAGTAAGCATGCGATGGCCCCTAATTTAGGATATAGCCTCCGAGGCCAGGGGCAATAAGTACCATACCGGTATTATGTTGATTATTTGACTGTTAGTTGGCCAAACTATAACATAACTCTCTCATGAACATCACCATTATTAGTTCCAGTTACATTGTTTCTGACGATAGGATAAAGTTTCCCTTATTTTATACTTAAAATAATAAGTTTCGTTTACCGGTATGAAATGGTATAGTCCCACATATTGGCTTGAGTGTCAGACATTTGATAGGGTCATTGCCCACCTGACTGGAACCTCTCGTTCAAATGAGTGCATCCGATGCATCTCGTCAAAAGTGGATCACATCCGAGTGAAACCAACTGTGAAGGTTTGGTTATCTATGAGGTTTCAAAGTATTTATTGTAAACCAAATAATTATGTAATGATCCTCTGCTACTTAATTAACAAAACTAAGAAAAAACTTTGAGCTCTTGTGACTCTTGTGACTTGTGAATATTGTAATAAAAATTTAATATACCAGATTCTGATGGTGTGTTGGTGAGCACTAACCTTCACCTGAAGTGAGTTGCACTAACTCAAACAAAATAGCAGTAGGAATTTATCTTTAATTGAAAGGAATGCCATTGCCCTGCTGTTGGACATCCTAGGTTAATAATAGTAATCTGTATTTGTCTTGATCATTTTTAGTTTGTTGCAGAGAATTTAATTTTGATTATTTCAAACTTTGGGTCTAAATGATTTTCAGAATAATACGGGGTCAATAATAGAACTAATTTTAGGTACTTACTATTAAATAAAGTTGTTCTATGAAAGCCATAGGAAACAACTGTGGAAATAACCTATGATTCTGGGAATGTGAAACTAGGTTCAATATGTGATGTTCATTCCAACTGGTGTCAACAGATCTTGGAAGTAAATCATGTTTTAGATAGGTACTTCAAAATGTCGGAGATCACCATGACAATGATCTAGAGCATAATATTCAGTTTCAATGCAATGAAAGTAACATATTATGAGAGACTACAAAGTATTTTTATGTTTGGCACCTTACTCCGAGTAAGTGTTAAACATACCTGCAGGTAACTTTATTTACAAGCTGTAATGTGAAAGGTCAATTTGCAGAACCTTTTAACTTAATAGTTATAAGGTAGGTAGGTACTGTTCTTTAAATAATTTAAGCAAAAGAAAGCTATAATTATATACCTACTTATGGCATTTTCATAATATTATATTTAAATTCCAATACAATATAGATTAGTTAGTCAAAAATCAGCTCTTGTTCTGATATATTCTCTGTACTCTGTCTGCCAGTAACAATGAAATATGTAGCAAAATTCTGATTCTTCAAAATAAAGTGGTGATTCTGCCCCTAACAGTACAAACCGAACCTGGGGACTTATTATTATGATTATTATTATTGTGCTAAGGTTTAATCTTCTCTGTGAAAAACCGGTAAAAAACAAAGCACATGGGCCTCAGGCAAGTGCACTTCAGGTGCTAGGTCGTTCATTTTGCAGGATTTTTCTGACAATCCTACAAGTGTTTAGTATGACAGCTTTTAGCATTAATGTGTCAACTTTTTATTTACCAAACCAGGTAGGTAGGTACTACCAGGTAGCCTACGAAGATTTCGATATGTTATTTATGTAGGCATTTGTATGTCTTGCCCTGCCAAACTTTGGTGTCAATGATGTTTTTATTTCAAGCAATTATTTCATACCTATTACATGCACATAAATCTGTTTATAATAGTAGTCATGTTACTAAATCATCATCTTTTCATCAAAAGTATGTTTGTAACACTCAATTAGAGATTGCAAAATGATTTAACATGATCTTTATAGGGTGCTAAAAGGTGCCACCGCACCTTCCATCTATAGGTTATGTACTTCAACCTGGGTTATTATCGCAATAACTTGATAAGACAAACTGTACTAGAGGATCACACTCGTGCGTGTACCGGCCGGCCTGATGGTGCCGGCGACATGAATAAACAAAGTATTAGGTACCATCCGATGGGAACTTTGTGCCAGGCTCGTGATTGAGTTTTCCACGCTTACCTCATAGCCAGTGGTCGGGATTATAACTCGGAGAGATGGGCACGAATTTTGCACAAAGTAAATGCTTGTACTTCACCATAAACATCGTTTTTTCACCAAAAAAAAAAACATAAAAACACAAAATTTTCCGCATACACCGCTGAAAATTTCAAACGCTATGAGTTGACATTGACAGTCACAATGACAGACACTTGCTGCTATGACTTTGACGGAGGAACTAAGGCATTATTCCCAAGAAAACTACCATAGAGACATATATATACATCCATATTTCAAATGCAGTTCTTCAAACCATGCTGTCCGTTTCGAAACACATATAATATCTTGTTGCAATCTAAGATGACAGACCGACAAACTTGTAGATATTGAATTAATTTGATATGCTTCTAACACGGCGTCTAATTATTTTTGGGTTTACGACATGAACGGAGAAAGTGAACGTGGGTTCGATCAGTGTCACTGGTTCAAAATTTGGATATTTTTTGACGATGTTTTCCTTAAGAGATACATTTTATTTTTGACGTGACAACGTCTTATAATTATTATTCGATAGAGCCGGCTGCACGCACGAAAAAACATGACGTCATGCGGCGTTACCTCATGCGGCGTTACCTCATGCGGCGTTACCTCGCTCTTTTCTTAAGACGTTGTCACGTTCAACTATCGTCAGTAAACCGACTTTACAGACAACCAATTTGTTTTTTATTTATTAAGTAATCCGACAGCGGTACATTTTACATACGACAGGTTTATGACTAAAATAAGCTAAAATAAGGCCAATTAAAGGATTACATCGGAAAAGTAAAGATTTACAACAGAAAGGCGAGTGAAGTTGATACATAAAAAGAAAACATTAACAAGAACATCATTATCACATACTAATTAAAATCAATACAAATAAATGTTAAAATTTGAAAGTATATAATCTGTTGACTGCTACATTATTTGCCTTTACAAAAGCTCAATTTGGTTGCAGATAAAATAGACCTGTTTCAGGTCACTCTGAACGAACCCCGTAAGGCTTATTTTGTGCTGTTTGTAATTCATATCCCCATCAGAGTTTCAACACGTAGATCCAAATAGAAAGTTGGCAAATATTTACAGTCTCAACATTCGACAGCCAGATATTAATATCACAATCAAGCTCAAACAATAGTCCAATCAGACATTTGACTGAAACATTCAATCTTAATTTATCATTTCAATCTAAAACAGGCGGGTGAAGTTGAACTAATATACCTATTTATTTTTAGGAGTCTATTATGTATACCTACTCACCAAAGCCAGGACCAATGCAGCAGCTGGTGGTTCAGGCCACCAGCTGTGCGATTACGGTAATATATCCCATTCAATGTTTGAAAAAAAGTACGAATAAAATTGTTGAAACTAAAAAAAAAAATGGATCGCCATCCGGGGAGACAGGGTAGCTGTAATTTCCATTGATGAATCTATGGACGAAGCGTAGCTGTGATTATTCCGTATAATCCTATCGATTCCTGGCGGGCTTCCCTAATCCCGTATCGTATAACAATACCCATTGTTTTACCACTCGGGTAAGTTTATTACGACCTACATATAAACAATTTCGGTTTCCATCACATGGTACAAAAACAAATACATACTCTGGCTGGATTGAGCCGATTTGAGCCGTTCGATGACGTTGCTGTCAACATCATTATCACAAAATGTCAAGCTCAATTGTAATGTTTTATTTTATTTGTTTGTTATTATATTACTTGTGTTTCATAATGTTCATACTTATGTTACCTACTCACACTAGACCTTGTTTTGCTCGACTACGTTTTATTATTAAAAAGTATTTTACTGTTTGTAATGTTATATCAGAATTAGTGTAATCGAGCAAAAATTCAATTGTGAGTAACACGACAATTGACTCTGACTTAGGTTATATCTTGACGTTGACGTTAAAATTGCCGTCGTCGACCGACTTCGCCCCCAAAAGTTGTGTGTAATTTTTTATTTCCATACTGGAAACTGAAATCGTTTAAGCCCAGTCTCCCCGGATGGCCCATTTGATGGAAATGGGAGATTTTAGCGTAGGTAATCGCACGGCAGTTGACAAAACATCGTTGACAAACCGGCCGGGCTGGGTCACCGGGCTCAGAAATTAGAATATAATTATTATTATTTCTTTAGGCTTTCAATAAAGAATTATTAGGCTTTCAATAAATAATTATTTAGTCTTTCAATAAAGAATTTAAACAAGAAGTATGCAGGTCGTCAACATTATTATTTCCAATTATTTTATAGGTACGTTGTTGGTAGCATGCCTTGAGCGTCGTGTTAGCGGTGTGGCCCCGCCCTAATGTTACTGATTTATCGTATGTTAGCTTTGCCTTCAACGCCGTTATTTATCTCGAAGATAAATACTAGGCTATCTATTGCCCCAAGCTTCGCTCTCGTGGCCAGTTGTGGATTGTTACATAGCGCATAACACACTTGTCCTATACCTACATAGAATAGCTGGTCGTATAACGATCATTTAAGAATGAAAACATAACAAAAACTGATAACAATATCATAAAACAATACTTAATATAACAGCAAGGTAAGTAAGGTAAAAAAAACCTAAAAACAAAAACGAACCTATTATTTGGATACAGCGAAAAAGTTCGAAATCGAGTTAGAAAACAGACGCAAGACAAATGAAATGTTGAAAGAAAGCTTTCAAAACTAAATATTGTTTCGATTTTTTGAGATTTGCTCCGATACCAGTGTCGTAAAATATTTTCTCCTACCAAAAATCTTTGGTTATTTACCTACCCTTACACACCCTGTTGTTTAAAAAAAATACCTACCTAGGTTTCGAAAACCGAGTTTAAGTTGAATGCTGCGCTCATGTTGTTTGCATCCCAAATATTCAAATGATTTCGAAATATTTTTTTAATGAAAATACATAGATAAGTACCTGTTGAAGTAAATATAAATACGCGTCGCAAATCTGAGCTGTAAACCGCTTGCGTAAGTCTACTAGTTAGGTATATTGATAGGTAAGTGTAAACCTCGCTAAAGTGTCTTTTTTGTATTTTTGCGGGTAGACTAATAAAATTGATTACATCAATGACAGTCCGTGAATCAATGATAATTTTATAAATACGTCAATAGTGAATGCAAATCGAGTTGTTTTAATTTATTTATGTTTAATATTTACGCTAGATTTTGTGTCTGTTAATAGTGGTTTGTAAGTAGTACCTATCCTACTAATATTAAAAATGCGATAGTTTGTGCCGTCGTGAAATATTTGTACTAGGACAATGCTAAAACTAATCGATGAGCCCGATCCTTTCTCAGGGCTCAACTTTTGAACTGATGAAGTAGTGTGCCTAGAATAGCATAGGTCTGTAATTAAAGGATTCTTGATATATTGAAAAAAAAACGTACAAAGCCGTAGTCAGAAGCTAGTAGAAAAATAACGCGCTGTTCGCTGGCTATGTTACTCGCTTTCGCTTGGCATTATGTGGTGCCTGGTGTAATACGAAGTGTGGGGTGTTCCAGGACTTGCTGGAGAGGATCTACCGACTGTTCGACGTGGAAGGGCAGGGGTACATCGTGCAGGAAGACTGGTTCGAGTTCCTGAAGCAGAGGCTTACGTAAGATGCTTTATTTTGGGAAAAACATTCGCTGAAAAATTAATTCTTGTAGATTAGTTATGCGACACAGAGATATATTGATGAATTTTTCTATTAATGACGCCAGTAAGTAAACAGATGCACTTTTTATGAATAGGTAAATACAAATAGGTTTTATTATAGTGTTGAAACCTTTTTAGTATTTAGGTTTATCTTTTCAAATGCAAAAAAGCAAAAGTTGTAAATGGAATTTAAAAAGTCTGCAATGCTTTCACTTACTTTTTCTCAACGCATAAGTTTTGAGAAGGTTGGGTCAAAAATGTGGTTAGGTCAAAGACATTTTAAATTGTCCCAGCTAGAGGGTAAGGTTTATATATTTCAACCTAGCCCAAATTGAAAACAATGAAGTTTAGACATTTGCTTCATTTGTTTTGCACCGCTAATTATTGTAGGTAAGGCTAATTTATGCATACGATCAGAAATGTTTATGTTATTTAAAATTAAAACGTTCAGAAATGTCAATGAATTACCAATTCAAATTAGATTCTGAATAATTTACCAAAAAATACCAGTTTTAGTAACACGTGGGTCCTTATCTGTTTCTGTCTAGCCTTAGCAGAATTGTTTTAGGTCACCGTGTTAAAAACTCTTCTTTACTTCACTACTACTTTGACTAAGTGTTTCTTGTGAACCCATGGTATTAATATACGAATGAAATGCCTACGTCTACTTCTGAACAAGCTTCCCCTAAACAAAGAGGGTTTCGCTATACCTAATCCCTTTGCTTGGAAAGCGGATTGGTGATCGCAGTGTGGTTTTAAAAAATACAAAGACGGAAGCTGCTGGCCTTCCTCTGCTAGGTTCCCATAATCGACTCTGACGGCATCCGTGGGCTAAGGGGAGAGGTCGATTCTTACGGCGCGACTACTACGGCGCACTCGCCTTTGCCACATAGGTAATATTACTGCGTAACCTTTGCTTTTAAGGTACTTATTGATCGATCGTGGGTGCATTTTCGACAGTTTTCAGAATTCACGTTTTCATGAAGCGTTTGCTTGCCGTTGAAATCTTTCAAGTTTTCATCTTCCTTGGCGATCGAATTTGCGACCTGAACGTTTATACAACGTGCCGTGTGCATGGTAAAACACGGAAGTTCAGCTGCAACCGTGCAATGATTTACCTAAATTGTTACATTATTTGACTTATTCAACAATTGAAAGGGTAAAAATATCGAATAATTAAATGACGTTTCCCCATGCGAACCAATAAATTAATTATCTTTCTTTCCCCAACCCGGATGCGTATCGTGGTTATTATTACACAACCCTTTAAGAGCCAATAAGATGCTTTTTATGAAAGGTCTGGGTCCAGCAGTGGGCTGAGAGTGAAATTTCAACTTTTTATTCCCTAACTTGTAATGACATAATCCCATGCCCGAATCCGAGGCCTATGTCCAGCAGTTGACTAGTGTGAGCTGATGATGATGATTTCAATTGCTGTTTCCAGTGACGACAAACAGATAGACTTCGTGGAGCAGGTGGAGAGCGTGGCGTATGTGCTGTGCGGCAATGACGTCATCACCACCGACGCCTTCCAGCACATCCTGCAGAATAGAGTAGTGAGTGACATGTCATTTTAATAACACCAATACAACCATCACAATTACAACTAGGCAAATCAAGGAAAAAATCTTCAATACATAATTTAGACGACAAATGGTCCACAAGTAAAATAAAATGTCAAGTTTTATCATAAACTAGTTTATGCCCGCGGCTTCGCACGCGTTGTTTCTATAAACGTTTAAAGGTGATTTCTATCCCATGGGAACTAATTTATGGGATAAAAAGTAGCCTATGTTTTATTCCAGGCCTAGAATTATCTGTATGCAAAATTACAGCCCGATCCGTTCAGTAGTTTTGGCGTGAAGAAGTAACAAACATCCATCCATCTATCCATCCAAACTTTCGCATTTATAATATTAGTGTAATTTACACAGGTTATAGAAATACGATAGAGGACTTGCGACCTCCTTGAGAACTGCTGCTCCGTGTGTCTTATCTTATTCCACCCCATGAGGTGATGCTGTAGTCAAGTATCTAGGCTGGCATAGGGCTACATAGACTATTCTGTGTTCATGTAAATCTCTCAAAACATAACAAATCGTAAGAATTAATTGATTCCACCTCGGCTCCTTCGGTGCGTTCAGGTTACAGACTTCACATAATGTGCATAAATATATATTTGTTTGAGTGTGTGTTTCCAGGTGACCAACAAACTGTTCAGAGTACTGGATTCAGAGGGCGACGGCTACACGACCGCGGATAAAGTCATGGAGTTCATATCAGCTGTGTCTAGTAGCAGGTAGGGATTACAATCTCTTTTAATTTAGTCCTCGCTCTAGAGGTAGTCACCAAATTATGCGAGCGGGGGAGAAGAAAGGGAAAATATACATACAGCTGTAGCGGTAGGCAGCTTTTGTAGGCTTACAAAAAAGCTGAACATTTTACAAAACGATATCACAGTATCATCAATTTTATCGTCGACAACAACAACATTGCATACAAGAAGGATGACGATGGTCTAATTACCTGGGGCAAAATGCTGTTATAATTCCCTGTTTTCCATGATTGTTGCTTAGACCACGCGTGGGCTTCGACAAGTCGAGCGTGGACCGACTGGAGGCGCTGTTCCAGAAGACGGTGGGGGACCAGCGCGAGATCACCAAGGAGCAGTTCCGGAAAATCATGGAGTCCAAGAATGTACGTATCTGCAACAGGATGGCAAATATTTTTGAACCTTGACATTTTTAAGGCAGGTTTGAAGTTTTTGGTCTAAGGTCCTAGGGACTTCCTTGACCAATAACTGCGAACTGCCAAGATGCATCAAGGTTTAAGTTTTTGGAAAAAAATTACAGCTCGAAGATATGTTTTCTGTTAGAAAGAAACTATTAATCTTAATCGTCTCTTTGTATTTGCCACCACAGATAATATTACCTAAATCGCCTATCGAATCAAATAATAAAATATTGCTTTTTCCAGTGCTTCTAAATAATGGGATCTTCTTCAAGGTAGGTATTCTTAAATCAGATTCTCAGGCTTCCTTTTCACACCATCAAATTAAATTCATCGAATAAAATCACACTTGCAAGCCTTAAAGCCCATGTTTCCTTCCAGCCGTTCTTCACAGAGCGAGTCTTCCAAATCTTCGACGAAGACAACAGCGGCGCGATCTCCCTCCAAGAGTTCATAGCGGCGGTGCACCAGTTCGCAGGAAATACTCCCGAAGACAAGATCCGGTTCCTCTTCAAGGTCTATGATATGGACAGTGAGTACTCAGCCTATCAAGAAGTGGTCATTCAGTTGGTTTTGCCATAATCAGGCAGGCTTAGCAATCAGATTGGTGTTCTCAGTGGAGGTGTTAAAAATACAAAACAAAAATTCTTTACTGTACAGCAGAAAAAGATCACATTAAAAATACCTACACAGAAGGAAGCTGAAATTCCTCCTCCAAATTCCTGGTAGATTTCTTTGGTCAGCATACTACATTCACGAGCTATATTGGAGGGTATATTTTTACGCCGCAACCACCACGGTAATCACCATGAGTCATCGCCATAATTGTCATCATCTTTTGCTGACTTGAATGTTATGTTGGATCACTTGAATCCTTAAAAACAATTTATCTTCTTATCCAGACGACGGCCTCATCCAACACCGCGAGCTAGCTCACGTGATGCGAGTTTGCATGGAGGAGAACGGCATGCAGTTCAGCGAACAACAGCTGCAGGAGCTAACCTTCGCCATGTTGGAGGACGCGGACGCGGGGGGCCGGGGGGCGATCACGTATGAGGCCTTCAGGAGGACGCTGGAGATGCACGGGGGGTTGATGGAGAATATCACCACAAGGTGAGTAAGCAACTTAGCCAGTTTCCACCAGGTGTCAGGTATTTCCCTGCCTGCTTCTGCTTTTCCGGCTAATTACAACCTGGGCCTCTTGAAGGCAAGAGCAAATAGGTGTCTTCTAGACCTTCGTGATGAAGATGGAAAGTGAAGATGTGGCCACATTTTCACTTTCAAATGAAGGTGGTTAAACGAAGCTTCGTTTGACCACCGTCAATAGACCTTCACGAAGTTCTTTTGACTGTAAAAAATGGTTTGCAGGAATTAATAAGCAATGACAGTGAATCGGTCATATCGCCCAAGGAACCGACAACCGTTGGGGTAGGGGTGTTCTTGAGTGGAGACCGCGACTCTGGGTACGCTGTGGCCAGGTGGAATGACGATTTGCGCAAGACTGCTGGTAGCTATGATAAATTTCTCACATCTCTCAATCTTCTTACTATTCTTCGAAGTCGTTGCTTTGCAGTAGTTTCTTTATATAAATCCAGCATTTTATCTCCTCTTTTCCAGCATAGACCGATGGCTAGTCCCCCCCAAAGTGGACTCCGAGCCGACTCCGTTTCTCCAGCAGCTAGCCCGCCTCAAGCCGTACCAACTCTCCCTTCCCTATCTGAAGAACAACTACGCTCTCATCTCGTACCTGGGGGTCTTCGCCTTGGTAAACCTTGTGCTGTTTGTAACGCGTTGTTACGAGTATAGAGAGAGCAATGGGTTTGTGATCGTGGCGAGGGGGTGTGGTAAGTATCTGATGATTTTGACGATTTGCTGTAGGTACCATTGTACGCTCTGACTTGAACCGAACGCATGTCATGCCGAAAAAAAATGTGTCAAGATAGCCGGGGGAATCGAAGTTTTACGACGACAAAACGTCCGACAAGTTTTCATAATTGTGTCATTTTGCTGTCATTTTGTCAATTTAGCGATACGCTTCTGGTTGGTATAGAATATTTATGTGTGTTCAGCGTACGCCCATCGACTTTCTTTCTGAACATATAATGAAAAACTGTTGGTACAGAAAATAATCATATCCCTCATTGTTTTAATGCTGAAGCCGAATATTTTTCGCAGATACTTTTATTTTCTCCTAAATGGTTTCTTCTCACTTACATCCAGCTGTTGGTTCCAGGTCAATGCCTAAACTTCACTTGTGCGTGGGTGCTAGTCCTGATGCTGCGACACTGCATCACGGCGCTCCGCGTGAGAGGACTCGGGTCCATGCTGCCGCTGGATCATCACATCTATCTGCACAAGGTATGCATTCACCATTATACCATATCTTACCTTATAAAGATTGAAGTGAACTAAAATCAAAGTGATCACATTATTCCCTAGTTTGACTTATGTTAGTTTTTTGATTCCTAGAATTTTCTAAAGTGTCCAAGAGTCCTGTAAGGTTTAAACGAGCTACTTTGAGTTTGAGCTAAGCTCAAACTCAAAGTACTTTATGATGCGCTGGAAGTTGAGATGGGGAGTTGGATTTCTGGCGTATCCTTTCAGATAACGTAACTTGCCAATTTTCAGGTGACAGGTGTACTGATAGCAGCATACAGCGTGCTGCACACGGTCATGCATTTGTGCAACTTCAGTAAGTTTATAATCTAGCATCAAGAAACAGAATTTTTAATTTCGGCTGCCATTTTGTCAATATAGCGATACACTGGGGCGGCCGATTTAATAAAAAAAAATCTATCCGTTTCTCTCATTATTGTTGAGCTATATTCTTTTAATATGTAGTAGGAACGTGTCCATACTTACGTTTAGGTAGGCCTCTTTAGTACCTACTTAACCTGCAGAACCATTTTCTTGTATGCACAAACACATGTATAGACGAGGCGTCCATTTCTGTCCTTACATGATTCTGTGAGTACGGCAGAATTTTTACTTCTTCATTGATCCCTATTCTCGAAATAACCTCACCATTACAATTTCCTTCCAGGCATTCTAGTGGTCAACGACCCAGATGTGAACGCCTCCAACTACACGCTCTCGGAGTGGTTGCTGACCTCCCGGCCCGGCCTGTTCGGCCTGGTGGGCGGCTGGGCGAACCCCACGGGCGTGGGTTTGGTGCTCGTGCTGGCAGTCATGGTGCTGTGCAGTCAGAGCTTTGTGAGGAGGCGGGGGAGCTTCAAGGTATGCTTCCATTATCAAACTTTCAGGATTTTTGGCAAGGATGTTCTACTTTAGATCTATTTTACTCACACAGATCTCAGTATTTTGCTATTCTGTTTCATAAGGAGAAAGCCTTAAGAATTTTCTAAGCTGAATATTTGTTGGAAACCCGTGAGCCATAGAAGCACGATGTATGTGCTTGACTCATGACTCACCGCGAGAAGCTGTCACGCAATCTTCACTAGATCACACCTACTTTACCAACAACAAAACTTCCTTTCTCATGTTTTCTATCAATACCCTACAAGCTTTTTCCAAATCTGTGAAGTTCCACCATAATCATCAAAGTAAATTTGTTTCAGATATTCTACTGGACGCACCTGCTGTACGTCCCGTTCTGGGTGCTGCTCGTGCTGCACGGGCCGCACTTCTACAAGTGGTTCGTGCTGCCGGGCGCCGTCTACCTCACGGAGCGGGTGCTCAGATATGTGTGGATGATGTGAGTTACCTAACCTGATTGAAATACCATCGTCCTCTCCAACATTAACCTGGTCGTCATCGACGGCATTGTCACAATCACACCGCAACAACAAGCCTATGACGACCTCTATGGCGCAGCGGGTGAAGGTCTGCCTGACACGCAGGAGGTTGCGGGTTCGATTCCCGCCTCGGGACAAATGTTTGTACGATCTGCAAACATTTGTCCAGGGTGTTCTGGATGTTTTCTATGTATAATAATATCTATCTATGTATGTAGTGTATTGTATTAAGTATGTATATGAGATATCTAGTACCCATAACACAAGCTCTGCTTAGCTTGGGGCTAGATAATGCTGTGTGAATTGTCCAGCATTATTTATTTATTTAGCTTACCTACGTTTTTTGCCCATAAAACCGCATTGTTCGCGTACTGAGATGGAGGTGTCGTCAGAATTAGCTTTTTTAATTCAATGAGGTACTACGTCTCCTTCGGCGCACTTGGCTTGGTTTTGGTGGGACGAACGGTCGTACGAAACAATAACTCTAGGTGAAGCCTCTATCCATCAACAGGAAACATCTTAGTCAATTCTAAAACCAGTTGAGATATAAGATTGACTTCGAAACTGCCTGTAATTCCGTGGTTGCTTTTCCCTTACAAAAAAAAACTTGCCTATTTCCACAGAGTCCACGACACAAAGAAAGTTCCCGAATAACAGTCAACATCACTTTTTCTTCTTCTCTCTTCTATCCTTTGATAAGAAATTCACAACGTAAAACTCTTTTTCCTCTCTTTGAAGAACCTATTAAGTTCCTCCTCTTTTCCAGGTCGGAGCGCAGCAAGACCTACATATCCTCGGGCATCCTGCTCCCCTCCCGCGTCACACACCTGGTGGTAAAGCGGCCCCCCCACTTCGAGTTCCACGCGGGGGACTACGTGTTCGTCAATATACCTGAGATCGCCTTCTACGAGTGGCATCCGTTCACTATAAGCAGCGCGCCGGAGCTGGAAGGTAGGGGTTTTTGGTTGACCCATGGTATAATAGTATACAGGGTGTTTGTGTAAACAGTTTACTCCTTGAAACCAGACGTTCAGAATCATGATGAGTAGAGTCCAAAACCGATGAAAAAACTAAACTTTTTTGACGTTACCTCGCTCTGAGGCGTTCCATGTAAGGCTTGAAGTGCAAGCGAGAGCGCTCGACATCCGTCTCTCTCCTACTTGAGTGAGCGATGCGTCTGCGTGGACAGCTGCTATACTATAGTACATTTACATGTTTTGATCGAGTATCAAATGCTACCATTCCATCAGTATTTTCTTAAGACGTTGTCACGTTCAACTATCGTCAGTAAACCGGCTATACAGACAACCAATTTTTTTTTACATAATTTTGAAAAAAAATCTTCAAACATCATAAAAGCATTTCACCCTACATTTATACCTACGCCGCCTGCTTTGTCGGTTTTGAACAAAGACGCCGCTCGCGCGCCGACTTAAAAGCGCCGCCTACGCGCCGCCCGCTCGCGGCCGGCGCGCACTCTTCAGTCACGGCCCGACTGCTAGGTAGTGAGCACGTCGCGACGCGTTCCGTGCTAATTTGTGATGTGCCGATTTGTTCGCGTATTGTGTTAGAAGTGACGATGTCGTTCACAAATGAACAGTGGACTGAAATGGTGCGACTTTATGCCATCGCTGGTGACAACATGAACTTGGCTCGTACGATGTACGCATAGCGGTTCCCAGAACAACGTGTGCCAAGCCGGGAAACGATCCTAGCGGCTACACAAAAGCTACGTGCCTACTAAAGTAAAAGTACGTAAGTAAAAGTACCTAGGTACCTACTTTAGCTTACTTACTGACAAATCTGTTAGAGTAGCTATTTTTGCCTGTCCTAAGCCAGGAAAACTATGAAGGGAAAGTTCCATCACAAGTTGTAGGTACCTACGATTCGAGTGGGTTCGATACCTACACCACCGGCCGGCTACAGGCGAGAGCGGGCGGCGCGGCGTGATAAGGTCACTAGGGTGTCCATGAAATCACGTAGGATAGCAGAGAAATGAATTATGAAATTCCATCGAAACTAATTGACTTTTATTTTTAAAAATAACTTGTATCGTCTTATTTTAGGGATGTACATACGTGGTTTCAAGGAGTAAACTGTTTACAAAAACACCCTGTATACTGGACCATGGGTTTACTAAGAAATCTTCATCGTATTCTCTTGATATTTGCATCAGGTAGTCAGGTAGATTGGGAAGCTAAGAGTTGCACGTTGTCAGATCTTTGGCTGCAACATTAACAAAATTCTTATCGTTCGTAATCATCATTTCCATCTAGGTATATCTTTGTCTATCATCTTACCAGCACTCAACCGTCCATTGCTGCACATGCCTCAAATAAAGGTGTTTTTGAAAAATACAGAGAAAGAAGCTGCTGCCTTTTTAGTAGATTCCCTTAGTCCCTTAGTTGAACGAGTCGATTTGCATGCCGCGACCGCCATGGCCATCACCCGTTCATCTACATCATTGATATATTTCAATCTTTCCACCATCATAACCTGGTCTTAAAATGGTCCTGACCACTGTTCCAGGCTACATCTGGCTTCACATCCGCGGCGTGGGCGAGTGGACGAACCGTCTGCACGCGTACTTCGAGGCGGAACAGGCGAGGCTGCACGGTCCGCCAGCACCGCTGCCGGCTCTTGAGAACGGACATGAGTAAGGGTCTTACCCGTTTGTAACTTTGACCTTTTAACAAGAATTCATTCATTTTAGGTACTGGCAATGAGTAAAACTGTTTGGTTTCATACCTGAACAGAATCTTGGAGTTTAAAATAGGCGCTAAAATTAAATCCGGGAAGACGTGTGCTTGAAAAAAGTTTATTTTATCGTTGATAAAATGTTGATGTCGAGTTGTCGTAACATAAGAATAGAGATTTTCTATGACTAATATGCTGATGATGACGATGAATGCCTTTTGTTCGATGCAGGTCAACCAATTAACATGACCCCGATGTAAACCGCCTCATCTTCTAAAAGTATAAATTTTCCAGGAAACTAGCCCGAACCAGCTCAAACCAGAGCACCAAATCTACCCGCTCGCGTCTCAAATTCGGTTCTATCCGCTCCAAGCGGGTTGTAGAACCTCCCAAGTACGTGAACCACGGCTTCGAGAGCGACGAGCACCTGGAGACGCCGGTCTCGTCGCCGCAGCGGATGCTGGAGAAGTCAAGGTCCATGCCTGATGTGCAGAATAGGAGTAATAAGATTGCGTGAGTTTCATAAGTACCTACTTAGAAAGGCAATATAATTTTACAAAAAATTATATTGGCTTTCTAAGCTTCTGTTTATTTGTGTTTTTATCAATAAAGTTCGTGCATATTGTTTTTCTGCGTCTACAATATAATTTCGTCGTTTTTCAATAGTTTTCGTTTTGAAAGTGGCTAGTGTGGCTACTAAGTTAACATCTCAAAAGTCCACATTTATACCATTCAAGTGCGTGTCATTTTGTGTAAAAAAATTCAAACGCTTGGTATTCATGCACTGACAGTTCATTTCGATCATATTAATCTGTCTCTGAAAAGTTGATTTATAGTAAACGCCGTCTAGCACCTAAACCTCTTAGTAATAAGTTTAGGTACGATAGGACTGACATACTTTGAAAAGTAAAAGTCCTTTACAATAAATGAGATTAAAAAAAAAAAAAAAAGTCTATCTATGTATGTAGGTACCTATATTTTTAACCCCCGACGCAAAAAGAGGGGTGTTATAAGTTTGACGTGTCTGTCTGTGTCTCTGTGTATCTGTCTGTGGTATCGTAGCTCCCAAACGGATGAACCGATTTTCGTTTAGTTTTTTTGTGTCATAGATAATTTTATCCCGAGTGTTCTTAGATATGTTTCATGAAAATCTGTTCAGCCAATAAAGGTCGGCGGGTTTTTTAAAATTTTATTTTTGTTTTGTATTGTATAAAATAAATCCATATTTCCCTTGGTCACGACATCACGCGGTAACGGCCGGGCCAGTATTGCAAATTTTTTTTTGTGTCCGCTATTGCCAAGAGAAGGTTCTCATTAAAGAAAAAATTCAGAAAGTTGCGCGGAACATTGGAAAGATAAACCGCGCGGGCGAAGGCGCGGGCCGCAGCTAGTCAGTTATAAAGAAACATTGTCCATCTTCCAGCCTCCGAGACTTCCTTCGCTCAGAATCGGAGCGCAGCTTCGACCCCCTCGGCGCCTCCCTCCAGCCACCGGTTGACCTGACTGCCGACCTCTACAAGAGCCCCCAGCACAAAGACCTGGAGCATCGGTTCCGCTACATGCGCACCAAGCCGCCTATCATCGCCTTCAAGACGCCCAGCTTTGAGGACTGCGAGCGACGGCGGAGCAACGAGAGTATTATTACACTAGGTGAGCTTTATGTCAGAGGCATCTTAGGTTAGGTTTAATTTGTCTTATCTCGAATTTTTGTAATGTTGTGTGGAAACCTTACTTGTAAACGTAAGTACATAGATTATGTTTTTTGTAGTTTCGTTATCACGATTTCATGACATCGGTATTGTATGTACCTATCTCGTATTTATCAACTGTTGCCGTAGATTATTTTTCTTTATTGTTATTTTTTTGATTGTTATGTGATTATGTGTTATCACGTCACGGAAAGCCGTTTAGTGACGTCACGGAAGATAACACTGCCATAATATCTGTGACACTGCTATCTTCCGTGACGTCACCAAACGGCTCGGAAGACCAGCGTTGGTTGTAACTTGTTTACAACTAACTCATGCTGAGACAGAGACCGTTTTCTGACTCATATCGACAGAAGCTTTGTCTTTTATTTTAAATCATGATTGTTTTTTTTTATTGAATTACAAATAAAATATTCTCATGAGAATGAGAATACTTTAATTGTAATTCCCTTAGATCCCACGTGTGTGGAGATCCACTTGGGACCTAAGGTCATGTGGGCTCATCTTCAATCTGCAATCCACACTGACTTTTCGTTTGGAAGTGTATGGATGGATTATCCCAGCAGTCTTTTTCTCAGGGAAAGGACTTTGCTCTATTCGTACCCTCTAGTCCAGGATATTATCAAACTAGCCCAGCACTAAGCGTCTTAATCATCCCATAATTACATTGCTGTCGAATGCATGGCCTCTGTACATCTTTTGGACTCCACATTTATCAGAGTTGATGACGAAGTTTCTATGTAAAATTTTCGTCGGAGGTTGTGACATTTTTGTAAAATATGCATCAGTATCTCTTGTTCTGAAAATTCACTGTTAATTACAGCCAGAAGACGTCTCTCGAAGACCATCTCCCCCGACAAAGACGTAGAGTCCATCAAAGAGAAGTCGTTTGAAGAGAAGGACGTCAGCGGGTCTCCTGAGGAGCTGGCTGTTGGGAACTTGGCAGTGGGGAAGCCTTTGGAAGTTAGTGCTTAAGAATCGATTGTGGAATATTTTGCAGAAAATTCCTATCATATGATACACTTGCCGTAAGCGACAGTAAGCCAATTGAGTCACGATCGCATATTACATCAGCTCGAATTATTTGTGATTTGGTTCGGAAGTATGATGTAGTAAAGTTATTGCTCTCGAAATACCATCGTTAAAGCTAAAACTTTTAAGTTTGCAGTCATCTAGTACCCATAACACACAATAGGGGCTAGATGATGCTGTGTGGATTGTCCAGCATTATTTATTTATTTATCTATGCCTTCGGCATATGAGTGTATTTTGTTAGACTACGTTGACTTGATCAAAAGCTTGCTGTTGATATTGCGTCAAAAAACCCCTAATACTTCATGCGTTCCTGAGGACCAGGTGCCAGACAGATGGACGGGGAAGTGATCCTATCAGGATTATTTTTCTTTTTAGGCTCTGAAACCCAAAATAACTAAATCCTCTGCAACAGATCTACATAGACGGTCCGTACGGTGCCGCATCATCCCACATCTTCCACGCCTCCCACGCCGCCCTCATCGCGGCTGGCATAGGCGTCACTCCCTTCGCGTCCATCCTGCAAGCCATCATGTACCGCTACTGGGAGGCAAAGCAGACCTGTCCGAAATGCCAGCACACCTGGACGGCTAGTCTACATAGCCATAACATGAGGCTGAAGAAGGTAAGTCAACTCATCAATTCTACTACCTTTGGCATCTTCGAAGAGTGCAATTAGTAAATAACAAATGCCATATGCACAGAGTAGGGGAATGTTAACAGACAGGGAAAATACAGTATCTAGAAATTGGTAATTTCAGTCATGTTTTTGGCTACATTTTGAAGACCCTTCATTTTGTAAAAAAAGCCAACTATTTTGGACCAAGTCGGAAGATTCAAATTTATTTTTAACCTACGTTGTCCTACTGCTGACCACAACTCTCCCCCAAACTTTTCCATGGCTCACGCTCGCCATTATTAATAACCTTAATAACCTATTATCAAATCAATGCTACGGAAGTATGGAGTTTCTCTGAAGGATAGGATTCGTTACGAAGACTGTTCTTGAATGGAGACCGCGACTCGGCAAATGTAGTGTACGACGCCCTCCAGCCAGGTGGGATGACGACCTGCGAAAGACTGCAGGCAGTTGGTGGATGCAGCAAGCGACAGCACGCTATGGCGCTCATTAGGGGAAACCTATGTCAGCAGCAGTAGATAATATATTTAGGTTGATGATGATCAAATCAAATCCAAACCTTACGTCCCCAGGTAGACTTCTTCTGGATCAACCGCGAGCAGCGTTCTTTCGAGTGGTTCGTGAGCCTTCTCTCCCAGCTGGAGATGGAACAAGCAGAACTACAGAACCAGGTCCGGGACCGTCTGAACCAAGACCGGGACCGACAGGACCTGGACCAGGACCGGTTCCTGGAGATGCACATGTATATTACTAGTGCGCTGCAGAGGAACGATATGAAAGCGGTGGGGTTACAATTAGCTTTGGATTTACTCCATGAGAAGGTGAGCTGAACATAAACAAAATCTAAGCGTAGAAAAAGTTTTGAAATTTGCATAGCTTAGTTAGCTAGCTGTTTGTGTGACATACACCGGGATCAGATAGGATTTAAATATTTGTGGGAACGAAATGGGAAACCAGTAGGTACATACATGTATTTCCCGTTTGGTCCCTCTTATTTGAAAGTTTTATTTACCCCGCACATGTCAGATGATAGCATATTTTTATGATTCCATTATTTTCATTTCACATTGTTTTCAGGAAAAACGAGACCTCATCACAGGTTTGAAGACCAGAACGAACGCTGGGCGGCCAAATTGGGATAAGGTAAGCAATGTAATATTTTGTACTTATTGGTAACTGAATGTAAATTCAGAAAATACTTGAGCTCAAATTTAATTTTAACCCAAAACTGTGCCAACATTTCAAAATCTAGGTCGTCTACTATTAAAAACAAACTTCACTTTGCGCTCACCTGTTCAGGGTAAAAGTAGAATTATTAATAAAAAAAATTAACTCTAATGTTCCAGGTGTTCAAGCAACTGCAAGAGCAGAACAAAGGCAAAGTGACGGTGTTCTACTGCGGGCCGCCTCAACTCGCGCGCACACTGAAGATCAAGTGCAGTCAGTACGGGTTCAACTTTAGGAAGGAAGTGTTTTAGTTCCGGGTATAGAGTCACTCTTATCGAGATATTAACAATGATTTCTGTTAATTTGAGTTTTTGAAATATGCGCACAGTTGCTTGCCATGATCACTGAATAACCGTCACGGAATGAAAGTCACTGGGTAGTACCGACAATTTTTATTTGCACTTACCGATAACACAGAATACTTAAATAATATTCCTATGCTCTCTGCCGTCTATTGCCAAAATTACTACTACTTCCGGTTTCATTGGCAATGTCACAGTTATGCTTATGAGTGATTTTTATAGTTAAAAAATTAGGATAATAATTATGATAATAATTGTTCAACAAAAACAGAGATAAATGAACAAGAAAGTGTAAAAAAAATATGCCCAGGGCTCGTATTCTTAAAAACGAAATTCAAGTTTCCGATTTGTTTTCGCGCAAACGCGTATGCAAGCGACATAAGAGTTGGAACGAAAACGAAACTTCGATTTTTCTTTTCTGAGTGGTCCCCGAGATAAATGAAAAAACGTCAAATACGTGAGAAAATGTTCTCATGTATTCGACATTTTTTCAAGGTATATTATGACATTTTTATTAACCTAGGTACTCTTTTGTAATTAACAAAACTGCCTTTTAGGTTAAATTTATATCAATTAATGAATTTTCAATTGGTTCTATTCCCAACTGAACCTAATTTTAATTATTTATATCAAAAGTTTGTGAGGCAAACTGTATTTGAATTTGAACTAACCTATTCATTAATTAGGTAACTAGGTAATTTTAGAAATTATTTCCTAAAATTATTTGCTAGTTTCTATAAAATTTAAGTAAGTAATCTTAGTCTCTAGCGTAGTAACAATAGTTACCAAAAATGTTGCCATGTGATTTATTTGTTAAAGTTTTGTTACTGCTATCATTGTAAGTTTTAAATGTATATTTTCAGTTAATTTATAAGTATTTCAATTAGAATCTATTCTCATAATCACTTGATTTTTATTTGCCTTTGAAAATTAACACTTACTTGCTTCCGCCCGCGGTTTTGCATGGGTATTACCGGGATAAATAGAAGTCTATAAGTTATTCCAGGTTTAGAACTATGTTTATGCAAAATTTCAGCTCGACCCGTTCAGTAGTTTTGGCTTGAATTGGTAACTAACATACCTGGGTACTCATAAACTTTTATAATACTGGTGTGACCGCGAAGTGTTATTTCAAAAATGCCATTTGAAATAAACTAAATTATACTTCATCATCATCATCATCAGTCTATATTAGTCCACTGCTGGACATAGGCCTCCCATAATGAGCGCCCTAACGCCCTGTCTTCAGCTTGCCACATCCAGCATCTGCCTGCAGTCTTTCGCAGATCGTCATCCCACCTGGCTGAAGGGCGTCCTACACTACGTTTGCCGAGTCGTGGTCTCCACTCAAGAACACGTTTACCCCAGCGCGGTTGTCGGTCCTTCGCGAGATATGGCCGGCCCACTGCCACTTCAGCTTGCTAATTCTTTGAGCTATGTCGATAACTTTGGTTCTCTGTCAGATGTATTTGTTACGAATCCTATCCTTCAGAGAGATTCCGAGCATAGCTCTTTCCATAGCATAGCGACTTTGAACTGGAAATAATACCTACAGTAAATTAATGAGTCAAACGTAAAAGACAAACAAACTAGGTAGGTACATGCGAGTAAAAATTTTTTGCAATTTTTTCGAAACCTTAAGGGTTTCGAAACCGATCTTCGAAACCTTAAAAACTGACCTGAAAAGTGTGCTCCATATATGACAATATCTACAAATTGCTACTACTATAGTACTTAAACAATAACGTAGTAAAAATTTCACTTACAAATTTTTCTACTATCTTTAATACAAAAACTGCATTCTTAAAACTATCATCGAAGGGATTGTAAGAATAAAAAGTACAAAATCAGACTAATTAAAATAAAATCATGGAACGTAGGCTATTATAGTAGAATCTTTAAATAAAACTGTCATACGTAGTTCCTATTCCATCCACGAGCAGCGACAAATTGGCGATCTACGTCACTGTGACGCCGACCAAACTGATCGTCACAGAGTACATGCGGAAATCACACGTTTGCAAACCTTGTGTAGGTCACATGTACCGGCAAGGCTAACCTTCGGGCGACCTTATGACAAGGGCGCACCTTGAAGACGAGGCTACGTCCTTTACAGCAAGGTTGGGACCTCCAAGGCGATTTGTGAAGGTTGGGAGCGATGGGAGCTTCCAAGGGGAATCGGAGCCAGACATCTTTGCGTGCGTGACGTCATTTGTAAGCTAAAATACAAATAAGTAGGTACTTATATAAATTGAAATCATCATCATCATCACGGCCGTTTGTTACCAACTTGATTTGTGCCTCTTAATTTAATTTGGTGCAATGCGTGTATTTGTTATGGTAGGTAGGTACGTTAATCTTCAAATGTTTTCATTTTGGAAGAAATCAGAGTACGACATACACTTGTCAAGGGTGTTTTGGTGCGCGGGAACTTTGAGGGTATGCCTACAAGGTGAAGGCCGTTTGAGTGCTTGTAGATTTCATAGAGGTTTGATTACAAGAACATGGATAAGCTTATATAGAAATTAGCGTACAAATCCAAAATATAGTGGGATAAATGGAATTAAGGCTTTCCATTGTTATTTTTAAGTTTAATTTCAGGAAAAACTGAATGCGAACTGAGCTGCGCCATCTGCTATTATTTGCATGAACTAATTCGTATGCTCGGCAACTCAACTCACCACGACCTCGAAAGTAATGAGAATAGCTGCTTACTTCGTTCTTTGACAAAAATACAGATGGAGCGGACATCAATAATTGTTTTTCCTTATTCTTTTCTTTGGAAAGATGAGTAAGAATATTATTAGTAGAGAGAGACCCAATAAATTTATCCCACTCTATAAATTTGACACGAATGTTAATTGTAAGTACAGACGTTTGCGGACATTAATCGCTCTGAAATGAGGATGTTGAGGGTTCTTTCGCCGACATTGAGCAAGTCTTAGAATAACAAGGCTGTCTTATTACTCTAAGGAGCAAGTACTTTAGCCCTGATGTAACATAATATAAGGTCGGGCCTAGTGCTTACACAAAAACAGTTAAATTAGGTACCTAGGTACCTACTTACCTATTTCTAACAAATTTTAAAGCTAGATACTGGAAAGCTTCTGGTATGCTTCGATATCTAGGTGGGTAGGTACCTACATCTGCCATTAGTTAGACTAAACAATGGGTTTTCCGCTGCACATCGTTTTACATGATTCACTTAAGGTACAGTCGGCTGCAAAAATATGTAAACACTCCCAAGTTTTCAATTTGACTAAGTAGAAAGTGTATAGTAATTGTGATTATTTATGTACCACATTCTGACGAAGTACGATGACTACTTTGTTCGAAAAACGTGTGCATACCTATCCTTTTATTTGAAAAGTTCCGAGTAAAATGAAAGTTAAACCTTGGAAGTGTATACATGTCTGTGCAGCTGACTGTACCTACTCGTAGATAAAAATGCCGGAATGAAATGAATTTGTAAATTATAAATTATGATAATAATAATAAATTATTTCTAAGCAAAATACCTAAAATGTTTCTGTGACTGTAGTAGTACCCAAAACTTCTGTTTTGGTATTCGTTGGGAATAGATTTTGAATTATCATTTTAAAGATTTCAAATTTGTTACTCGTTAGAAATAGAATTTTATGACGTCAATAAACTATACCATTGGTATAAGTTTTTTGGTATTATAAATTTATAAAGGAATAGATCGTTCCTAAAACATAATTATGTAAGTACCTATCTTTGTACATAATTACATGTTGTAGGGTTGCGTTTTATCTCGCACCTACTTTATTTACACCGTTGATTAGAAAATGTCGAAAAGCTCAAAGCTTATCAAGAAATAACACTGATGTACTGCAATGGAAATTAAAGTTTTACGTCAACAACACAAGAATCTAACCTAAGGTCATCAAAATACAATATACATACAATCATAGGTACGAGTAAGTATATATACCTACTTACTCATTATTCAGCGAAAGGAGAACCTAATCATTTTGTTTGTACCTCACTACCTAATAATAAAGATATCGAAATATTATCGCACAGAAATGTGATAGGCTGTGATAACGTATCGACTGTCTTCGACATAGGGTAGGGACAAACGATGAGTCGAATGACTCATTGCGAATGAAAAAAATTGATTTAGTTCAGAATATGAGTCACTACTGGAAATATTTCAGTTGCACGAAATACATTTTCAAGACACAATACCTATACGCGAAAAAAATCACAATCTCCTCAAACCTCTGGAACTATTTGGTTGGTCGCACAGTACAGGAGATGTAGATTTCACGATTGTGCGTTTGATCTCTTTTCTTCTGATTATTACTACTTTCCCCTTCCTCTTCCATGAAAATAAACAATATCTTATCGCAGATTTTCGTAGCGGGTGCTACGAAGCTACGCCGGACCTAAGTAGCATTAGAAAGACTTCAACGCGCACTTTTGTACAACACACAAAATTACCCATATCAGATATGGGTAATGTTGAGTGTTGTACAAATAGAGGCAACACCACTGGCAGGTGGCAGGACTCTGTCGTTGTTGCTGTGGTGTCGTAATGACGTCTCGCGGAGAGACGAAACTAGTTGACGACTTACTTTGATGGATGTTTCAATGTGTTGTTATTTTGGTTTTTCTTTTACAAAAAAGTAGTGTGCGTGTTTGAAGTTGGAGGGTAAGCGGCTTGGCAATTTTATATTGCGTAATTCTCGTAGGATACTTAGTGTTCTGAGTTTTTTACTTTCTCTGATAGCATGGCATTTCATTTTGTGGGAAGGTGAGTGGTGCAAGAAGAGAGAGAAGAGAAGAAGTGACGACATCCGACAACACGCAGGCCATGATTGGATGTCGAGGGCTCAAGACCGTCTAGAGTGGAAGCGTTTGGAGGAGGCCTACATCCAGAAATGGATCCATGACAGGCCGCGATGATGATGATGATGAGTGGTGCAAGCGAATTGCATTTTGTTGGATCTTATCAGAGGTCTTACCTACACTGAATTGTCACTCATTTTTTTTATCCTGATATTTTGCAGTAATTTCAAAAGTAACGCCTGATGTATAATTAATGAAAAAATAATGTGTAAAATAACTAAAACTGCCACCATAGATAACAATTTTGTTTACAGCGTCTATTAGTCAACACCATGAGTCGATGAGTCGCATTCATCCCAACACTACTTCGACCAGTCTTACCCCGAGTCCCGAAACGAGCGCACGCGCATTCCAAATTAAAATAACATTGCTCTATTTTCAAACTAAATCGTTGTTATAATATTCTGTTTGTGATGTGCCAGTGACAAAATGAAGTGGATTTATTTGTGTTTTTTCGTTTTGGCTGTGGTTTCAGCCGCTGGTGAGTCACATATTGGACCTTATGGTCTTGGCAATAAAGATAATTATGTTAATCTTGTTGAATCATGTTTAGATTATTATAGTTTGAATGTAGACGCGTTTCGTATGGACAGAAATAATGTTCCAAGCTAAAGACGTAGTGCATAGGTAGGTAAATAGGTAGTTCATTTTGGCTATAGCATAGATTTTGTACTATTTAGCTAGGTATAGGGTACCCATACAGGGTGGTATAAACCAAAGTCACCTGGAGGGACTTCCCCTCAAACAACCCGAAATACCCTATTTTATGACACCGGTAGATAGAGTCAGTGATAAAAATAAAATCTAAATAATCATTGCACATTAAATATAAGGAAAACTATAAAACCTGACAAAAACTGGCAGACTCCACCAACGGGTACCTACTTCCTCTCCAAGTAGGCAGGTAGGTACCTAACGTACTTTGTTTGTACCACCCTGTATAATTGCGCTACGAGGTAAGTAACCGGTGAAGTTAATTTTTTTTGAAATATTGTATAATTTCTTAGAAATGACCCCGAGTGTGTGGGCTTACTCACTATGATAACGAAAAATCTTACCAATAGGTAGTTATTCCGTTGATTTTGTAAAACCTTTGTTTACAAAAAATATCTTGAATTCTAGACTATAATTTATGTGCCGACCAATATCCAATAATCTATTCATTGTTAAAGTGTTATCGTAGGTTTCATGTTATCAGTAGGAAAACATTGCATTCAAATGTCTGAGAAATATGAAGGGTGCCGGTTCGATTCTCTGAAACTCAAACTAGCATGGTACCTACATTGCAGTTGGTAGGTATTCTTTGCCGTTTTTAGCCGACTTTGAAGAAAGGAGGAGGTTCTATGTGTAATGCTGAACCGATTTTGAAAATTCTTTTGCTATTAAAATAAAGGGATCCAAAGTTGATTTTTAGTTTTTTCAAATTAAAAAGACAATCAAATTATTTAGTTTGTATTAGGAAATCCTTAGATAGGTAGTTATTTTTTTTTAATTCGAAATCAAACGTCTTAGCTAGGGATTGTAGTTGAAAATGTTTTGAGTTGTTTTCTTTTAAAGTTAAGATAACAGTAAAAGTGACTTTACTCTACAAAGTTCCTAGTAAGATGATGATATTTAACGCATTGACTGCCCAGCCTCGGCGGTGCGGTGGCGCGCGCCGCCGCGCCCCGCCGCCCGCCCCGCTACACGGGGAGCTCCAAATGAGCTAGTAGGTACGTCGAGGGTTGTGAAAGTGTTAGTTTAGTTTAAGCTTCTGCCCGCGACTTCGCACGTGTATTTTCGATACAATAAATATCTTTTTATCTAAGTTAGGCTACCTAGGTATGTTCATAATGTGCCTACCTACGCCAAATTTCATCTTGATATGTTTAGTAGATTTGAAGATACACAAACTATCAGCTAATAATAGTAGGTACCTACCTAGGATTTTTAATAACTGAAACAAAATGTTTGGTCGGCAGCCGCCACATTTGACTCATCCGATAAACATTGTAAGTACCTAGGTACCTACTTTATAATATCCGTAAAAACGTTATCATCTGTTGTGTACGACACAGTAAACAAGGTTTTATGGTTGTAGTGTACACTATTGTCCCGTTTGATGAGGGAGATAACAACACAATAACACGTAATTTAAATATTGGTTCGCTGGTGTCGTGCAGCGTTTATCACCGGCCACGGACACAAAGGAAGTGCCCCGTCCCGCCTGCCATGACTTTCGTTCACGCCACTCCGAAACAACAGATTGCCTTCATACTTCAGGCATCTACTTATAATGTATATACTTTGTGTATACTACAATGGTCTTTAAACTACTCTTTAATCACAATGTAGTACCTAAGGTTTTTGTTATTATAGTGCGTAAGCCTCGCACTCTGGATAATTTCTAATTTCTAAGAAATCGAATTATATCGCAAAAATTTTCGACTTCGACGGGACTTGAACCCGCGTCCTCCCCTCAGTACGGGAATGTGATAACCAACTACACCACGAAGTCAAGTGACGTGGGAGTCGAAAATCTTTGCGGCCTTCTACGGACTCAAGCGCCGTTAGCTCCACCTACAGGGGAAAAATTTTTGCGATATAATTCGATTTCTTATAAATTAGAAATTATCCAGAGTGCGAGGCTTACGCACTATAATAACAAAAACCTTAGATTTAGAGCAACGCGACACCTCTCGTCAAACGAACTAAACGTATCTTTAGTCTTTGAACAGGATTGGATAAACTTCAATGTTTCCCCTGTAGGTGGAGCTAACGGCGCTTGAGTCCGTAGAAGCCTTGGTAGAAGGCCGCAAAGATTTTCGACTCCCACGTCACTTGACTTCGTGGTGTAGTTGGTTATCACATTCCCGTACTGAGGGGAGGACGCGGGTTCAAGTCCCGTCGAAGTCGAAAATTTTTGCGATATAATTCGATTTCTTAGAAATTAGAATGTAGTACCTATTATTAAACCTAGGATATAAGGTTTTCTTTTGTTCTTTATATCTTTAAGGATAGGTACCTATCTGGTCTCCAACAGGTATTATTGACCACACTTTTGAAATATAGGATACACACATAAAAAAAAAATAGGTAATTGTACGTGCTTGATAATATTGATAAATGGTATCTAAATGTAGCTAATTCCTAATTTGGTGATATCGATTTGGTGGTTCGAGTTCTCGTGAACATAGAATAGATTAGGTACCTGGAAAAGATGTGACTACGAGCCAAACTCTATGTGGAACGCTTGTAAACAAACCACGACACAAAAAACTAAAACTGCCCTTGCTTGGCGTCGAGATTATGAAAGCAATATTTATTGAAGGAATGATCGAAAACCTATGTAAATTGTTTTTAAAAAGACGCGACGACAAAGTGAATTTTAGGTTAGTAGTTTAGTTTCGATGGAGAATGTTTGTAAACAAACCTGGGCGGTTTGTTTACAAACATTCTCCATCGAGTTTGACTAGTAGTCTATGGGTAACATGATTTTGTGTAAACAATTTTTTTACGGAAACTTGTTTTTATCCGTGGCTTTGCTCGCGTAGAAACTGCATTAAAACGGGACCATCACTTACGGATAATGTACTCGTACCTACCTGTCTTAGATACATACCAGTGAAGAATTTTATACGATCCGTAGTTCCGGAGATTTCTTAAATTATATTAACTAACAGAAAACCTCTTTCAAATTCTCCTTCAATTCGTTTGTTCATATTTCATTCTTGTAACATATTCTTACTCAATCATAAATCATATTACACAGTATTGTATTGTATTGTAATTGACCTACTTGTTTTAGCTCAAGATGCACCTGCCGAAGACGCCCTTGCTGAAGAAGATTATGATGATGATGATTATGACTCCTTCTACGACTATGACGCACTAAAAGAAGAAGGAGACAAGCTCGAGGCGGAGCTCGATAAGCTAGAAGCCAAGAACGACGAGACAGTAAAAGAAGACATCGAGAAGTTCATGTACGATGACAATATTCCTGCCTTTGATGAAGAAAAAGACGACCTAGAAGGTCTTGATGAATATCTAGTTGAAGATAACAGAGATAAACCTAATACGGATGAAAAAGATGCAGCTGATAAAAATTCTCCTATTGAAAACGAAGAGGCTAAAAAGAAAGCTGATCAGGATGACTATGCTCTTCTCTGGGGAGACGACAGCGTAGCACCACTGCCAGTCCCCGATGTGGAACCAGTTGTAGATGATGAACAAATTTTAGAAGAGACTAGAAACATACTTGAAAATGATGCTGATGACTTTGAAAGTGAAATAGAGAAATCTCTTGATATTGCATTACCTAAGCCAGATGATAAAATTATTGAAGAAACCCTAAACATCTTGGATGACACAGCTGATTCTTTTGGAGAAATCGGTAATGAAGAAAAAAAAATTGATGAGACAAAAGAAGCTGAAAGTATAAACGAAGCTGTCAAATCTCTCGAAGTGTTAACTAAAGATGATAGCCAAATTATTGCGGAAACCAAAACTATCTTAAAAAATCTTGATGGTTCTTTCGGTGACAATATTGATGAAGCCAAAGTTAATAATGAAAATGTGGTTGATGAAAACATTATTCAAGAAACCAAAAAAATCTTAGGAGACACGAATGATTCGTTTGGTGATGTTGATAATGACACAAAATTTCAGGGAGATGTGCCAAAACCAGAAGACTTTGCAGAAAAAGATACTGTTGACAAAGTTAAGTCAGACTTAAATGCAGACCTTGACAAACTGTTTGAGACCCTCGATAAGCTCAGCCTGGATGATTCTGTTGACGAAGACAAAGTCGAGAAAATTTACAACGAAATTGATGAACAGCTTTTCAAAGATGGATCCGAAGAATTAGTTGAAGACAGCGAAGATTACGAAGAAGTTGATTTCGATAAAATTCTTGAAGACATTAATAATGAGGCTGCTTTAAATGCTAGAAATGGCGATAATTCTAATGCTGAAATGAAAAAAATTGTAAATGATGAGATAAATGAACCCAACCCAGATGACGCCTTTGTTAAAGATGCCGAGAATTTGCCTGAAAAATCGCAAGACAAGCCAATTTTGTTTCTGGACGCGATCGTTGATAAACCAAATAAAGCTGAATCTTTCGAAGAATCACCTGCCAGTGACAATATTGACGCTTCAATCGAAACCAATGCAGATGAATCAAGCCTTGATGATAAAGATGCCGAAAAAACCAAAACCATAGACATCAGAAACCTAAACAGCGAAGAACTAAGCGGTATAGTCAAGCAGTTTTCTGAAGCTCACCCCGAAGTTTTAGATGTCCGTGATTTTGATGATAACTCAGCTGAGCATATAAAACTTAGTGTGGACGATCCAGTGGAAGTGACGTCACCAAATTATCCTAATGCCTACCCGACGAGTAGCGTCAAGGACTGGGTGTTCACGGGAGAAGGTGTGGGCATTGAGTTGAACATCACTGACTTCTTAGTGAACGGAGCTATGGGACACTACCTCCTTGTTAAACCAGGTTAGTGTCATTTGATGTTAATCATAAAAATTTATTACCATTATTTACACAAAATCGAATGCTTATAAATACGAATTAGAAAATTAAAGTTCTTTGGAACTCTAATGCCGAACACAATGACAAAACCGTTCTAGAATGCACGTATGCAAAATTCTATGTGCTTGGTTGCAAGACACGTCCGTTTATAGAGGTAGAAGTCTATTATTGCTCTTATTTTGTCCACCGCTGAGCATGCCTTCCCCAAAGCGGGTTTTGCCATCATCACCACTTTTGGCAGGCAGGTTGGTGATCACTGTAGATAGTGTATTAAAATGCACAGAAGGAAATTGATACCCTCCCTATGATAGGTTAGGTAACGAATTCCACGGGCTGAGTTATTACGCCACATGCATGTCTCATACAATTTCTGTATTGTCAAAGTCTCTTATTTATATTTAGGTGGAGTAGACGATTCAGGCCATGACGGTCTCCTCTTCACCTACCGTCTGAACTCTGAAAAGAAGTTCCGGTTCATGGACGTTGACCGTCTCTTCGTCCGGTTCGACCCCACGCAAGGAGGCTGGGGCATGCGCGGCTTCCAGCTCTCTGCTAGGATGATTGGTGAGCTGCTGGAATTGTTTACATAATTGTCCTAAACATCTAAGAAATGCATTTGCTTTGCTTGAGGCTAGATGATACTGTGTATATTGTCCAGCATTATTTATTAATTTACATCCTGGCCGACCGTAAGGCTTCTGAACAAATGGCCGGATTCATGAATTGCATGGATTTGAATGATGATTATGTCTCCTAGCCGAAAGAAGTGTGTGCGCAAATACAGGTGCAATCTCTATTCCCTCTCTCTCATAACCCGATGGGTTAGCAGACAGACTAACGAGATTAACGTGCTCTCCGAGGCATGGAGGTGTAACACCGCCAGCTTTATTACTACATTCTGCTCCGCCCGTGAATTTGAATGCCTATTGGTACAGTAGGAACAACCTACCCAAGTAATTTCTGTCTGGTATTCCTAGTCGTTTTTGACCAGATTTCATATGAGGTTTTTCAGGGCATTTATGTATTTCCAATAAGACCAGTTTCATC